>OX578285.1:52949709-53412756 GCA_951217055.1 Gerris lacustris
GTTCGATATAAAATCCCTTTTTACAAATATCCCCCTTAAAGAATTATATAAAATTATTCAAAAAAACTGGTCCGAAATTGAACCCTTCACGAAAATTAAATGCAAAAATACTTTTTTAGATTGTTTAAAATTCTGTTGCAATAATAATTATTTCACTTTCTCTAATAAACTTTACAGACAACTAAATGGAGTCCCAATGGGGGGCAGGTTATCAATTAATTTAAGTGGTATCTATATTAACCATTTGATTACATCAGTTTTAAATAAATCACTAATCAAACCTAAATTAATTAAAAAGTATATTGACGATCTCTTCCTAATAGTTAAAAAGGATGAAGTGGATACATTACTGGAAAAACTTAACCAGTTTAATGAAAATATTAATTTTACGGTTGAATATGAAAATAATAACAAATTAAACTACTTGGACATTACAGTAGAAAGGGTTAATAATAAACTTAAAAGTTTTTGGCTTGACAAAAAAGACAAAGGAGATAGATTTTTAAATTTTATGTCAAACCATCCGTTCATCCAAAAAAAGAATACTGCTATGAATTTAATCTCCAGGTCTATTAAACTAACAGACATAGAATACATGGATAACATTAAAACACATATTTTCCAGAAATTGATTACCAATTTTTTCCCAAAGAGATTAGTCAGTAAATGGTGGCACCAGTGTATAAATAATTCACATACATCAACAGAGCGGAATAATACAATAGTAAAATTCTCAAGTCTATCCTACATTAAAGGTCTTTCTGAGGATATAGGCGAATTATATAAGAAATTTGATTGCCAACTTAGTTTTGGTTTTAAACCAATCAATAAATTAGAAAATTTTCATCACACCAAGTTAAAAGATAAACTTAAGTTGGAAGAGAGAATGGGGGTAGTTTATAAAGTACCATGTAAAGATTGTCCGGGTCTTTACATAGGTGAAACTCGACAAACATGGGGCAACCGGCAAAAGCAGCACATGGCTAATATCAGAGCACAGGATGATAAAACTGCCCTTGCGATACATTGCAAACAGATGAGCCATGAAATGAATTTTTCTGGAACCAAAATTCTCATTTCAGAAACAAATGATAAAAAAAGACTACTCTTAGAAGCCCTGAATATATCCAAAGAAAAAAACAACATTAATCACAAAAAAGATTGCAGGGAACTGAATAAATTTTATTCCGGGATCTTACAGCATATTAAATAAATGAATATAAAATAATCTTTAATCCAAAAAAGTTTTAAATGATAAATTACATAAATGACCATAGTAAAACCAAAATTCAAGCTTTTAACTACATACCACTGGTCACAGTCATGTGATGTTTTGTCACTCTAGGCCAGCAAAACACCAATCTACACCTAATTACTCTGGATAAATTATTCAAATTAATCAAATTAGCAAAGACATGCCTTGAGAGGTTGGTTTGGTGAAAAATTAGAAATTTTAAATTAGTATTTTTAATAATAAGTGTAGACTTGTAACAAATATTTGTACTGACAATCATAGGATATCTATGGAATTTTAAGGAAACTTATCAAAACAGTAAGTACAAAATATTAATATCCAATAGAACCTGAATTATACTTAACATGAACCAACCTTATATCAGAGATTTATTATTTCAGATTGACAATAGCCACCTAGGTTAGAGAAAATTTAATTTAAAAACTAAAGGATGAAATAGTAATCTTCTAGTCAGGTAGATATATAAGCATTTTTAATTATGTATTATGTTACAAAATATAACGACTTTATAAGAGTTACTAACAATAAATATGGTTTTCAGCCTGAAGATGACCCAAAGAGGGGTCGAAATATCGCAAAAGTGAGCTTCTAATTTTTTCCTTTTAGACCCTACTTACCAATAAGAATCATTTAATAAGGAAACAACCCAAACTACTTACAACTATAAATTATAGTGCTATGCAGGAATATCTAGATTCAATCTCTCCCACCTATTTCCATACCCCCTCTTCTTTGATAAGCTAATTTTCTATTATCCTAAATTCGCCCCCCCCCCCCCCCCTAAATTAAAATATGACTAAACTGTACATAAAAACTATTACTGTACTCTTAAAGAGCTTTTACATCATGCAGGGTATTCATTACATTAACCCCGTATTCATAATTGTACCATACCCCTGTGTACCAAATTTAAATTTCGAAAATTCACGTAGGCTATCATTTTCCCCTTGCTTTGAAGGTCAAGTGGGCAAATTTTTATCGACATCGAACTAAAACTGTAGATTTGTATAAAGACCATACACACACATACGTTGATGTTTATATATATAGCTATAAATTTCCATTTTACCCCCTCCTAAATAAAATTGTACATAACAACAATTACTTTTCTCTTAAAGTGCTTTTCAACGATATGCATGATATAAAGGGAATCCATTACTTTGACATTTTTACACCGTACCCCTTGGTACCAAAATTTAAATTACGTAAATTCATTTAGACAGGGACCTCCCCCTTGCTTTGAAGGGAAAGTGAGTAAATATTCATCAAATTGGGATAAAACTGTAGATTTGTATGAAAGACACCCTCATACAGACACTCTTCTTTTTATATAAGATATAGCCATATTTTCCCATTTTACCCCCTCCTAAATTAAAATACATATGACAAAACTGTATATAACAACAATTAATGTAATCTTAAAGAGCTTTTCAACGATATGCATGATATAAAGGGAATCCATTACTTTGACATTTTTACACCGTACCCCTTGGTACCAAAATTTAAATTACGTAAATTCATTTAGACAGGGACCTCCCCCTTGCTTTGAAGGGAAAGTGAGTAAATATTCATCAAATTGGGATAAAACTGTAGATTTGTATGAAAGACACCCTCATACAGACACTCTTCTTTTTATATAAGATATAGCTATATTTTCCCATTTTACCCCCTCCTAAATTAAAATACATATGACAAAACTGTATATAACAACAATTAATGTCATCTTAAAGAGCTTTTCAACGATATGCATCATAAAGGGAATTCAGTCCTTTGACCCCGTATTCATTATTGTATCCTGTTCCCTGTGTACCAAAATTTAAATTTCGAAAATTCATGTAGACAGTGATTTTTTCTTCCTTTGAAGGTCAAGTGTGCATTTTTTCATTGAGATCGGACTAAAATTGTGGATTTTTATAAAGAGCATACACACATACGTTGACTTTTAGATATATTTTTCGTAAAAACAATTACTGTACTCTTAAAGAGCTTTTCAACAGTATGCATCATGAAGGGTTTTCAATACTTTGACATTTGTACCCCGTACCTCTGTGTAACAAAAATTAAATTTCGAACATTCATGTAGACAGAGATCTAGCTTTGAAGGACAAGTGCGCAAATTTTCATCGAGATCGAATTAAAACTGTTGCTGTGTATAAAGAACATAAGCACACTCACACATACGTTGACTTTTATAGATATAGATATATATTTCCATTTTACCCCCCTCCTAAATGAAAATATGACAAAAACGTTCTTACTTAACAACAATTAATGTACTCTTAAAGAGCTTTTCAACGATATGCATCATGAAGGGTATCCATTACTTTGACATTTGTACCCCGTACCTCTGTGTACCAAAATTTTAATATCGGAAACTCATGTAGGCAGTGACCTTCACCTTGTTTAGAAGAAAAAGAGTGTAAATATTCATCAAATTGAGATAAAACTGTAGATTTGTATAAAAGATTCTCTCATATAGATAGATACTCTTCTTTTTATATATAGATATAGTTATATTTTCCATTTTACCCCCCTCCTAAATGAAAATATGACAAAACTATACATAACAACAATTACTGTACCCTTAAAGAGCTTTTCAACGATATGCATCACGAAGGGTATTCATTATTTTGATCCCGTATTCATTACTTGTACCCCGTACCCCTGTGTACCAAAATTTAAATTTTGAAAATTCATGTAGACCTTGATTTTCCCCTTGCTTTGAAGGTCAAGTGTGCAAATTTTCATCGAGATCGGACTAAAACTGTAGATTTGTATAAAGAACAAATAAGATATAGCTATATACTTCTATTTTACCCCCCTCCTAAATGAAAATATGACAAAAGTGTACATAACAACAATTACTGTACCCTTAAAGAGCTTTTCAACGATATGCATCATGAAGGGTATTCATTACTTTGACCCCGTATTTATTACTTGTACCCCGTACCCCTGTGTACCAAAATTGAAATTTCGAAAATTCATGTAGACCTTGATTGTTTCCTTGCTTTGAAGGTCAAGTGTGCAAATTTTCATCGAGATCGGACTAAAACTGTAGATTTGTATAAAGAACAAACACACACACACACACACACACACACATACGTACGTTGACTTTTATATATATAGATAAATGTCTTATTTAATAAAACCAGAATGTCTTCACAAAATAATCTTTTATCAGGTTATGGGCGACAGTGATCGCTAATTTTGTTTTTTGAAGTTAATTCTGTTAGATGTTGGCAAGAGTACGTGCACAAACAACGTTTGAACAAAAAACAACAAACGCGTTATTTTAAAAAAAAAAAAAAAAAAAAGTAATTGCGTTCGGTTTGATGGTAAATCTGCACAATTTGGCCTACCAATACGTCGCGTCAGAGAGGTTACGTAAAAGTGACAAAGGTTGCTGTGACGTCATGCGCCCTCCACGATTTTTCGTCAGGTTATCTTTTCTGGCTCATAACAAACCATTGTTTACTAGAGTTCTGTTAGCATTTTATAGTTTTTTCCTCTTTTCATTCCATTAAAAGCTTTTTTAACCGTTTTTAACCTTATCATATATTAGTAACATCATTAATAAGCCAACAAATGTATACATTATAGATGATAAAACAAATAATTCTCACAAATAACTCAAATAAGATGTAAAATAACTTACTTACAGATGTGCTCTTTTTACTCTATTAAAAATTTTTTTTAACTGTTTTTAACCTTATCATATATCAGTAACATCATTAATAAGCCAATAAATGTATACATTATAGATGATAAAACAAATAATTGATTAAAAAATAATAATAAAATAAAATAGCACTGATAAACCCCAGAAGTACATTGTTTGTTATGAGCCAGGGCAGCTTAGCCAACGAAACAACACACACTTTTTTTACGTAAGTGACGTCACACTTCCCCGGCGTATTGTCCTATTTACTTAAACTTGTTTTTAATCTTTCCTTTTTATATTTTAAAAACGATTCAGGCTGTAGCATCTTTATTAATTCAGTAGTTTAAAAAAACGTAAGTATCACTTCTAAGGGACATGATGAAAGGTTATGCTTAGGTTAGGTCGAAAAGTACAAATTGATATAGTGGAAGGAGTAAGAAAACGTGAGAATGAGACAACTTCAGAGAAGAAAGCTGGTTGGGAGAAAAATGTCTCCAAAGCGCAGAGGCTGATCATACAGATCATAGGCACTATAGGAATGCTAAAATGCACATTCTGTGTTGTACCTTCGCCTTCGTCGCATGAAATGTTTAATAATCGTTTTTTTACCCGTTTTTTTAATCGGTCAAAATTGGTTGGATTTTTACATAAATTAAAGTCTCAATTTAGCAAAATTTAAAGAGTGGAGGCGGTTCAAATTAATCTCTGGCTATCTGCGGGCTACTTTCGATAGACTATAAAAGTTTCATACAAATCAGATAAGTACTTTTGAAGCTATAGGTGTAAATAAATGTATGTTTGTGCACATGTGGAAGAGAAACAAAGGAGCGCAGAAGATTGAAACTTATACGGGACCAACAATGAGCTAATTATGACCTACCACCTACCATCCGA
Organism: Gerris lacustris; assembly: GCA_951217055.1. NCBI lineage: Eukaryota > Metazoa > Arthropoda > Insecta > Hemiptera > Gerridae > Gerris > Gerris lacustris. The sequence goes on from OX578285.1 coordinate 52,955,523, forward strand.
ATTTCATTAAAATCGGACGTGTGCTTTTTAAGATATGTTGGCTCACAAAAATTGAGCGATATAGGCAGACCGATTGACAGAAACGGAACCAAAAATGTTCCCTGATGTCTGAAACGGATTTCTGCCTTGGAATTTTTCAAATCGAAGACCTAAAAATGTATCGTTGTTCAGAACGATCACATAGCTTACGTTACCTTCGGTAAGCTCGGAAGCAAAAATACTCGTATATATTTCATCAAATATATTGTTTATGTAAGTAAATTTAAAAAAAGTCGTACGAGGCAATATCAGCTTTTCTGTTTAAATATAAAGATGTCTTAAAAAGTTCTTACCGAAATAAGTTTGAATTCTAAAAATTCCGAAGAAAGGGCAGAAGCTTTAGGGTTGAAATAAAAAATTGAAGATTTCAAATTCATTTTTAGGGTCCGTAGGCAAAACCAAGGACCCTTATATTTTCCTGCGAGTGTCTGTCCGTCCGTCCTGTCGTCTGCTCTCACGGCTACACCTTTCGTCCGATCACTTTGAAATTTGGCATGTATGTGTCTTGTACCTACCCACATATTTTAAAAATATAGCGACATAAAAAAAATATTTTTCAAAAAAATTAGGGTAAAAAAACTTAAGGGTTACATTTTTTTTTATTTATTTTCGACACCGTGAGGGGTATTATATGAAAGGGTTCGTCAAGCTGATTACAAAAATATATAATTCTTTGGTTATAACTTTGATAGGGCGAGCGTACGCAAGTTTGAAGTGGGTGTGAAACGTGTCCCCCGTCCCCCCCTTCTATCTCGCTTATGTGAAGTGCAAAAAATCTGAAAAAATTCCTGAACATTCTTCGACCAAAAGTAAAGATACCACTTTTTGGAAATTTCAAAAAAAATATTATTTTATTTTTTATTGACAAAATACTTTTTTTTTTTATAACTATGGTCTTTTCGATGTATTTATATGGTTGTAGTCCGGTTCAGTGGCAAAAAATACTTTTTGAGAAGTTTGTTTATGTGTTTTGAGAATATCAGACCCATAGGATAGTTCAAAGTAAGCTTTTTAGCATTTTAAAAAACACCATAAATAGGGTACTACTTAATCTATACATGGTTGCCTACGGACCCTCGCTGTGTGCTGACTAGCACACACTTGACCTGTTTATTTTCATTGTAATTTTTTCAAAAATATTAGCTCACACATTTACTTTAAGTAAATATCTTGAAACGAAATCTATTGACATGAAAGATCCCCAAGAAAAACAAAAAAGCCTTATTAAAACAACATTATAAAGCTATTAATAATATGCGAGATGGCTTTCAAGAAATGAAGCAATTATCTGAAAAACTACCTAGAGCTTGGAATGTTATTGCAAAATTTTCGGTTAAACGAATACCTGTAAAGAAACGTCATTTTGATGAGCTTAGTATAGATGAAAGCGTGAAAGATCCAGAAAAGAAATTTAAAGTAGAAATATACTATAGAATATATAATAGTTATCTGTGATGCTGAAGGAAAGGTTTAAAGGCTCTGTGATGTGATTTCTAAATTTAACATATTGAGCCCAAAAATCTACTTAACCTCGGACGACGACTTGTTCAGTAAATCAGAAGAGTTGAGTGATCAATACAAGAATGATTTGACGGACACATTCCCTCAAGAAAATAAGTTTTTCATAAAGTTAAGTTGTAAATAATAAGTTTTAGATCAATAATGAAAAATCACATTGAACACGCTCAAAATATTAGAGATTTGGCTAAAATAGAGATTTGTGATAATTAAACTGTGTTATCTAATTTTCCTGAAGTATGCTCAACAATAATTTTATTTCTTACTTTACCCGTTACTGCAGCATCGGCTGAACGATCCTTTTCAAAGCTTAAATTATTAAAAACTTGGCTACGAAGCTCAATGTCGCAAGAACCTTTCACTAGACTTGCAACCCTAAGTATCGAGGCTCAAACGGCACGAACATTGGATTTCAACGATATAATTGATAATTTTGCAGATATTAAAGCGCATAAAAAAAAACTTTTAGGTCTCCGATTTCAAAAATTCCAAGACAGAAATCCGTTTCAGACATCAGAGAACATTTTTGGTTCCGTGTCTGTGTGTCGCTTAATTTTTTCGAACTAACATATCTTAAAAACTACACGTCCGATTTTATTGAAAATTGAATGGTAGGTCATAATTAGCCCATTGTTAGTCCCACATATAAGTTTCAACCTTCAGCGCCCATTTGTTTCTCTTCCACATGCGCACAAACATACATTTATTTACACCTTAATCTTCAAAATTACTCAACTTATTTTTATGAAATTTTGATGACATGTCAAAAGTAGCCTGGAGATTGCCCCAGATTAATTTCAACCGTCTACACTATTTAAATTTTGCTAAATTTATACTTTAATTCATGTGAAAAATAAAAAAAACTTTGACAGGTTTAAATATCGGGTGGGAAATTGCATAAATTAGTCAATAATAGGTTTTACAAGCATAAAATAATTAATTTATACAAAATCGGACGCAAGGCAGCTATGTGCCACTCTAATTGGCAGACTATACGTCGCGTCAGAGAGGTTACGTAAAAGTGACAAAGGTTGCTGTGACGTCATGCGCCCTCCACGATTTTTCGTCAGGTTATCTTTTCTGGCTCATAACAAACCATTGATTACTAGAGTTCTGTAAGCATTTTATAGTTTTTTCCTCTTTTTATTCTATTAAAAGCTTTTTTAACCGTTTTTAACCTTAAAAGTTTAGATTATTATTTAAAACTTATTTAAAAAACCGTTTTTAACCGTTTTTGAAGCCAAAAATCCGGGTGTAATTACCAATAGGGCCTAAATTGGGGCCTAAATTGGCCCCAATAATTGGCCCAAAGCGTTTATTCCACCGCCGAAAATGCAGAAACAGCCACTAATAGGGCCGATTTAGTGATTTAGTTTTTAATTTTAAAGCATTCATTACTATCGAAATCAATTGAGCCAAATAGTATACGCATTCTAACTCTTTATAATTCATTTATTTCTATTGTCAAAAATCCGGGCCTAGCTGGCAATTAGTCTGATTTAGTTAATGCATTTTACTTCAATTCAATGTATTTAATTCTATCGGCAAAAGCCGGGCCTAATCGGCATTCGGGCCGATTAGGCATACACCGGTTCGATGTATGTATCCTAATTAATTTTTATGCATTATCTTCCACAGTCAAAAATCTAGGCCCAGCCAGAACCTGTCTGCAGTTAATTGACCAGGTTCTTGTGTTCATTCTACTTTAATTCAATGCATTTAATTTCATCATAAAAAATGCGGACATAGGCGTCAATCGGGCCGAATAGAGTACGCATCTAATTCATTTTATGCATTTGTTTTTATCTGCAAAAACCGGGCCTAATGGACAATCGGGCCAATTTAGTGTGTTTATCCTAATTCTTTTTAATTCATTTATTGCCATTGTCAAAAATCCAAGCCTAGCTTCCAATAGGACTTTGAAGTGTACGTATGCTAATTAATTTCAATCCATTTATATCCAACGGACAAATCTGGGGTTAACTGGTAATTGGGCCGATTTAGTGTACGTATCCTAATGCATTTTTATCGTAAAAAATCCACCAGGACCAGTCTTCAGTTGGCGTGATTTAGTGTATGCTTCAATTTAATGTACTTCTTCTTTAATTCAATGCATTTAATTTCATCATCAAAAATCCGGGCCTAGCCGTCAACGGCCGGTCTAGTGTACGAGTCCTAATTCTATGCTATGCATTTATTTCATATCCAAAAATCCGGGCCTGACCGGCTATCGTGCTGAAGTGTACACGCACCCTTATATAATTCTATGTGCTTATTCAATTCCTTCATAAAAAGCGAAGACGATTCTGGCTGGACTAGTGTAATAAAAACTAATTCAATTAAATGTTTTTAACTTCATGGAACATATTTACAAAAAATTTGATTGCATCTTTCATGACAGTTTACTTTTTTTCGGGGCAGTGAACTGCTCGTTGTGATATTATAAAAGGTACAGCCAGTTAATATTACAACATTTTGTTTTAATTGTCATAAATTGTTAAATTATTTGACGGTGTTTAGAAACAGAATAGACTTTTTCATTTTACTCATTTTCCATTTATTATACGATTCTAGTGAGTGAAATAAAAAATTTAAAAAGTAGCGAAAGGCTAGTTGGTCACCCCCTCTAACCTGAGGTGAACGTGACGACCTAACTCCTAATTATTTTAGATGAAATGTCCAGCAGTCAGATTTTTAGACGGATAGAAATCTAATAAACCACGACGTAATTTGGCTAAAGCACGATTTCCTTAATTTTGATCGAATCGATCTGGAACTTGATTGAGCCGGAGCAGGTTCTAGGTGTTGTGTATACATTTGAATGTGGGTCGTGGGTGAAGGCGGTGGCGGTGGCCTTGGTCTAAAGCGGTGAGGTCATCAATAAACCAGTGGTGGGGCCGTGTTAGCAGTTAGCAGTCGGCGGACGCCCGGCATAGAGTTCCTATTACGTCTCCTGTCGTATCCGACCTGTGGACGACTTCTTTGCCTTCCTTTCTCCAAACTCTTTCTAATCTTACTCTTCAAAAAGATATGATACGATTTCTTAGTGGCTCGGTTTCCGTAAGCTGACCCCTTTAAGACTCTTCTTAATCGGTACATAGCCGACATCCTCCGTAAAAAACGTGTAGCATGATTTTACTTTCGTATTATTCGTCATAGTGACACCAGTCTCCGCTGCTGTCAACGTAAAAGATCCTTACACTTATAAAGGTATTTTTTAATAAACAATCTTTTAATGTGTGCTCTATAACTGTTAGGAACAAAAGACCATAAGGTAAATAACATTGGAAATCACCTGTTGCAGGGACTTGACCACAAACCAATACTTTCATCTTTAGTCTCAAACTATTTTATAGATTTAAGTTAAACATAAAATATACGTCGTATATTTACTCAAAGGATTTAAAAGAGAAATGTATAATTTAATTTTGATGGAAGAATTTTTTACCGATTTTGTTAACCAATTTACTCATTAAAATAAATCTGAGGTAGTTTATTTCCATTGATGATTAACAGGTGACTAATAATAATAATAATAATGACATAGTATTATTGTGAGATGGTAAATTACATAGTCGGTAGTTAAGTAGAAACTCTATTTCTAATACTTGTATGAAATTCTTTCTACATCCCTATTGACATTTCAGTTATTCAATAAACAAAAACCCTAAATACAAATTTAAGACGATCATGATACACTTTTTTTTTAAATTTGAATGTTAGGATTTACTCCAAAAAGTGGACAACACTTGACGAATATTTTAAATTACATGCCTACTACATGCCGCATAATAAATATAACTGTGTACATGCCTGACCATATTATAACGTTGGTGTAAGTGTATATAATAAAGAAACGTTTTTGTCCTACAACCTACAAGGATATTCTCGACGTGTTTTCGTTTTCGAGTTATTCTGATGTTGTTGATTTCATAGATTACACACGTTTTGCTCATTAAAATGCATTATGACTTCAAAACAAATAAAGATAGAAAAGTTCGGGTTGAAAAAAGGTATTAGAAAGTACATAACATTTATAGGCACAGAAGAATTTATGCTTATGATTTTTTGCAAAATTGATTACGATTTTTAGTCTGATAGTACGGTAGTCACTCCACCAAAATTGGATCATTTTAAGAGCTTTAATATGACGCCTTGGCTGCACATGAATCTTTTGTTGTTCGCCGTTTACAGACCTAAATGCGTTTTAAGTCCGTTCCTCATAAAGTACATTTTTCATAGAACAAGACAGCAAATTCATGATTTTGTTTGTCAATGCTAAATATTGATAATGAGCTCATTGTCCGGGTGGTCCTTATCTCTTCTTGATTTATCTAAACAATAACACGTCTTTAAAACCGTCTCATTCCTGAATTGACTGATTAGTTCGAGTGTGGTCGTCTATTAATGCTTCCACAGTGTTGTTGTTAATATTTTTGTTCAAAGGTAGTCTAAAAATACCGTTAGGTTTTGCTCAATTGAGCCTTTTGTTGCAACTCTGTTTTAGAGTTTAGTATTTGCACAATACTATAGTTTCTAAAGTAGTTTATGTATACACTAACAGAACTATTGTTCTGGTATTCCATATTGCATTTGGAGAAAGCAAACAGCATTTTGCGCCTAAAAAAAAAAAATTTTTTTTAATCAAAAAATACTTTTATCTACGATTGATACGAAATATAAACATTATGTCTTTGTTTAGATGCGTAGAAAGTGATTATTTACGTACTTGTTTCATTGCGCATGCGCGTCTCATAGTTCTAAAGAATTCCTCTTCTTTACCACGCTAGCGCGGTATAGAAGAGGAATTCTTCAGCTTTACGCACGATTAGATAGTTTGTTTACATTTTACAAAACTAATTTGCTGTTCTATTAATAAAGTAACTGTTTATATCAAGTTTTTAGTGAAAAACAATGAGTGAATCAAGTGACTTTGACGAAAATGTGGAGAATAATGCTCCTCCAGAAATAATTAATTCGGCGAAAAATACAACTAATGAATTAATGCCATCTTTATCAAGAGAGAGATACGAACTTACATGCAGCAAGTTTATTTTTTTTCTGTATTTATTATTTAAATCTAACAATCGTAGATAAAGTACGGTACGCAACTCGTGCGAAAACGGCATTTTGCATTGCTCGTGTGGTTTTACCACCCTCGCTATCGCTCGGGTGCAAACTCCACACTCGCATGCAAAATGCTACTTTCCGCACTCGACGCGTAATGCACTATAACGCGATGTGCTACCAAAGACAAACATTTCATGGATGAGACGGTTTTGAAGATGTGTTATTGTTTGTCTATTTATTTAATTAAGAAAAGATAAGGACCAACTGGACATTGAGCTCATTGTCTGAGAGAGAAAGCTACTTTCATATTCATGATCAATATTTAGAATTGTCGAACAAAATCGTGTGTGCACTGGTCTCGTTTCTTGAAAATTGTACATTATGAGGAACGGACTTCTAACGCATTTAGGTCTGTAGACGTCAAACAACAAAATATATCTGGACGGACAAGGCATCATATTAAAGCTCTTAAAATAAGCCAATCATTGAGGGCTTTGTTTTTTTCTGGAGCAGTAAGGAGGGACCTATTGAAGACTAAAAAAAGTAATACATTTTGAAAATATCATAAGCGTAAGTTATTTTGTGCCCAAACTATGTTTCGACATTCTATATCTTAACTTAAATGGAACCTTTTTAAAGAAAATTGTATGCTATTTCGAATGCCGCAACCCGTACTTTTTTATCTTTATTGGTTTCGAAGTTATAATGCATTTTACTGAGCAAAACATGTGAAATCTATAGAATCAAAAACATCAGAATAACTCGAAAACGAAAACACGTCGAGAATATCCTTGCACGACAAAAAACGTTCAAATTTGGCCTCCTGAATACACTTCTTGGATTTAAGACCTAGACTTGGGACACCCTGCATAGGCAATCTAATCAACCTAGCTTTATACAAATCTGGAATTGAACATACAGAATATAAATAAACAAAATTTCTCCGATACTTTATCAATTCTGTTATCGTTCGAATATTAAACTGATTTCGGAAGGAAACTGCCATTTTCATATTGTTTAATGAGGACATGAAACTAAACAGTCGGTTTCACTACTTACTACTTATCGTAAAATGCAGGCTCTATCCATCTGAGAATTAAATTTTTGAAGACTTCGATAAAGAAACTCGGAAAACTTGTAAAAAAAAACTACGTAATTCCTATCTTGATAAAAGCAAGAAAGAACGGAAAATTCGCTATTCTGAAATTTAAATAAGCTAGAGGCTATAAAACTTTATGAAAACTCAAATGTTGCAATCAATACAAAACATTGTCACCTAACTATATTATAGGCAATGAAATAGTGTGACTCATAGATCTCCTTGCGTACAATTTCGTACACTTTAATGATTTTATCCTTTTATATCCTATTATTTTCAAACTTATTTAATTTTCCTGTTTTTTTAAATCTGTCAAAATTTGATATGGGTCTGTTTTGCCCCCCCCCCCCCCCTACTTTTACGGGGGGATTTTTCGCATAAGCAGAGTTGCACCCTTTAACTTTAATGGTTGTCAACTGTGTAGAATGTAACAGGTTTAAAAAAGTCACAATTTATTAAATTAAACTCATACTTTTTTTGTAATGTAAAATACCCCGTCTTTGTAAAAACTTAACTCCGTCCTCTTTCGAATTAATCGCACGGACAAGATCGAACAAGGACCAGTGGCGTAGCTAGACCATTGGGGGCCCCCCCCGCAAGAAATTTTTGGGGGCCACCTCGCCAAAGAAAATCAAAAAAAAAAAAAAAAACCTCTTGCGTTCAGGATTGGGGGCCCCCTCGACGTTGGTACAAGGATAGTAATTCCAGTTATTTCTGGATTTGGGGGCCCCCCCGCAATGCGGTCCCGCGCGGGCCCATAGTTACGCCACTGACAAGGACAAATTTTCTAATAGGTAACAGGTCCCTGCAAACTAACATCTATTATACTAATACCTAGTAGACTGCTTGTTTTTCCTAAAACTCTAATGAGATAACAAAATATCTACGTATTATAATTTTGGACAAAGGTAAAAAAAAGTATAAATATAAATATATCTATAAATAATGAGGCGATTAACCTAAGCGTGGTTTTTCAGCTTTTTGTGCACTAAACAGTCTTAGGAAATCAGAAAACCCAGTCTATGCAAAAAAATGGGGGGGGGGGGGGGAGGAATAACAAAAAATACGCTTTGATATATCTTCCTATTTTACAGAGAATAACGGAAGCTATGAAATCGTTATAAAGAACGAACGTTTTTCTATGTCTCCGATTTCAATAATTCCTAGACAAAAATCCATATCAGGGATCATTTTTCGTACTGTGTATGTTTGTCGGTCTGTCTCTCGCTCAATTTTTGGGAATATATCTTAAAAACTAGTCGTTCGATTTTAATGAAATTTGGACGGTAGGTCATAATTAGCCCATTGTTGGTCCCATATAAGTTTCAACCTTCTGCACCCATTTGTTTCTCTTCTACATGCGCACACATACATATATTTACACCTATGTCTTCAAAAGTAGTTGTCTGATTTTTATGAAATTTGGCTGGTCTGTTTAATGTAGCTCACTGATCGCCCCAGATTAATTTTAAACGTCTGCGCTCTTCAAATGTTGCTACATTGATGCTTCCACTTGATTTTGAAACACTTGTTGTTGTTTGCTAATGAAATCCACAACTCCCTTCTCCTATCTTTTTTCCGTTTAAGCCAGTTTAGTGTGCATTTATTAATTCAATTAATAAAATTCCTTTGGCAAAAATTCGAGTTGACTCGGCCTCATTTAATTCCATCAGAAAGCACCCAGGCCGGCTCGGCCGGCCATCGGGCATAATATTGAACGCAACCCCAATTCATTTTAATCTATTTATTTCCATTGCCAAAATCCGGGCCCAATAGCAATCGGACCGATTCATTGAACTCATTCTAATTACATTCAATGGATTTAATTCTTTAGCCAAATAATCCGGCCTAGCTGTCAATCGGGCCAGACTAGTTTACGAATCCTAATTCAATTCAGTGCATTTAATTCCATCGGCTAAAATTCCGGGCCTGGAAGGCAATTGGACTGATTTAGTTTAGTAATCCAAATTCAGATTTATCAAATTTAATTCAGGGCATTTAATTTCACTTCTTCTCTATCCCTAAGGCCATGAGGAGGGTTTTCTGAAGCACTTTGTAGGACTTCCGTCAGTTTTATTGCACTCATCTTGTCCGTGTTCCATCTTAGTGGACCGCCTGCTATATTGCGTTGTGGTGGTCACCTGTCACTGAGTTGGAATGCTATATAATCGTGATCACTTCCTCCGTAGTCATCGATTACTCTCTATTCCATTACTCGGGACACCATGCTCTCTGCCGCTAGAGAAATATCCGGTATCGAGTTGCCAAAGCCAGGTCTCCAATAGGTTGGTTTTCCCCCTCTTTTCAACACTAACAGGCTTAGCCGAGCTGCCATCTCTAGGATCAATCTCCCTTTGGTGTTTTGCTGTGGCATGCCCCACTCTCGTGCTCTAGTGTTAAAATCACCAGCTACGACAATGCCTCCAGGCATATCACGAATGGCAATCTTACCTGAGCAAGTGCATCGTTCCTAGAGCAAGCTTTTGGACCAACGGATCGTGTATGGTCGAGGAACTAGGAGGCGTGCAAACTTTTACGGAACAGCCCTTATCGGGCCGCACTGGGATGGCGACCCTAGGGCTCTCCGAGCAAGTGGTTATGGTATTCCTTGTGCGTCCCAGAAGCAGGCCTGCGGTCCAGGGGTACAGTCCTAGCACTGGTGTAAGGAGTAATAGACTGCCCCAGGCCCTTATCTAATGGACCTTTTCACCTGACCGTCTTGCGGTCAACCACTTCAGGCATCAGGCTAGTAAACCCATAGACCATTTGTAACGATTTTGGTCGGTAAATGAGAAGGTCTGTGAGCCCCTAAGTACGGGCCACAAGGGCTTGGCAACCTGGGGGTCTCCTTAGCCAACAAACAAAATCCCCCAGAGTCTGCGCCCATTTTGGAAGTCGGCTTGGGAGTAGAGGTGTGCCAAACAATTATTTTATGTGGATCGGTTTTGACTGTTCTGGTTCTGTAAAAAGAACAGTCCGAAAGAACCGATAGAGACCTGTTACGCTCAGACTCTTCTAGTAGTAGTTCTTGATCCTAACTGTTCCCTGCTTTCCACACTACCTCCTGCCAATCTAACAGTTTGAATGTCGTTTGGATCACGTTTTTTTGTTGTGTATGTACTCGTAGACAGTAGACATGTAATAATACAACTGCAACTCCCACGGGTGGAGGTGACAGCTTGGATTACGTGGGTGCTATCTAAAAGTAGTGGGTAAAAGTACCAGCCTTGCAATTTTCCATCTGAAGGCAAAAACTCCTACTGACAGGCACGCATTGTAGACGTTCAACAGGAGTTGAGGACTGTATTCGACCACTTCAGACTGGGAATGAAGAGGCATTAACATAAATGGTGAATGGTTAAACAGAATCGTTTTCATATTCATATAGATGATATATTCTTAGTTACCAAATCAAAAGAAGAAGTGAAATATGCTTAAAGACCTGCAAAATTCGACGAATAAAATAGGCTTAAAAATACTTTTTTATAAAACCAAAGTATGTCGGTGAATTTTGAAGGTTAGCTAACACACAGAGAAAGAAATTTTATGACATCTCAGAGATTTTATCTTTCTTAAACAAATTATATCGTCCGAAGGGAAGGAAAAGGGTGTAAGAAGGAGGCTAAAGTTAGGGTGGATGTGCTAATAAGTACAGACATCCATTCAAGGCTGACATCGAGATTAATTTAAAATGGAATTATTGAATATGTGTGTTATGCCGATAATAATTTATGCTTCCAAAATGGATTCTATATAAAAAAAATATGGTCAGAAACTGAGAGTAGCACAGAAAAATATGGAGCGGAGTATGCTCAGGATTTGTAGGAGAGAAAGGAAATCGAACAGATGGGTTAGAAAAAAACCTTGTTAGTCAGAAGAAGCGGAGATGGGCCGGTCATATTGCTAGAACCCAAGACGAGAGGTGGACAATGAAAGTAATCTAGTGGTATCCTAGAAAGCTAAAACGGAAAAAAGGAGACCACCATCTATCAGGGTCGAAGAATTGAAAAGGTCATGAGAAGGACAAACTAGGCTGAGAGTGGCTTGGGATAAAAAGGAGTGGAATAGAATGAATCAAGTAAACTCTAATGTTTGCCGTTTGCCTTTACAAAGATACGTAAACATACCTACTTAAAATCCCGCCAAGAACTTGACAGCAAGCTCCTAAAAGGATTTCTTCGGTCATAAAATTTCCTACATTCTTTGTTGTTTTTTTTACGTAAATATGTATAAAAAGTTGCACTTTGGAGGAACAAGGAGTGCATATTATTCTTTAGCATCATAGGTATGCACGTATTTGGTTCTTTTGGGGGTAAAATGGCCGCCAATTTGGAAACGCGATGTATATTTGTGATCTGCATTCTAATACGTAAAAAATGATACACCAATCAAAAATTACAAAAAAATAACAATTTTGTGTCACCATAGTTACTGCCACCTAAAATTTCAAAAACAAATTTTTTATATGAAAACCCGGAAATATCTTTGGCCCACAGAGAAGTATATTTATGCTTTTTTTCCTCAATATTAGGACCTTTCCTTATGGGGTAACGGGGAGGGGACATTTTTTTTCTTTTTGTTTTAATTATTTCAGGGGTAAAATAGCCGCCATTTAGAAAATGCGATGTATATTTGCAATCTACATTTCAATATCTTTACTATGATACCCCACTTAAAAATTACAAAACATAAAAAGTGTTGCGATCAGGTCGCAATTGCTCGCTGATGGAAGACATTTTAAGTTATGAAGTTCGCAACATGTTTCCTGTTTTTGGGCGAAAACGTTTAACTTCTGTACCAAATTTCAAATCTATAGCTACAATAGGTATGGGGTGGTGTGATTTTTGATGCAACGGACAAACGGACGAACTACCAAAAGCATAAGGGTTTCTAGGACGACCTCGAAACCCTAATAATTTGGGGACTATGTATGTACATAACCCTAAAAATAATCAAATAATGAAATTTACTTTACTAAATAATATATACAGGATAATTTTGGTTACTAGGAAAAGTATTGAATTATTTAAATAATTAAATAACGATAACATAATAAATACCAACTCGTATAAAAATAATTAATTATTAAGGAATACATTTTTTCCTTTACAAATATTATTATATTCTTTTTGGTATTATAAAAGTTCGTGGTGTTTTGTATAGTTTGTGTAGTTAAGTAATAAATGGGTATTTGGTATTATTATTATTATTATTATTATTACTACGTGTCAAGAGTAAAAATGAATGTGGAGTTAATTGGCATAACGGGTGTAGGAGTGAACCGTCAACAGTTTTACAGCACCATGCAAACTAGAAGAATATTTATCAACTATAATTGTAAACGTTTCATATAGCAAGAATCTATTTCTCAGACTATCTCTTTTAATACAACCAGTAGGTCTACTTAAAAAAATAGTTATTTACGTACCAAGGGAGGAAACAAAGTCATTACACCCTGAGCGTTTTGGTTGGTTCCTGAGGCGTAGCCGAGGGAACCATACTGTCTAAATCCCGAGGCGTAGTCGAGGGAGTTATTTAGTTTGTTCCTGAGGCGCAGCCGAGGGAACCATGAAGTTTAATCCCGAGGCGTAGCCGAGGGAGTTAATTATAGCGAGGGTAGTATGACTTTTTGCTCCCGTGGTGCGTACAAGATTTTTCCTCTAGAAGGAAGAAAATCAACACAAATAAAACCTAAGATTTCGATTTATCTATTTATTTAGGTATTAAAAACTGAATTTACAAATTTTTGTACCTTTAATTTTAAAAATTACTTTTATAAACAAAAGAAAAAGTATAACGTCTTGCAGTAAAAAAAAATAATATAAATTAAATGTGCAATTCATCAATTCCAACTATGTTTTATTTGATTTCTTTAATAACTTTCTATAACTATGTAACTATAATAATAATTAAAATGTTTAATAATACTACAAAATGACGTAACTGAATAACATAATTTATTTGTGTTTAACTCTAAAATACGAGAAATCAAAAACATAAATATAACCTGATTAGACGTAACCTACCTCTTTTGTATACACCTTGTTTAAACTCAATTATGAAGTCATACGACATTTTAAAATGACGATAAAAATTAAAGCATCATGGCAATCAAAAGTACGTGTTATTTAAACTCTCTAATATTTTTTAAAAAAAGCTGTTGAGCAGTCGAGTCATTCAGTTAAAAAGAAACTGCTACTAGTTACAAAACAGGCAATACTGATTTTTAAACAATAATAAGTTGGCTCTACTGTTACTTTCCACCACGATTTTTACTTTCCGTCACGATTTCTACTTTCCGCCACAATTTTCACAACTAGGCTGTAATGGGATTCTTTCCTCCCTATAAAATAGGGTGAAAAGTTTATGTTTTCTCCCTTCTGGAAGAAAAAATATTTCCTGCCACAAGCTCAGTAGAATAAGATAAGTGGCTTCTGCTTTCTTCAATTAATGAATTGTATTTTGTTTTTAAATTATTATTAATTTACCCAAACCGTGTATAGGAATTTACGGTTTTACATATTCTCCTATAACATTATTCCAATTCTAAGCCTGCTAACCTCAGTCAATTCTTTTTTGGGATGCTCCAACTCAATGGTTAAATATAAAGAATATTTGAGTTGAGTATATACATATTTAACAAACATATCATTTTATTTAGTATAACTCAATGAAAATAATTTTAATGCAATCTATATCTGTATGGCGGACAATTAGTTGCTGATAATATAGATGGACATTTTGGCAGATGTATTACTTCAACAACTGTAACTTGTCTATATCTTTATTACCTATGTTCTTTTTAAGTTAGTAATAATGCACAGTCATCATTTTTTTGGAGGGTAGTTATAATTCTAATTATATGTGTAACTCACAATAGTAAGTCTGTATTAATTTTTTCAATTTGTATTTACCTGTTATCAGAATGGAGATGGCCGATAGAGTTCAAAGGACAGGAAGCTTTATTGAGCCCGATCCACAGGAGCAGCTTTTAAAAGCGTTTCAAAAAAGAAACTACGACAAGTTCGTTAGTATACTTGCTTCAGGAGAAATAAACATTGATCATTACTATGGAGATCCGGAACATGGGTCCCTCGTCGATCTGTGTGCCACCCAGGAAAATAGCTCTCAGTTTCTTAGAACTGCTCTAACTCACGGAGCCGATCCAAATATTTTAAATCGTCTGAGAAAGAAATCTCCTTTACATTTTATCTTAGAGAGAAACAACTTAAAAAATCTCGCTACTATTTTAGAATTTCCTAATATTGATATCAACATCCCCGATAGTTTCGGAAACACACCGCTTCATTATGTTGCAAAAGGTCAACCGAAAGAAGGTGCCGGTGACACGAAGGCGTTGCAAATGTTACTCGCTGTACCCGATATTAATGTTAACGCCGTTAACCGAAAAGGACAGACACCTGCGCACTTGGCTGCTTCTCAAAAGAATAAAGACGCTTTGTTACTTCTTGTACGCAGAGATGATATTGATCTTCAATCGAGTAAGGATTTCGCAGGCGAATGCGCCTTAGATCTTGTAAAGAAGATCTACCCCGACATATTTTTACCGGAGAAACCTCTTTTTTCTCTACCACAAACGGTCACACCAGCGTTTGTATTTAGTTTACTCAGAGCGAATAACACGGAAAGGTTCAAGAAAGCTCTTGAAGAAAACAAAGATTTAGTGGACGCGAGCGACGGCTTTTATACCTTACTACAACATGCTTGCGATCACGGCCTATTCGATGAAGCTGTATTTCTCATTGAGTTAGGAGCCGATATAAATAAGACCAGTAAAAGTATGCAATTCACGCCTATTATGTTAGCATCAAGAAAAGGATACTATAGGATTGTGAAAAGGTTAATAAATTCGTATAAGGATACTAAGATAGACGTCGACATTTTGTACAGTCCGGTAAACATGGAGAATGTATATCATTGCGTTGTAATAGGATCCGACGAGAACAGTCAATTAGGAGATTCCGAGGAAGGTAGAGACCACTTAAAATGTTTAGACATACTGCTCGGCTATTCGTCTAAATGGGAGTCGATCAATCGTGGCGATTCTAAAGGGAACACCCCTCTTCATTACGCTGGAAAAATTGGAAATGACGAAATGGTCTTTAGACTGCTAGAAGCTGGAGCTTATGTCGGGTGCGTGAACGTGTTTGGTTATCCGGCTTTGTCGTATGTATCACCCACGATATTCGAAAAATATCTTGATAGATGCGTAACGTCGAATGAAAAACTTCCTAGGGAAGATACATATGAAATTATAATTAATTATAAATGTTTTGTGCCTCCTAATGAAAAGCGAGACAATCTGCAGAATTATCGACAAGACTCGTCAAAAAATCTAAACGAAACGGACCTGCTATTGTACACTAGTAACTCTCCAGATCTGAAACCCTTGCTTATGCATCCAGTTTTAAAAAGTTTAATACATATGAAGTGGTTTAATATTCGTAAATGGTTTTATGTTAACCTTTTGTTCTATTTATTTTTTTGGGGGTTACTAACGGCATATATTTTAGGAGTCTACGACACGGGTGAGTCTTTCAAAAATGTCAACTCGAATAAAACGAATACGGACAACAATGCTGAAACCTATAAAGAGAGTAAAAGTTTAATTTGGTATTTGGTCACTCTGCTTCTTGCGTTATTTATCGTAAGAGAGCTGTTCCAATTCAAAAAAGCCTATATTCAGTATCTATCAAATCCGGAAAATTGGTTAGAAATGGGTCTTATTCTATTAACTATTGTAATACTATTCATACAGGTCGAGGATGAAACAAAGCATCAAGTCGCTGCTGCGGCAATACTTTTTTCTTGGACGGAATTGGTCCTCCTTATAGGTAAGCATCCAGCACTTTCTACGCATATAGAAATGTTGAAAACGGTGGGATGGAATTTTTTAAAGTTTTTGGCATGGTATTCGATTTTGATAATCGCATTCGCATTAAGTTTTTACACGTTGTTTAGAAACGGCCGTGACGAAGACGAAGATAACCAGGTATTCATCGGTCCAGGTGTGTCTGTGTTTAAGACAATTGTAATGCTCACAGGTGAATTTGAAGCCGGGGAAATACCTTTCGACCGCTATCCAATAACGAGCCACCTGCTTTTCGTATTATTTGTTTTCGCTATCGCCATTGTCCTTTATAACCTTCTCAACGGTCTAGCGGTGAGTGACACCCAGGCGATTAAAGCGGACGCTGAAATGGTCGGTTACGTATCTCGCATCAAGTTGGTATCGTACGTAGAAACGATAGACCTATTGTCTTGTAAACAATTTTTTACCAATTTTCAACGGTGCAATTTTACCAAATGCAATTTTACATGTGACAAAACAGTTTTTACATTAACAGTCGACCATGAAATCCGTATATTCCCGAACGACAGAAACAGAATTGACATTTGCTCAGCACCGGCTAATGTCAGATGTTGCTGCTTGCTGAAACCGTGCAGCTGTAAAGAAACAATGATGGACCCGATCATCGTCAAATCCGCACAAACCCTACTCGTTAATAAAAGAAAAGAAGGGTCGGTCAGTTACACGGATTTCAACCGCTCTCATTTCAACGACAAACTTCTTGACGAATATAGAAAAACACTCGACGAATATAAAAATGTCCTTACGCAAATGAAGTTGTTAACAGATTATATTAAACCTTTAGACTAAGTACCTATTCAGAACGAATTGACTATTGAACTCTAAGAGGCTTACGTGCAATTAATGTTGTGCATTATAAATAATTGATGCACCTAGAAGTACGAAGTATTGTAGGATTCTACAACACTTGAGCTGGCATATGAATATGAATGGTTTTATTTTTAAATTCCAAAGTCTCAACAATTACAAGGCTTCAGAAAACGTCTTACTTAATTAATAGATATAATATCGGATAACAACTTTTCTATGTAATATTGAAAAGCAAAATTCATCAGTATTTTCAGAAAAATCAAGTTGATAGAGTCCGGTTTAAAGACTTTATTAGATTTGACTCAATTAATAAATTACGCTGTCTTTAGTGTATTACCTATTAATCCCTGACTCCCTACAAGCTATTGATTTAATATTTATTTCAAAGCATTTTCAAAGTTAAAACTCCCTTAAGTTAAACGCATGTATGAAACAAAAATTAGTTAAAATGCTTTTGGTAAAACAGTTACATTTATAACTTTTATTCTATAGATAATATTCTTAAATTCTCATTTCTCTGTTTAAGGCTGCATTTCCGTTGGTAAATTTATGTAATAATATGAAATGAATTAGAAGTTTTTACTTAGTTTTTAATTTAGACTAAATCCTAGTAAGAATCCTAGTAAGAATAGTTTTGGTTCGTTTATTCATGTAGTAAGATCGTTAAATGAAAAAACACTATTCCCCGGCTGAAACCCATAGCTCCTTTAATATCTGCAAGGACATATCATTTCATAGAAGGAGAACCATTCGAAGGGAAATTCTAGAAGCCATTTTTCCGGTTTAAAGGAGCCTAACACAGCCAAAGAACTAGAAAGGGCATCCTAAAAAATAAAACAAAGATACCTACCAAAGAGTGCTGTACGATCCATTGGAGTCTATGGATTGATGCCTTTGAACTCTATTCTGTGAATGTAAGCTCAATGTGTATGGAAGGCTTTCAACGATTAAGAAATTTTTCGATGCAGATTCTTTTGAGCTACTAACTACCAATGATATTCTGACGTTGAATCCTAAGCTAACTCTACCACCTCCTGGAAATTTCGATACAGAAGAATAAGAATATCCCAAGAAAAGATGGATACAGGTGCAATATAGCATACGAGTTTTGGAGTAGATGGAGAAAGGCTGTCTAGCCAGCTTCGAGATTTTTACCAGTAATTTCGAGAGAGCAAGTGCGCTGAGACAAAATATTTTTTTGAATTGTTTGTATTTAGGTCCAGTTGGGTTTTAATGTTGTTTTTTCATTTTATAACACAATGAAGTTGGCACTTCTTTAGATTGTTACTCCCCTTATAAAAAAAACAGAGGAAAGTAACAATCTAAAGAAGGTGTATGGAATGTTCTTCTTTAGACTGTTACTCCCCTTATAGAAACAGAAGTGGGATATTCCTTTGTCTCAAAGTAGATTGGACTAAACATCCCTTTTTCTTAATAGTTATTTAGTCAAAGTCATTTTTAGTCAAAAACAACATTGGGGAGTAACAATCTAAAGAAGTAACATAAAGTCTTTTTCCACAAGGTATTAAACATGATGTCTAAGAGTTTGCGCAGAATACTCACACTAAAATTTGTAAAGCAAGTGTCTTTATTTAACATTTACACGTTATAATATTTGTAAGTTAATTAACTCGGCTAATATTGTGCTACAATAAAGTAAAGTCGAAACCACTAAAAATAATGTATATAGTGAAGCTTTTGTGTATTATGTCAATTATGTAAATAATGCTGTATATTATATTTATTTTTTTTTAGAATGGCCTTTTTAGGGTTATTATTTTTTTATATATTAAAATAATATAAAATTATAAAAAAAAAAATACCTTTTTTTTCTTTTTAAGTGCTATATCACACCATTTCTCAATTCTGGCTTCTTCAGGCTACAACAATAATAGAACTTTGATAAATTAATAATAATACTATAATATTAACATTAAACTTGCAATTGGTTGTTTTTATGTAATTATATAATAACTAAAATTATATTAAAGACATTGTTTTCTTGATAATTACCTTGCATCTTTTCTTTAAGTATAATTTGGTAAAAAAAAATATACTCGTACATTTTGTTCAACCTACACAATATGTGTAAAACAACAATATGTGTAAGTGTGAGACAGCAAGGGATGACACTGGGGGAGGGGGGGGGGGGGTCCTATGTATAACGCAGGAAATTTTTGCAACATCAGACATTACGTCGTTAAGATGTTGGCTCGGCATTCCGCCATGTCCTGCATAGTTTCGTCGCGTCCGACTCATCAGGGGCCCGATGATGCTCACCTAACTCTGGACCTATACCAACATCTTAGCAACGTAAAGTGTGATTTTGGAACAGTTCCTTGATACATCCATTGGTGTCTCTCACTCACACCAATTGTGTAGCTTATCAAATTGATTATATATATATATATATATATATATATATATATATATATATATATATATATATATATATATATATATATATATATATATATATATATATATATATTCTGTATAACACGAGTTTTCTTCATAAAAAATAAAAAAGCTCATTAAATTTCCAATAAGAATGCAAACCTTAAAAGTTTCTAAATACATTTCTAATCATTTCAATTTCAACTTGTAATGGTAAGTCCTCTTACGGTTCCTTTACGTTTACGTGCTGGTAAACGTAAATAGTTTTTCCCTCCTAGAGTCCGCGGATAAGTCCCAAAAATGGTCTAATGGAGATTCCAAATTCGATACCGAAACACCACCGACTTCGTTGGCCAGAGAAATTGGTTAAGTGGAAGTGGTTCAAATTTAAACACCACCATTATAACACCATTAATAACACCGTTCCAGAATGAATAAACCCAAACAACGTGACAAAATAAAAAAAATAAATAAAAAAATAAAAAAGCCATTATTATTTGAAAACCACTATTTTTTTTTTTCATTTTTTCAACGTTTCAAGTTTAAATTTCTAACACTTACACTAAACCAATTTTCCTGGCCAACAAATTCGGTGGTGTTTGGGGCGTGTTTTAGTGTCAAATTTGGAATCTCACGTTCAAACCGTTCGAAAGTTATGGCGGGAAATGCGTGTGGATTGCTGGTTTGTAACCCTTCTCTAGCTTTCCCGTTCTGCCTCTACCGCACGTTTTTTCGCGTTCTAACTTGAATTTCTCTACCAATTTTTAACAGGATCACAAAATGGAGTATATCGTTGGAAATCTTATTAAAAGGGGAAGTTTTGGTGAAATTTGCCAGGCTAAGGCTAAAGAATTGTTTTTGCTTCAAACTTCAAACACAAATAACATTTTCCGAATTTTAGAAACTTAATTTTTTTCCAATTTCGATTGTATTGAAATGATTAGAAATGTATTTAGAAACTTTTAAGGTTTGCATTCTTATTGGAAATTTAATGAGCTTTTTTATTTATTATGAAAAAAACTCGTGTTATACAGAAAAATCAGAAAAACCGAAATAAGTTCCTTATACTTGAGAATCGGACAGGGGTCAAGAAAAAATTTTTTGTTGCTTTTGGGGTGTAGAATCACCTCCCGAAGTTTGTAACATTTATCGTGAAACACCCTGTATAAAGATGGATTTTTAAGACATAAGCAGTCCCGACGTCTTAAAGTATGTAAGTATTACATTATTGTCATTAGGCTCCAACCTTGTCGTTGTAAAATAATTATTCATTTTATAAATTGAGTTGTAATTGATGAATATAGTTTTTATAATATCATTTGAGTAATCATTAATTATAACTGTTGCAGTCGGTAGAACGACTGGAGGTTTTTAAAAGAAAACACTTTCCGTTTGAGAAATTTATAAAACTTGCATATAGTCTAACAATTTGGTACCCTGTGGAGTCTCTTGACATGAGAGGATATAACGTTGAAGAAAGAAGCCAAAGGACTAAATATGATCTTATTCTTCGTACTGTAAGTACAAAAACCTTTGGAGAGAGATTAGTAGCATTGATACTTTGTAATTGACCCTCTTTCATACTATTAATAATATATATTAGTAATATTCATATTATAATAATTATTAATTTAAGATTAAATATTTTTATACTGGATAATCTATTAAGATCAATTAATATTTTATTAAATACATTATATAAAATATCAGTTGGAAAGTATAAATGGTAAGAGAGACTTGGAGAGACATAGTCTCTTAAAAATTCCAATATTATGTCGTCATTATTTTCTAGGGGAACTTTAATTGTTTTTAACAGTTTTCCCTTGTATTCGTCTTGTGAAATATTTAGCTTATGATAAATATTAGGTTGTACTATAATTTGATGTTTTTTATTATTTAGCATTTCATCTAAATGGATATCCCATCACTGTTATCTTCTACTCTCTTAGTGTGTTGAGTAGAATTTAATTCATCAATATTTGCATCGCTCAGCGGAATATTTCATCGTAGTTTGGTTGTTTAGAATTCTTTAAGATATTTTAAAACAGTGAATTCTGCGTCTACAGGAGGATTATTTATTACTCTGTAAGTATCGTCGTCGTTTAATATGTTTATTTTAATTCTTGATAAGCTATCTGCATTAGAGTTTTGTAAACTGTAGAGTTTTGGTTTACATACCCATAATTTTATAATCATAATCATCTAGTTTTATCTTCCACCTAATATACTTCATGTTAGGCTCTTTAACCAAACTAAAGGTCTATATGATCTGTATACTGTATAGCTAGTAAATGTACGAATTTACTCGTATATCCGTACCAAATATTTACATACTTAAACAATGGCTAAAAATTCTTTTACCAAAGTTGAATATCTTGTTTCCGTTGCATTTGATGTCCTCGAAGCATAACCTACGGTTTTATCATGAGGTACAGTGCCTTGTGACAAAACTGCACCAATAGCAAAATGTCAATATTAGCAAAAGAAAGGATGAGTTCGTGGGCTAAATTTTTTTTGAGTCCTTTTAGGGGTCACATTTTAACAATTTAGGGTCAAAAATAGCATAAAACGTGTTTTTTCCATTTTACCCCCCTTTTCATGAAAAATATGACAAAAGTGTACATAGCAACAATTACTGTACTCTTAAAGAGCTTTCCAATGACATGGATCTTGAAGGGTATATACTATTTTGACTTTTGTACTCCGTACCCCTGTCTACCAATTTTTTTTTTTTTTTTTACCATCAAAATTCTAAACCAAAATTTTCCATTATTATCATAAGACAATAATACGCAGATTTCTTTGAAAATTCGCTCATTAAGTCATGGTTCAAGACTGGTCTTTTTTTTAATGTTGGTTCATTGTGTCATGTATTATATAAGAACATT
Organism: Gerris lacustris; assembly: GCA_951217055.1. NCBI lineage: Eukaryota > Metazoa > Arthropoda > Insecta > Hemiptera > Gerridae > Gerris > Gerris lacustris. Next base: position 52,978,237 of record OX578285.1, read on the forward strand.
TAGAGTAAAATAATAATTCAAGATGTGATCAAACTGTAAAAATAAATGTTATTTTATTTTTTTACTTAGTTTTTATATGCATAACATCTCTAAAAATGTAACATACCTTGAAATAATGAAATTAACATTTATTTTTATAAATTGTATGAAAAGGAAGTATGTAATAATAATGACAAGCAGTGCCATCTAGTAGAGGGTAACTAACTAACTTAGTATCACCAGGGAAGCCGCTAGATAGCGGCTACAGTCAATGGTACAGGTTTGACGCCGAAATGGCAGGCCTATACAGAGATAACTACTATAATTTAGACTAGACGTCTCCCCTCTTAAAAGAGCTTTTACAACGTTAGAGCATTAGAGCAGGGGAAATAGACATTAGCGCCCTTCAGAAATCCGGGAAAAAGTGGAACAAATTCCCGCCAAAAAGACCGGGAATTTCAAAACCCAAAAATATTATGCCATATTCTTTCCTCCTTACTTTTCATAATTGATGTTATTGCTGGTTCACTACATAATATTTAGAGGTACTGAAGCATTATGTGAATTTTAAGATAGTTGGGTTAAAAAATTATAATATATATATATATATATATATATATATATATATATATATATATATATATATATATATATATATATATATATATATATATATATATATATATATATATATATATATATATATATATATATATATATATATATATATATATATATATATATATATATATTAATTAATTTATTTTTTTTCTTTTTAACCCAATTATCTTAAAATTCACATAATGCTTCAGTGCCTCTAAATAATAAGTAGTGAACCAGCAATAACATTATCCACAAATACTGAATAAACAGGCGAGCCTGCAACAACACTTTTAAATAAAAATTTCCAAAATATACTGCATACAGGCGAGCGTAGCGAGCCTTCAATAAACCTCTATTAAATAATCTTTAAACTATAATTCCCATATAAAATAAATTCAATTAAGTAATAATTACCAACAAATGCTGTATAAACAGGTGTGGTTAGTGAGCTTGCAAAAACTTTTAAATAAAGGTTATATTTACAAATGCAGGGAATACGTATTAAGGGCTTTATTAAATAAGGATTGCCCCCGTCCTAAACGGCCTTTAAAATTACTATGAACGATGTATAACATATGCTGACTAAAACTTTTTAGTCGTCTGTCATATTGATCGCCATCTTGAAAATATTTAGTATGGAGTTTTCAATAACTATACAGTTGTCAAAAATGCTGAGGTGCATCTATATGCCAAATTTTGTTGAAATTGGTCAATTTTTACTTCAGTTATTGTTAGACAAACAAAAAACTTTTTAAAGCCACCAAGTCTCTGAAATGAAGCTCGTTAAAATATTTGGAAGGATTAAAAAATAAATTAATATTATCGAAATGGAATTTAAAAAAAAAACTGTTTCATTCTCAGAGCAAGGAAGGGGTAGGGAACAATACTATAGAATCTGGGTTTCAAAGAGTGGTTCATTATGCTCTCCCCCGATACTAACACTTTCAAGCGGTAGTTTGGCAAAACAATATCAATATCTCGATAAAAACTCGAAATTTATCTGATAAGTGATATTATTTTCTTACGACATTTAATATTTTTATTTTTAATACAGTTTTCTTTATAAATATCAAGGATCTTATATAAAGGGGATGCAATGTTAAGAAGGGGTTTAAGGCAAAAAAGTGACCTCATGGAGGTAAGAGAAATTGGAGAGAAAACCTTTGAACTGGGACAAATTTTCTTTTTTCAAGGATGTTAAATAAAGGGGATGGAGGGTTGTGGAAAAAAAGTGACCCCATGAAGATATGTAAAATAGAAGCTCCAATGCAAGGATCTTATATAAAGCGGATGTAATGTTAAGAAGGGGTTTAAGGCAAAAAAGTGACCCCATGGAGGTAAGAGAAATTGGAGAAAAAATCATTCTGCGCATGCTCCACGACCTTTGAACTGGGACAAATTACCTTTCTTAACAGGTTATAACCTGACAACTATAAACAAATTCTTGGTAACCTATAACCAAGAGGAAGGTAATTTGTCCCATTGGAGCAAGGATCTTATATAAAGCGGATGTAATGTTAAGAAGGGGTTTAAGGCAAAAAAGTGACCCCATGAAGGTAAGAGAAATTGGAGAAAAAATCATACTGCGCATGCTCCACGACCTTTGAACTGGGACAAATTACCTTTTTTAACAGGTTATAACCTGACACTTATAAACAAATTCTTGGAAACCTATAACCAAGAGGAAGGTAATTTGTCCCATTGGAGCTAATATTTTACATATCTTCATGGGGTCACTTTTTTGCCTCAACCCTCTATCCCCTTTATATAAGATCCTTGCATTGGAGCTAATATTTTACATATCTTCATGGGGTCACTTTTTTGCCTCAACCCTCTATCCCCTTTATATAAGATCCTTGCTCCAATGGGACAAATTACCTTCCTCTTGGTTATAGGTTACCAAGAATTGGTTTATAGTTTCAGGTTATAACCTCATAAAGAAGGTAATTTGTCCCAGTTCAAAGGTTGTGGAGCATGCGCAGTATGCTTTTTCTCTCCAATTTCTCTTACCTCCATGGGGTCACTTTTTTGCCTTAAACCCTTTCTTAACATTCCATCCCCTTTATATAAGATCCTTGCCTTTTTTATGAGGTTATAACCTGAAACTATAAACCAATTCTTGGTAACCTATAACCAAGAGGAAGGTAATTTGTCCCATTGGAGCTTCTATTTTACATATCTTCATGGGGGTCACATTCTTCCACAACCCTCCATCCCCTTTATTTAACATCCTTGATAAAAATGTACTTTAATGTTTGTTGTAAATATAATGTGATTAAATAACTGGATTAGGAGACCTGGTGGGATGATTGAGTCCCGTTAAGAGTTTTGAAATTCGTAAAAATGCCCAGGCATTATTTGTGGAGGGTTAAAGCAGGCGAAAAAAAAGGGTTAAATAAACAGGTCAAGTGCGTGTCGTCAGCACACAGCGAGGGTCCGTAGGCCACACTATATTATAGTGTTTAACTGTAAAGTGTATAAACAGTGATTTTTAAAATGCTAAAAAGCTTACTTTGAACTATTCTAAGGTTCTGATATTCTCAAAACACACTCTGATAAAGTATTTTTTTGCCACTGAACCGGACTACAACCATATAAATACATCGAAAAGACCATAATTATAAAAAAAACGTATTTTGTCAATAAAAAATAAAATAATATTTTTTTCGAAATTTCCAAATCGTGGTATCATTACTTTTGGTCGAAGAATGTTCAGGATTTTTTTCAGATTTTTTGCATTTCACATAAGCGAGATAGAGGGGGGGGGGGACACGTTTATTATTATCTTCGTTATTTATTATTATCAAAGTTATATCCAAAGAATTATATATTTTTGTAATCAGCTCGACGTTCCCTTTCATATGATACTCCTCAAGGCGTCAAAAAAAAAAAAAAAATGTTTAACCCTTAAGTTTTTTTACCCTAATTTTTTTTGAAAAATATTTTTTTTAAGTCGCTATATTTTTAAAAAATGTGGGTAGGTACAAGACACATACATGCCAAATTTCAAAGTGATCGGACGAAAGGTGTAGCCGTGAAAGCACGCGACAGGACGGACGGACAGACACACACAGGAAAATATAAGGGTCCTTGGTTTTGCCTACGGACCCTAAAAAAGAAAGAATTTATGCTTTCAACTTACCTGCTTATAATAAAACTTCAAATATGATTCACTAATGTATACAAATACAAGATGACTAATAGCAGAATATACCATAAAATTCAGGATATTTATTTATTTATATCTTTTGAATGTAGGTACCTTAAAATTCAGGATATTTATTTATTTATATCTTCTGAATGTAGGTACCTTAAAATTCAGGATATTTATCCTTTTTATATACCTTTATAACTCATTTTCAATGAAACTCAAAATAATGTACTTCCACTCCACTACTTCCATTTTTCATAATTTTAAACAATTGTTTACTTTTACATAGAATAAATTCAATTTTTTTTAAGTTTTAGGTAGTATTCATACTACGGAAAGATTAAATTTTACTTTAAATCAAATAAAAATAAATGTTATAACGTATTTTCAAAGTAATATTTAACTCGACATCAACAATTAATTGTCGCCTAAAATACCAGCTACATTTGATAAAGATCGATTAGAAGCCACTAGCGCAGTCAAGCGGTTGCCCCATGTACTAACTAAAGGTTCCAACTGTGAACTATGGAGCGCCACCCCCTGGTTACATCCCTTTTCTTTCCCGCTTATATTTTACGAATCTGCCGAAATTTCTATTCACCTGCTACTCATTAGTTTTACCGATATTGTCGAACAGGGAGAATTATAGGTGTTGTTTTACGCACGCGAACGTCAAGTAAGTTTGTCGTCGAGTATCAGTATCTTTTTAGCTAATTTATAGTTTGTTTTGGTGTGGTATCGTCGAAGATCACGATGAACAACAGGATTTACTACTCAGAGAAGTACACCGACAGTGCCAACGAATACAGGTATGTGTCTTTGAAATTCAGCCTCGTCTTGCGTGCTCTATTGCAAAAATCCCACTGCTTTATTTACCTGTTACGGATATAATCTACGGTTTTCGGAGTCGGTTCCATTTACGAAGTAATATTGAGTCGGTGAAGTATGATCACTTGTTGACGATCTCCATTAACGGTTTCATTTCATTATCTAACGGTTACACGTTTTAAAATTAGACAGAGGTATAAGTGTGAAACAGAACTGTTATAGAAAACATGTTAAATCGACCATAATATAATGTTATTATTAAATGCTAAGGTTTTTATTCACCTAATATTTAGGCGAGTTTACGGCCACCTTGTATGTAATATTAGAAATATGGTGTTTCTAATAAAGTATGAACTGCAAATATATTGTTAACTCTTGTCTTGTTTTGTAAAATGTTTATTCAAATAAGTTAAATAAATATTTTGGTAAAACTCAATATTAACAGCCTGAGTTGAACTGCAGTGTACGGTGCCCCTTCTGATAACATGTTATCTCACTACAAAGTTGTTATGGTCCGTTGAAATTATTATTAAGGCGGAAATACACATGCTAGTTACTCGCACAAAAACATACGAGTAGCTCGCAGAGGAGAGCAACTGGCGTGTGTATACATCAAATAACATGCAAATGCACGAGGTTTGATTTTTGTCTTGCCAGTGGCACAAGTCGAGGGGAGGGGGAACTGATAAGGCACGTGTAAACAGGCCTGTCAGCGCAAGGTTGCTAGTAGCTAGCACGAGTCTCCCTCAGCCCTTCAGTCTTCAGTTGCGCGTTCCTTCCTTTCGAGGGTGTCTGACAACAACTCATCAACTTTCTCCGGAAGCATTCGCAATTGATTCCTAAAACCATTAACGTCCCCGAACCGCATTTCATTTAGTAGGCACTGACTCGCTCCATGTACCTAATTCCCTTCTAGCTATCCAATCTTTACCCACACTCTTCGTGTCTTTTTATTATTTTTCAAATGTTTTAAAACACAGTTCTTTGCAAGTAACAGAATAATCTGGTTAATTTCATTCCGCACCGATACATTCATAAGGTACATTGAAATAATTAATAAAACTATCAAAATTAATTAAATAAAATACAATTATTTCATAATTTATTCCGGCTAAAAGAAGGCAAGAAAAGATTGTCTGTTTCAAAACTAGAACTGTGACTGGAATGTGTATTGTCATGTGCTAGTAGCTCGTACAAGACCGATCATCCAGATGATACTAGCATGCTGTTTCACTGGCAAATGTAAAGGCGGAAATACACATGCTAGTTACTCGCACAAAAACATACGAGTAGCTCGCAGAGGAGAGCTGCTGTCATGTGTATACATCAAATAGCATGCGAGTATAAAGCATGTGAGTAAATCGCACGAAGTTTGATTTTTGTCTTGCCAGTGGCACAAGTTGAGGGGAGGGGGAACTGATAAGGCACGTGTAAACAGGCATGCCAGCGCAAGTTTGCTAGTAGCTAGCACGAGTCTCCCTCAGCCCTTCAGTCTTCAGTTGCGTTCCTTCCTTTCGCGGGTATCTGACAACAACTCATCTACTTTCTCCGGAAGCATTCGCAATTGATTCCTAAAACCATTGACGTCTCCGAACCGCATTTCATTTAGTAGCCACTGACTCGCTCCATGTGCCTAATTCCCTTCTAGCTATCCAATCTTTTCACACACTCTTCGTGTCTTTTTATTATTTTTCAAATGTTTTAAAACACAGTTCTTTGCAAGTAACAGAACAATCTGGTTAATTTCATTCCGCATCGATACATTCATAAGGTACATTAAAACAATAAAACTATCAAAATTAATTAAATAAAATACAATTATTTAATCATTTATTCCGGCTAAAAGAAGGCAAGAAACGATTGCCTGTTTCAAAACTAGAACTGTGACTGGAATGTGTATTGTCATGTGCTAGTAGCTCGCACAAGACCGATCATCCGGATGATACTAGCATGCTGTTTCACTGGCAAATGTGCACAGCGTCTGCAGCATGCCAGCTACTGACGTGCTAGTAACTCGCCACTGGCATGCTTTTTTACTAGCATGTGTATTTCCGCCTTTATATAAACATTTTTTAAAAACGTGTAAAATTTCGCAATTCATGTATGTCATGCATTGTTTCTATATATCTATATATGATGTCACCATAACAATTGATAGTCCCGATTTGCAATATCAAGTAGGGGCACCGTACGCTGTAGTTCTACCACGGCCTGTTTCGGGAGAAGTTCACACAGGGATACAATACCTCAATTGTATAAATCATATCAAGCGATTCTCGACCGTATCATCTCCTTCTTGATTAGCCCATATTTCTACTTACTGACCAACTTGTATTTTTAACATATTAATTGTAAAGTCCTCTTATTGCAATTGTTTATCATGACAAACCATTTTGTCTTAATTTAAGTGATAATTCTTTCATGGTAGAAAGAAGAGATAAGTTATAGGCTGATGTTAAACATTTGTTTAAGATGGGGGTACCTACTTAACTGTGTAAAACACTCGAGTGGAGATTACCGAGCAAAGGTACAACATTGTCAACAGGCAAATTTTACCGATTTATAAAGTTTATAGTTTGTATGTTTCATTCACTGTCACATTATATGTATGGTATACTTACTTGTTGGCCGCCTCCATTAACAATTTCACTACTTTGTTAAACCGCCAATATATTTTGTATGAAAACAGAACTATAAGCCAAGTACTATTTAAATTAATTTATATTAGACATTTTTATTCCTTGAAGGAATTATTGTTTATCTTTTATGCTCCTTGTTCACGGTCAGCAGCAGTAGGGCTGCAGAGTTAAATGGGATCTTTCACATAAGTGGATGGTACTGCTTTCCATTCTTGTCCATCACTAGCAAAAGTATGGCTACATTGTTAAATAGAATATTTCACATTAGTGGATGGTGTGGTGCCATTTGCTTTCCACTCTCGTCCACTACAAGCAACTGGCTTTTAACTCTGGGGCTATTAAATCTAATGGGTCCTTTCACACGACACCACTTGCTTTCCACTCTCCTACACTACGAGCAACTTGCTTTCAACTCTGGGGCTATTAAATCTAATGGGTCCTTTCACTCGACGCCATTTGTTTTCCACTCTCCTCCACTACGAGCAACTTGCTTTCAACTCTGGGGCTATTAAATCTAATGGGTCCTTTCACACGACACCACTTGCTTTCCACTCTCCTCCTCTGGGGCTATTAAATCTAATGGGTCCTTTCACACGACACCACTTGCTTTCCACTCTCCCCCACTACGAGCTACTTGCTTTCAGCTCTGGGACTATTTAAATCTAATGGGTCTGCTAGTATCATCATCCAGATGATACTAGCATGCTGTTTCACTGGCAAATGTAAAGGCGGAAATACACATGCTAGTTACTCGCACAAAAACATACGAGTAGCTCGCAGAGGAGAGCTGCTGTCATGTGTATACATCAAATAGCATGCGAGTATAAAGCATGTGAGTAAATCGCACGAAGTTTGATTTTTGTCTTGCCAGTGGCACAAGTTGAGGGGAGGGGGAACTGATAAGGCACGTGTAAACAGGCATGCCAGCGCAAGTTTGCTAGTAGCTAGCACGAGTCTCCCTCAGCCCTTCAGTCTTCAGTTGCGTTCCTTCCTTTCGCGGGTATCTGACAACAACTCATCTACTTTCTCCGGAAGCATTCGCAATTGATTCCTAAAACCATTGACGTCTCCGAACCGCATTTCATTTAGTAGCCACTGACTCGCTCCATGTGCCTAATTCCCTTCTAGCTATCCAATCTTTTCACACACTCTTCGTGTCTTTTTATTATTTTTCAAATGTTTTAAAACACAGTTCTTTGCAAGTAACAGAACAATCTGGTTAATTTCATTCCGCATCGATACATTCATAAGGTACATTAAAACAATAAAACTATCAAAATTAATTAAATAAAATACAATTATTTAATCATTTATTCCGGCTAAAAGAAGGCAAGAAACGATTGCCTGTTTCAAAACTAGAACTGTGACTGGAATGTGTATTGTCATGTGCTAGTAGCTCGCACAAGACCGATCATCCGGATGATACTAGCATGCTGTTTCACTGGCAAATGTGCACAGCGTCTGCAGCATGCCAGCTACTGACGTGCTAGTAACTCGCCACTGGCATGCTTTTTTACTAGCATGTGTATTTCCGCCTTTATATAAACATTTTTTAAAAACGTGTAAAATTTCGCAATTCATGTATGTCATGCATTGTTTCTATATATCTATATATGATGTCACCATAACAATTGATAGTCCCGATTTGCAATATCAAGTAGGGGCACCGTACGCTGTAGTTCTACCACGGCCTGTTTCGGGAGAAGTTCACACAGGGATACAATACCTCAATTGTATAAATCATATCAAGCGATTCTCGACCGTATCATCTCCTTCTTGATTAGCCCATATTTCTACTTACTGACCAACTTGTATTTTTAACATATTAATTGTAAAGTCCTCTTATTGCAATTGTTTATCATGACAAACCATTTTGTCTTAATTTAAGTGATAATTCTTTCATGGTAGAAAGAAGAGATAAGTTATAGGCTGATGTTAAACATTTGTTTAAGATGGGGGTACCTACTTAACTGTGTAAAACACTCGAGTGGAGATTACCGAGCAAAGGTACAACATTGTCAACAGGCAAATTTTACCGATTTATAAAGTTTATAGTTTGTATGTTTCATTCACTGTCACATTATATGTATGGTATACTTACTTGTTGGCCGCCTCCATTAACAATTTCACTACTTTGTTAAACCGCCAATATATTTTGTATGAAAACAGAACTATAAGCCAAGTACTATTTAAATTAATTTATATTAGACATTTTTATTCCTTGAAGGAATTATTGTTTATCTTTTATGCTCCTTGTTCACGGTCAGCAGCAGTAGGGCTGCAGAGTTAAATGGGATCTTTCACATAAGTGGATGGTACTGCTTTCCATTCTTGTCCATCACTAGCAAAAGTATGGCTACATTGTTAAATAGAATATTTCACATTAGTGGATGGTGTGGTGCCATTTGCTTTCCACTCTCGTCCACTACAAGCAACTGGCTTTTAACTCTGGGGCTATTAAATCTAATGGGTCCTTTCACACGACACCACTTGCTTTCCACTCTCCTACACTACGAGCAACTTGCTTTCAACTCTGGGGCTATTAAATCTAATGGGTCCTTTCACTCGACGCCATTTGTTTTCCACTCTCCTCCACTACGAGCAACTTGCTTTCAACTCTGGGGCTATTAAATCTAATGGGTCCTTTCACACGACACCACTTGCTTTCCACTCTCCTCCTCTGGGGCTATTAAATCTAATGGGTCCTTTCACACGACACCACTTGCTTTCCACTCTCCCCCACTACGAGCTACTTGCTTTCAGCTCTGGGACTATTTAAATCTAATGGGTCCTTTCACACGACACCACTTGCTTTCCACTCTCCCCCACTACGAGCTACTTCCTTTCAACTCTTGGGCTATTCAATCTAATGGGTCCTTTCACACGACACCACTTGCTTTCCACTCTCCCCCACTACGAGCTACTTCCTTTCAACTCTTGGGCTATTCAATCTAATGGGTCCTTTCACACGACACCACTTGCTTTCCACTCTCCCCCACTACGAGCTACTTGCTTTCAACTCTTGGGCTATTAAATCTAATGGGTCCTTTCACACAACACCACTTGCTTTCCACTCTCCCCCACTACGAGCTACTTGCTTTCAACTCTGGGGCTATTAAATCTAATGGGTCCTTTCACACGACACCACTTGCTTTCCACTCTCCCCCACTACGAGCTACTTGCTTTCAACTCTTGGGCTATTAAATCTAATGGGTCCTTTCACACGACACCACTTGCTTTCCACTCTCCCCCACTACGAGCTACTTGCTTTCAACTCTTGGGCTATTAAATCTAATGGGTCCTTTCACACGACACCACTTGCTTTCCACTCTCCCCCACTACGAGCTACTTGCTTTCAACTCTTGGGCTATTAAATCTAATGGGTCCTTTCACACGACACCACTTGCTTTCCACTCTCCCCCACTACGAGCTACTTGCTTTCAACTCTGGGGCTATTAAATCTAATGGGTCCTTTCACACGACACCACTTGCTTTCCACTCTCCCCCACTACGAGCTACTTGCTTTCAACTCTTGGGCTATTAAATCTAATGGGTCCTTTCACACGACACCACTTGCTTTCCACTCTCCCCCACTACGAGCTACTTGCTTTCAACTCTTGGGCTATTAAATCTAATGGGTCCTTTCACACGACACCACTTGCTTTCCACTCTCCCCCACTACGAGCTACTTGCTTTCAACTCTGGGGCTATTAAATCTAATGGGTCCTTTCACACGACACCACTTGCTTTCCACTCTCCTCCACTACGAGCAACTTGCCTTCAACTCTGGGGCTATTAAATCTAATGGGTCCTTTCACACGACACCACTTGCTTTCCACTCTCCCCCACTACGAGCTACTTGCTTTCAGCTCTGGGACTATTTAAATCTAATGGGTCCTTTCACACGACACCACTTGCTTTCCACTCTCCCCCACTACGAGCTACTTCCTTTCAACTCTTGGGCTATTCAATCTAATGGGTCCTTTCACACGACACCACTTGCTTTCCACTCTCCCCCACTACGAGCTACTTCCTTTCAACTCTTGGGCTATTCAATCTAATGGGTCCTTTCACACGACACCACTTGCTTTCCACTCTCCCCCACTACGAGCTACTTGCTTTCAACTCTTGGGCTATTAAATCTAATGGGTCCTTTCACACAACACCACTTGCTTTCCACTCTCCCCCACTACGAGCTACTTGCTTTCAACTCTGGGGCTATTAAATCTAATGGGTCCTTTCACACGACACCACTTGCTTTCCACTCTCCTCCACTACGAGCTACTTGCTTTCAACTCTGGGGCTATTAAATCTAATGGGTCCTTTCACACGACACCACTTGCTTTCCACTCTCCCCCACTACGAGCTACTTGCTTTCAACTCTTGGGCTATTAAATCTAATGGGTCCTTTCACACGACACCACTTGCTTTCCACTCTCCCCCACTACGAGCTACTTGCTTTCAACTCTTGGGCTATTAAATCTAATGGGTCCTTTCACACGACACCACTTGCTTTCCACTCTCCCCCACTACGAGCTACTTGCTTTCAACTCTGGGGCTATTAAATCTAATGGGTCCTTTCACACGACACCACTTGCTTTCCACTCTCCTCCACTACGAGCTACTTGCTTTCAACTCTTGTCCACTACGAGCAACTTGAATAGAGGTCATAAAACAAGATAATGATAGTCATAAAAGTCATAGAATAAAGGTCATGAAATGGAAAAAATAAAAGACACAAATTTTAATCCAATTTATATTAAAGTTTGTCCATTAAAATCGCTTCTAATAGTCATTTAATACGGTTTTTTTTTTTACTATAAAAAATGAAAAGTATCCAATTTGGTAAGAAACATAGTTAGCCTCATCTTTCTGGGAAAATCTTCTTGTTGTCTTAATCTTTACAATGTTGGGTAAATTGGTAGTAGTTACCCCCAAGATGACTGTAGGAAGTGAAGAAAACATCAAACAACTAATAACCAAAAGTGTCCCGCTGAGGAAAGCAAGTAGCACCAAAAAATGGTGAACTGTGAAGTGTTGTGGAGCTAAAGGCAGATTGCCTCATGTGAATAAGGCCTTTAGGTCAACTGGTGTGTGGAACTTTCCCCACTAAAAAATAAAACCTCCACTTGTAGTGCTTCAGCCCATACATGAGCTATTACTACCTGCCTCAGTCAGTGTGTCTTCAGCTTGTGTGCCAGTAGACATAGCCTAGTGACGAACAGCGCAAGTTATTCATTCAATTTCTCCCTATGCCTGCCTAATTCAGCAGTCCATTGCTTATTGATTTTACACTGTTGTTGTTACATCAATTATAATTGTTTTCAGGCATGTTGTTTTGCCTAAGGATATGGTAAAAATGCTACCGAAAAATCGACTGATGTCAGAGCAGGAATGGCGCTCATTAGGTGTTCAACAAAGCCATGGCTGGGAACATTACATGATTCACAGGCCAGGTATTTTACACTTTTTGTTTAACAATGTTGTTTTATTGACAAGAAATTATGGTTTTGTTATTATTAGTATAAATTTATGTTTCTTGTAAACAATAGTAATGGCAGCAAGCTACATTATTCAACATTATTGTAAGCTTTGTCTCTCTCTGTCAGTAACGTTTACGCATATCATGACCAAGAGTGAAAATTCACTCATTCTTCTTATTATGATGAAAAGTGTGGAAGAAGTAATGTAAATAGTGAGGCCTAAAAATTCACGTCGTGGGAGATGCTAGACTCTAACTATAGCTTTATGACTATATCCAGAACTTTATCTCTATATTTCCTTTAGACACCCATAGCTCTATCTATAACTCTTTTAGAAGGTTCATAGTACCTTGGACAACTACTAGAAAGCGATAAATATCATTTTGTAAACATTCTTGAGTCTCCGAATGAGGAAAAATAAAGAAAAAAAAAAAAAAAAAAAACATTGCGGAGATCTCCTCTTTCAGGCCTTAAAGGGATTTATCAAGTCCATGGTTATGATAGTTTTTTTGTTAGATAAGAACTTTAAACCTAAATGTTTTTAAGTTCTAACTAGTATCGACCCCCCAAAAAATTAACAATACCTCAGATAATTAATTGAATCAAAGTGTTCAATAAATCTTGTATGAGCCATAATAATTTAGTAATGCCCTGAGAAGGGCAGGCTTGGTCCTGCCAAAGGGCTTATACAGTAGAACCTCGCTTACACGACCCTCAATAACACGACAACCTCAATTACAAGTGCAATTTTCCAATCCCCTTGAGATTGCCATAACACATAATGTTAAATTAACCTCTATAACGCGACTATTATTATCCAAACAACCTCTATAAACACGGATTTTTTCCAATTCACATCGTAACTCAGAACCTCTATAACAAGTCGTTTTGAGAAGTCAACCTCTATAACGTGTCTCTATACAGGAATGGGTCGACATTGAACAAGTCTAGACTTGAAAACCCTGCCCATTAACCTCGATAACACGACTGATAGCCAAAATAACCTCAATAACATGACCCTCAGCAAAAAGAGCACCTCGATAACAAGACTGTTTCCCTAATCCCCTTGAGACTCTTCTTATCAAGGTTCTACTGTACTACTAAATACATAATGGATTACACAGGGTAGTCTCCAACATCTGTATAAAAACCTTATAATTGGCATTCCTAACGGATAGACACCACTTGTCATAAGGAGCTACCCATTTATATGAAGATGCTGGGTGAACCCAAGTGTGGGAGGGCCCCTTGCCAGAATCTGGTATCCAACCGTGACTGCCTACGTAGAATGTTAGCTGAGTAAATGGTTAGAGGAAATACGTAAGTGTCTATGTAAAAGAAGGAGAAATCACTCACCATGTAAATTTTATTGGTTTCACATAATATGTACTCATTTATGGAGTGTTCCACCGTAACCTATACTAAAAGAAAAAAATGTTTATTCTAAATTGAATTTTTGAATAAAACACATCCTTTATATATATATATATATATATATATATATATATATATATATATATATATATATATATATATATATATATATATTTTTGGCTGATCAACCTTTCATTTTGAGATACAGTGGAACCTCTAACATTCGATATATTGAAGTAATTCCGTGTGATTTCCGTTTCCATTACTAATAATCCAACCTTAATAACTCAAATAATACATAACTCTTACTAAAAACATATTCCCATGAAGTTATTGAGATTCCTCCACTGTGTTTAACTTTTATTACTTGGTGCTTTTTTGGTATACATTCTTTCTATCTCCAAATCTAAATATGCCATTTTAAAGGGCATTCAATTTACTTAGATATCCATTGCCCAGAATCCCCAAAAACACAAAGATAGTAACTATTACAGTAATATCTGAAGACTTACGTTGTAGGTGGAACCCCAGAGTGTATCAGTAAGTTGAAAAAGTCGGAGAATGTACTTAGATAAATTCTTAACTGGGTACTTATTAAAAAACTTGAGTATGTAATTAATAACTTTTACTGGAATATGTAAGTAAATATTAAGTAATTTTTAAAGAAAAATGATAAATGCTAAGGGATAAAAAACCTTTACAAACTGTAAAGTACAAAAAAAGTTTATTTAAGTCCGAAAATGGAAAAAATAATTGCGTTACTCTGTATTAGAATAGTAAAAAAAGAACAAAAAGACAGTAAAAAGTTCAAATAGAATTATAATACGAGATAAAACTCCTTTCACAAACAAAGTCTGAAAATAATGTCCAATAAAAGTTACTTCAGTACGAAAATGACAACAATAATGGTGTCAATCTGTTTTGATTTTGACTTTAATTTGATGTAAACATAATGATGTATAAACACATAACCTGACTGATATATTAAAATCAATATTGAGGTGTAATATATTATTCAGTAAATTTTTTTTTTTTTGATATTTCGCAACAAATAAAGTTACAGATTCACGTTACTGATTCACGACAGGCTTGCGTGTTCATCTTCATATCAAATTTTGATATATTATCTTATGAAAAGGGAGGTTTTAAAATTGCAGAATCGACCACCTGATCACTCTCAGTATCAGTGTCGGGTGTTAGTAACTCCGAATTAACTTAAGTCAGGGTATTACTGTGTACAATGCTTTGTGTACGACATAATATTTTCCTTGTTTTGTTGTGGGGAGTAATGCAAAGAGAAACATAAAACATTTTCATTATTGATTCACATTGTACTTTTATTTTCTACTATTTTGTTTCAGAACCTCACATACTTTTGTTCAAAAGATCTCTGAAAATACACGAAGAAAATGCAAAAGAGAATTCCAAGTAGTGGATAATAAAAGAAATCACCTGACTACTAATTTGTTTTCCATCATTCTAACCATTGATCCTTGGATGTTTTTTACGTATCTTCTTTTCCTCTTAAATACTATTGTGTTATCATTTATTTATTTTATTGTTCATCCTCTGAAGCTCAATCACATTATATTATGAAGTTATAGTTTAAATGCAAGGAGTCCTAAAATCGCCCTATTTTTAGATATAATTAATAATAATTTTAATATTATAATAGAAAATTAGGAGGTGGAAATTTTATGCAAAATAGTAAGGAGTGGTCATGAAAGACAAAATAAAAAATATTTTTATTACCATCTTTCTGAACTTGAAAATAAATAAATGTTAATAACCAATGCATTAGTATGCGAATGCATTGAACCAAGCTTTTGAAATCTTCATTAAGTATGTTTACTTTTTATTCTATTTCATTTTAGTCCCAATCAACTCATCATTTGGTTATTTCAGGACGGGATTTTGTTGTATTGATTGCACTAGTCAATACAAAATATATATATATATATATATATATATATATATATATATATATATATATATATATATATTCATCTAGTTTTAGAACGAAGATTTTATATTTTTATATGTGTAAGTTAGCGGTATTCAATTTATCATTGATTTGTGTCTTTACCCTGTACTCTCAAGAAATCTAATTTCTTATATACAGGGGTTGAAAAAATTACTGGAAATTAAGATATATTTTCTCTAGATGTTACTCAATTCTTTGAAATTACTTGAATTTAAATTTGACTCGATTTGAACACTTTGTGTGATATATCTACCCCTTTAGTTTTCTGCCTAGTTTGTCCTTAATATATATTTTTGTAATGTCAATTAAAATTTGCTTTTTCTTGTATAAAAACTTAAAAAGTGATCATATGTACATTGTAAAATTAGAAGTAATACGATAACTAGACACATAATAAATCGTGTACATTTATTTTGTCAAGCTTGGTTCTGTTCAAGTGCACCTTTGAGTTATTTATTTTCTACTTTTAAATTGATCATGTTAAAAAATACTAATATTCTTGAACTGTCAACTTTTTTATTTATTCCTATGTAATTAATTTTATATTTCCCATAATTATAATATAGTTAATTTCAATGTACAGGATAATCCAGTAGTCTGTTTTTAGATTTAAGCATGTTTAAATATACCTTGAGTTAGGGTATGTATTTTTTATTATTATGTATCCATTAAAGTGGAGGGACTAGTTGCGTAGTGAGAGTTTTAAGCTCTGTTGAACGAGTTCAATACTATAGCAAATTGTCAGTGGTGTGTATCACTCAGTTTAGTGGTGTGTTTCACTCACAATTTCTGTTTTCAACCCAAATCAAATCTAAATTTCAAATCTAATTATTAATTTTTTTTTTTTTTTTTTTTTGAGTAGTTGGGTCTATTAAGTAGTTAAAAGGCTCATATTTGCAATAATTCAACTGAAATAATTTCTTAGCCTGATCATTTAATACCATAAATGGAAGTCAGAAGACGTATTTTTTATATCAGAAAAGTATATAGTGTATTTTAACTTACTTTGTTTGGTTAATTGATTAATATAGTGTATAAAAATGGTTGATCTATGCAAACAATTTCTTTTGTTATTCTAATTTTTATCACTTTTTTCAGTTTAATACTTTACTTTATAATTCTATTTTTTTTAAAATTTATTAACAGCCAGAATTGTTATTTTACACACACACACACACATATATATATATATATATATATATATATATATATATATATATATATATATATATATATATTGAGTGTGTGTGTGTGTAAATATATATATGCACAGTAGACGCCGCTTCAAAATAGCTTAGAACATTTTCTGTTTATTGTGGTCAAAGTAGAGATAGTTAGATTTTGTTTTATCATTTATTGGCCAAACAACTAGAGCTGTGGCACTGGTGTTTCGGCGAACATCCTTTTTTCTCAGAAAGTAAACCTCTCCTTACTTCCCCCCATTACTACGAAGGATCGCAGTCTGATCTCAGAACTTAATATGTTTTAATCTTTCAATGATTCATTGTCTTTCTCCAACAAATTTACATAAGTTCAAAGATTTGATTTGTTTTTAAGTTTAATTTTTAAACAAAAAAAACGTAGTAATTATGTATATATTTATTTACATGCATTGTATGTATTAGTTTTGTCCCTAAAGACTTATTTTGTATTGTTCCTAAAATATATATGAGGAGCCTAGTATCAAAGACGGACATTCGACATTTTTTTCCGAATTTCAGTTATCGATTGTTTCTTATAGATGTTTGGCTGCTGCATCAGATTCTGCTATCCATTTGCATCAAAAACGACCAGAAAAGGGGTAAAAATGCAATAATATTTGTAGTTTTGTTTCAAATACGGACAAGTCAACACACGTTTTGCTTCAAAAGTGGACATAACCGAAACAGCCAATCAGGAGGCTGCATTTTACTAACTCGTTCCTATGATGCACTGCGGGCTTTAGCATCTGAATACCTACTCCTCCCATTTTGTCATACATGTTTAGAAAAATGATACCCCGAGGGGAAATCAAGACATCAATTTTAACTCTATATTTGGGGGCACTACCCCCTAAGAACTCTGAAAAACGTGAAAAAAAAAATATTTCTCCAATATTATAATTCTAACCATTATTTTCAACGTCATTTTGCTTCAAAAGCGGACAACTCCACTTTTCAACTCCATTTAGCAGCTAAAATATTAAAGAAATTCACGTTTTCAGTACTTCTAACTAGTTTTGAGTCTATTAAGAATCTACTGAAAAAAAAATCATTGCTCTAGCACCTGTAGAATTTGAGCTACAGTTTTTCGGCTTTCCTGTAAAATTTTGAAATGTGCTCTTGTCCGTCTTTGATACTAAGCTCCTCATATATATTTATAATAATGTACATTGGAATTAGAATTATTTTTATTTCCTAATTTGTCATCACATCACTCAGTGACAAACACAGTCTTGTTTATAACTTAGTTTTATTACTTCTGGTGGTTCCTTTTGCTTATTATTGTCAGTCGGTTATTGTTACCACTTTGTTTGAGTCCTAAAGTGATCACATTAAGTGGCGTCTACTGTATATTGTTTAGGATTTTTCTCTTTCTTGCCCCCTTCTTAACTCCAGGTAAAATAATTAGTTGAAGTCATAGTTTTTATGTTTGTTGTTATTTGAGGCTGTGTCTAAATATGATTGTAAATTTTGTTAAATGTGCTAAGCTGAGATATAAGGAATTTGGTTTATTCTTAAGAATTACGATGTAAGGTTTGTCTTTCTTGTAAGATCATTTATATTTTATCGGGCTTGAACCATTATATATATATTTATGTATATCTAATAAATCAATACTATATTACTCACAATATTTTAAAATGATTCATTTCTGTGAATGAGATATATTTAGGGTGTCCCCAAACAAAACTACACCACTTAAGGATCATAGGAATAGAAAGGTTTCTATGAACAAATTGGGAGGGGGGGAGGGGGAGATTTGTTTTTTGAGATAAAACATTAACATTAACTTAAAACATTGATATTATTCTGAAAAACTATACCTCTTTCATTTCAACACCTTGAACCAAACCCTGTAAAGCATCAAATACAACAAAACCCTGATTTTCATCAAAATGTCTTCACCTCTTTTACCTAATTTAGTCATTCTATTAAGATGGCCTCCAATAATGCTCTACATACTAAAGAATTTTAAATTTAGCTTGAATTTAAAATAATTTTTTGTACATGGCTGACATGGGTCTCATTAGATGCAGAATTTGATGTTCTACAAGGTTTTGCTTCAAGATGATTGATGGTACGAAGCACGATTTTGAGAGATTTTAGGATGAGTGTCAAATAAGAACAATTTTTAATGTTTTTGTTGTGTCTAATTTCCTATAAGATCCCGATATATATACACAATTTGTGTTAGTGAGAGACACCAAGGGATGTGCCACGCAAGCGTGACACATAGGAGCTGTTCCAATATCAGACATTACGTCAAAAAGATGTTGGCTCGGCATTACGCCATCGTTTCGTTGCGTCCGACTCATCAGGGGCCCGACGATGCCATGGTGCACATCCCTTGGTGTCTCTCACTAACACATTTTGTGTACCTTATTGCAGTGTGCAAAAACACGGTATTGCACTTATGATATATATATCCAATAATGTCCCTATAATGTATAGTCTTGCACGGCTTCGTTTCAGCGTTACTTTCATAATTTCTGAAAATAATGAGTTTTCCAAAGAATCTACATATATCTGCTGATATACTGGTTCTAGAGCAATAAATGAGGTGCTATTCAGAAAATTTTCTTTTTTGAAAATAAAATGAATTGGAGATTAATGGTGATCCCTCAATAATTTAATATTGTTGTTTCTTGTGGGTCTTAAGGTATATATAAACAAAATCTCCTATATAATTTTTGCTATATTTTGACTCTGCTTTGAGCCATTTTTAAGCACCTATAACAAATAATTACAACCATATTTAACTATTATTCCTCTATGGATAATGATTATTGTAGAAACTATCCATAGAGGTTGTAATTATTTGTTATAGGTGCTTGAAAATGACTCAAAGCAGAGTCAAATATAGCAAAAATTATTTAGGAGTTTTTTGTTTGTTTTACATCCCTAAAGACCCACAAAAAAACAGCAATTTTAAAATGAATTCACTTAAAATGAATCAACTTTAAGAGGTACTATGTTGAATTTGAAAAAAAAAAAACACATGAAGGCAAATAATAAAAAAATGTAGAGAAGTTGGCTTATTTAGAAGTTGGTCAAAATTTGGTTTTAATAAACAAAAATCCAAGATTAGAATGCAGCTGAGGTAGGGCTGTGGGAGGGGAAGCTTTGTGACTTCAATATTGTTTACACTTTTTTTTAAAAAAAAACTAATTTTCAACATAGTACCTCTTAAAATTAATTAACCCTTTAATCAATGCTCTCAATTTAAATGTGTCATGTTTTAAACGATGGGTGGTCTTCCGGAGGAACCCTCCTAATAAATTTAATATAAATAATTATTTATTTTATTTAATTTTCATTAATTATTTTTATTTTTACAGCGAGCGTTGATAAGCATTTTTGTTTGGTCTCTATATGGACAATCAACCGTTTAAGGGTTAAACATGAATTTTAGAGGTATTAAATAAACCTGATCTTGTATAACATATTCTGATATTGGCATCTCGTTTATTGCTCTAGGACCAGTATTTCATCAGACATAGGTAAACATAGCTATACATTATAGGGACTTTTTGCCTCATTTGAGGTCCCCTAACCACCATTTAATTTTTTTATATTAAACCTGAAACACCCTGTGTATGTATATATATACACACACACGGTGTTGCAGGAATCATCTTAAACAAATCACATTATATATATAACTATATATATATATATATATATATATATATATATATATATATATATATATATATATATATATATATATATATATATATATATATATATAAATATATATATATATGTGTGTGTGTGTGTGTGTGGAGGACATCATGATTAAAAAAGTACATTTCTTATCATTAAAAAAAAATTATAAGTATACCTACCTCAAGTCAGTCACTTTATTAAAAAAAGGCAATTTTTAATAAGATTGCCCTTTTTATATATAAAGTGACTGACTTGAAAATAGGTATATTTATATATATATATTTTTTTTTTTTTAATGATATGAAGTATATTTTTTTTAATCTTGATGTCCTCCATATTCAATATCTTTTGTATAATAAATATCTCATTAAATTCAATGTATAAATTGTAAATAATTTATACTTTGGTAATATATATTTTCTATTAGGATTTGTAATATTTATAATTGTAGCTTACTATTTAAAAAATATTAATTACTTGTTATACTTAATGCAAACAAGATCGTCACACTGTCTTAATTTTTATATCATAATTCTGTTTTGTTTTTTTCTTTTTCTTTTTTAATATTAGATTTAAGGTAATTAAAGTGTAATGCTGTTAAATTTAATACTATGTCATTGTGTTAAAATTATCTGTTTTTGTATTAAATTGCAATCTAATGCAAGTATGTTAAAGTGTTAATTGTTAAAAATGCTGTAATATTAATAAAATCTCTTGAATAAGGTTTGATACGGTGTTGTTAAACATTACTTTATATTTGTTTTGTTTGTACTGTTTCTCTCCTGTTTTTAATTGTAATTATACTTTCTTAAGTTTTGTTACATGCTATTTTCTCTCATATAATAATAAGATATTATTACGATTAAGATTTATAATAGTTTATTTATTTTTTGGCCGGGTGCTGGGTGGATTCTGATGAGCCACAAAGAACATTTGGGCATCGCTGGTAAAAGTTGGAGCAGGGGTTTGACGTAGGTAAAAGTTGGCGAAATTGACATTTAAAACAAATAAACTAATTAAAAAAGGGTTTTTTTAATTGATACAGTAGAGTCTCGCTTATCCGGACCCTGCTAGTCCGGACATCCGTATAATCCAGACAGGAACTACATATGTACAAATTGGAACCAGGGCTAATTCAGATTTATGAATTGTTAAGATTATCGAAGTTTCTGCTTTTATTGTCTATTAAAATTTATATAAAATTGTTCCTAGAATAGTTTAAAGGTGTACATTCCAACGTTCCGACACGAGGTATACCCGGTATTTTTGTTAAAAATTAACAGATTAAGAATTAAGTAAGAACATCGACAAATCTCTTTTGGTTCCATAGAAATGTAGGGCGGAAGATATAAAGGTAGTGTATTCCAGGAAATACAGTAAAATACGAGTAAGATGGTGAGAGAGTTTAAAGAAACACGTAGCGGGGGCTCAACGCAGTTCCATGAAATTTCGCCAAGCCGCGTGCGTATAATGTCTCAACTTTTTGTGAAATGATTAGCCGTTGCTCGAATTTCATATCGGAACACAGCTTGTTTCCCTGGAAGTCCCTTCTATACCTGCACCTGTTTAGTAGATTGTAATTTTATTTTAATAAATTTGATATTTGGACTGGTGACCGAACAGTCCTAAAATAGTGAACATACGTTGTACAAGTATGTATTTGAGACTAGTAATAGTAACTTTTACGATAATAACATCGAATTTAATAGTTTTTCTCAACTAAAACTTGTTTTATATTATATTTTAAAACTAATTCCGTTTAATCCGGACTTTCGGTAATCCGGACTGGATCCGGTCCCGTCAAACCCGGATTAGCGAGACTCTACTGTAAGCGTAAATCTTAAGACTGAAGATATCTGTAGGAAAAATGTATGATACTCGTAATTACTTCCTCTGTTGTTTTCCATTTGTTAGTTGTTATGGATGTTTGTGGTTAAATTTAAATATAACAACACATTTCATTAAAATTTGCTTTAACAATAAACTACTTTGCATGTAATTGAAACCCCACCTTCAGTCATTATCAATTTTCGATATTAGCTTTGGTTACTTGTTGGTTAAAAATATTTAGCATTTTTAATAAATCCTGATTACTTCTACATATCTCCTTTATGAATGCAATTTGCGGATTTATTAATTACATAATCCATATTAAACTATCATGTACTTTGTATATTCTTCAGTGTATGAACTGGCGCTGAGTTTTCATCATCATAGGTAAGATTGTTTTTGACGCCCTTGTAAAACTAAGAAAAAAACCTTTGCGACATTTGAGCTCAATGATTGAGATGAGAAAAGCTCCTTTCTCTGCTATTTGTCATAGTTATTATTACCCTCGTAGACCCAGTAACAAATGTAGGGGGGGGGGACTTTCTTACTTTGTGTGTAGATATGCTTCATATCTAGTCTAATAAACACATTGAGAAAAAAATTGCTTAGTTTTAAAAATTGGCAGCTTTTTATGTTTGTTATTGCAATACTCTATAAAAGTTTTTTTGCCAATATCTTAAAAACAATAATTAGGTTTGGTGTTAATACCACTCTATACAAAATAAAGTAGATAATAATTCCCTACAAAAAATATCAATTAGCCGTAGGAGATAAAGTAGGGTGAAAGGTGACTTAAAAGATTCGTGTTATGTTTGCTCATATGACTTCCAAAGTTCAAGTAAGATTCGTTAAGATCTAACACAAATTAAGTCTTTTTAAACTTTTTGACCAACTTTCATCCCATTTTATATCCTAGGACCTAAGGTATTGTTCCCACAGCAATAATGCATAGGAAGAAGCTTTCTTACTGTTAATTTTGCAAAAATTAAAAAAAAGTAACAGCCTAAGATTTCTACTGTTTAAAGGAAACTGCACTTAGGTTTGTCTGTTTCTGTCTTTTTTTGGGTGAAGATATGATGTCCAATGATATCTTAAGTAGAATTCAAACGATATCAACAAAATTTGGCATACAGAACATTGACACAAAAATATTATGTAGTAAGAATTTTTTAATTGAAAAATTAATTTGTCATCTAATGTATTTTTCAAATGAAAGGAAATTCTCAGTTGATAAATAATTCTTACTAATTTTCATTAGGTAACTAACTATAACTAAAGCCTAGTATGCATGGGTCGAGTAATTTAGAATTAGTAGCCACGGTCGAGTAATTTTAGTCATTTTCGAGTATATAAATTTAGTAAAAAACAAAGTTCCATACGAGTCGAGTACTAAATTACTAAACTAATCGACCCGTGCAAACAAGGCTTAACTTAAACAATAACCTTTAGTCATTTGAAATTGTTTTTCAGTGGCTCACAGATGATCAGACGATCATGTTTAATTATTTTTATTTTCTTTCAAATTGTTGTAAAATATTATGTAAAATTCCAACTTAAATATGGACTCGAGGTCTGATGATGCCCGTAAGGGGTGAAATATAACCTTTTTTAAAAAAAAATTAGCCAATAGTTAATTTTACTCACCTTTTATGATCCAATAACAAGTAATCAAGAAAGGAAATTTTTTTTCCAGTTTAATTGATTATATTTAAGGGCAAGCTATATCCTGCTGATGATCGTTATTTTTTTTAACATAATAAATTTATCGTGTACAAAATTCAAGCTTGATGTCAGTTAGCCACACTTTTGTACGGCAGCTTCTGGACTAAAGTAACAACTGTAAATTTTTTTCAAAACTACATCTGTTATGTTGGCAATTTGCAATTTTTCGGTTAATTTTGACTAGATCACACCCTTTCTTAGTATCTTTATCTCCTTAAGGGGTATTGTATCCAAACCTGACAAAAACCTGTATCTAAACTATGAAAAAAATAGCGGTTCATAGAAAATGTTTAAAGATTTACAGGCAATATAGATAAAATTGTGGACACTTAATCAGGGACTTAACTATTTTTTTAGTTTAATAAACCATTTCCTATACTTTTAATTGAATTTATAATAATTTGTTTATTACAAAAAAAAAAAAACTTGTATCATATTAAACCTTATATTTAAAAATTATAAGTAAGCTTTTTGCTTCTTATGTAAGAAGTCTTTGACTTTTTGATAAGTTATTAAAGAAAGATCCAATTAAATTTAATATAAAAAGCTGATTTATTATTTCTACTTTTAAAAGTTGCATCATTCCGATATTTGGGCAACTCCAAATTTTATTTTTACTAATCCTCGCTATTTTTACCATCTCATACCATAGTATTTATAGAGAGGAAGTATTGTGATGGCACGAGAGGTATTGATGGATTTACATGGTGTAAGGTCTCCTGAATCCAAAACAGTGGTTTTTAAAAAATGTCTGTGCAGACACATGAAGCCTAAAGTATTGGGTGGATACCGATTAAATTTAGCATGTATGATCAGAAAAAAAATGATACCCTATGGTGAAATCGAGAATTTCAGGTCTAAATTTGGGAGTGCTATCCCCAAAAACTCTCCCTAAAAAAAAAAAAAATCTTGGGGACAGTACCGACTGTTTCGATTAAAAATTCTAAAAGGGAGGTCCATCTAAATATGAATCTAAGTCGTTTTACCAAGATAAATCTAGTTCTTGAGAAATTATCTATAATTGTTAAGGGTGAGAGAGGTCTGGTTCAATTCTCCGCCTGGGAGAAATTACTTTATGGTAAACTAGATTAAATTTTCAATATTAATTAAATGATATACAATAGAATGAGTAATTATGCACGTGTATATCACATTCTATAATTCACATTTATAATATCCATTAGTCTAAAGAACCGTTTAGTAAGGCAAGATCAACAAAAAAGAAATATGCCGCATACTTCTATTTCTTAGAATGGGGGGACAGAATTCTTTCCCAGGCGACAGCTACTACCTGTTTATCAACTCTTCATTTAATCATAATTGAATCAGTACTTATACTTATCCTGATTTGAGAAAAATTAAAATTATACTAAAGATTTATCGGTCGTTGGGGATATCCTCAGTACCTAACATTCACTCCAAGAATTGTTCACTTAACACATTATATTAAACATGTATCATCTTTTAAAAACCATATGTGAAAGACTTGTTGAACAAATATCTATAGTATAATAGTATAACATCGAAAGCTTTCAGGAAATAATGAATAGAGTTAACAAAAAACTACTTTACAGTTCAAAACTATACAAATAATATTTTATTAATTATTTAAACTAATTATAACAAACTAAAGGAACGGTTGCGTCCTTAAAGAAATAATCTAGTAATCAGTTGTTTTATATATATATTGTCTGGTCATAGATAACTGTGATATCAATGACAGGAAAAAAGAAAATATTTTATAACTTAGATCATAGAAGTAATATTAATTAAAATTCAAACTTAGCAATGTTACAAATTGAATCAATTTAATTATTTTATTTATCTACATGAATAACAATTTGTTAAACAATTCTGCACAACAAACAAAAACAATGAAGTCATCTTCAGTTAACTTATTGTCACTGTCAAATGTTTTATCACCGAATTAAATAGATTTATTTGTTTTTTAGTATGGCA
Source organism: Gerris lacustris (assembly GCA_951217055.1). Lineage (NCBI taxonomy): Eukaryota > Metazoa > Arthropoda > Insecta > Hemiptera > Gerridae > Gerris > Gerris lacustris. Next base: position 53,004,660 of record OX578285.1, read on the forward strand.
ATAAACTCGTCAAGATTACTTTTCAAGTTTTGTTCCTCTGTATTACTTTGACTTAAGTGTAATTTCTAATTAATGTTAATAATTATTTTATAATATGAAAGAGTACTATACATGTACGATTGTAACAGTTCCACCATGAATAGAGTTCATTGTTTTATAAATCAAGAGGTCCTAAGTAAGGAAAACTACTATTTTCAAGGTTAAACATCAACAATTGAGATACAAGGTTTATTAAAAATAGTTTATGGGTCTGGAAAATACTGTTAATAAACTAAACTTTTTATTATACCCCTTACGATTAAAATATTCTGATACACTAATTAAATAGCTTAATACCACTTTTCTACATTTTTAGATCAGAGAAAACTAATATAGAGGGTTTCTCAATATTATATATGTTGAAAAGTAAACTCTAGTTGAAAATATAAACAAGATAAATCAAAAACCTGTCAAGGAATGGTATATAAGGCAAAAATTAATTAAATTATTGGTAATAATTTAATATGATACACCCTTGAAATTCTTGATATACGTATTAGATGGCTTAAGAGGTGTAATAAATAGACGTAATTACTTTAACAAATGAGACGTTTTGACTTTATCAAAGGTCATTCCAGGTCATAATTTATTCATCTGCAAATACAATTATTAATATCATTAAAATTATATTTGCAGATGAATAAATTATGGCAGAGGATGGCCTTTGATATCGTCGAAATATCTCATTTGTTAATGTAATACAAAAATAATTCAAAAAGTATTAAAGGTTCAGTTTATAAAGAAAAAACACCAAGAGTAGATTGACTATAATGAGACAACCAGCAACTAGTAGCCTTAATTATTTTTTAATTTGAAATTATTTTTGGTGCAATCACTTTTAATGTTAATTTTGATGATATATTAACCTGTGATTTAAATATAATTACATATTTTTTATTCCATCATTTTATTGAGATTTATGCAAAAAGTGCTGAAACTTTGAACAAATTACTTGTTTTTATTTGATAAAGTGCAGCACAAAATAAAAATCATAATAAGTAATTAATTATGAGGTAGAGTTTAAGTATATATTTTTAATAATAAAATTAATTAAATTTAACAAATATACTCTAGCTATAATATATTCTAATAATAACCTTTATTGTTAAATTCAACTAATTTCATTTTATAGAAATGAGAAGTAGTGGCAATTTTCGGTATTAAACTTTTATGTTAATTATTGTATTAACGAGCAATTTAACAAAAGAAAAGAAAGAACGTAAAATAAAAGAGGGTATGATTTACATGAATGATTCAGATCGAAATAATGAACTTGAGTTCTAAACTCTAAATTAATTTACTTAACTTTATAAAACAAGTTAGAAACAGAATTAGGTATTTTCAGTATGTTATACAGTAAGTTAATCCTAGGGTATATAATAATCAGTCAATGACTATCATTTTATACAAAGAAAAATCAATTATGAGTTGCTAAACCATGTACTCGAGTGATCAACATGTACTTCCTGCTGAAGTCTGGTAGGCAATTCATTGTAAATCTCTACAGGCAAATTATCTAAAAAATAAAAAACAAAGTCTAAACATTAAAACAAGTACATAATAGTTATATACGAGAATACTTAATTGTCGAATAAGTTAGTTTTTGAGGCGAAGCGAAAGGATCCATGGTCCCTAAATCCCGAGGCGAAACCGAGGGAATAACGCTAATTAGCTCTAGAGGCGCAGCCAAGGGAGATAATTATCGCAAGGGGGAATTAAAGCACTTTACTCCCGAGGTACATACAATATTTTTATCTCCAGTATAGAGAGAAAAAAAATGCATCTTCATCAATTGCACAGTTTTATTTATTATTTTATTGAATAACAACAATTTTTAGCACTTTTAATAGCAGATATAAGAGATTCAATATTAAAAACAAATAAGAATTGCAATTAAACTCAAAAAGAAGGTTATTTAGATGCAGATTTAAATAATGATTTGCGCAAATTACAAATAAGGTCGAAAAAGCAGTGTCGCCAACCTGATTTCAACAACTTCACTACATTAGCCATACATTCTCTATCATTTATAAAATAATTAGGTTGGCAATCCTTCTTTTTCTCCCTGGTTTTACTTTATCTCCCTACTTTTACTTTTTCTCCCTACTTTTTGAGTTCAGGAAAGTAAAGACTTACTTTAGTCCCTCTAAACTAATCCAAAATCATAACTTTATCTCCCTACTGGAGATAAAAATCATTTATAAAATAGCATTTTACAGGTATTGTTGATATTTCACAAATAGATAAAACATAAGCTTTAATTCTGCACCGTAACCGTATTAATGTGCATTTTGCACATTTAGTAAGTAATAACCAGCCATAGCTGCTGAAGCGGAAGGGGGGAAAAAAATAAATAAAAAAAAAATAACTAGAGATGGTCAAATTATTTTTGTAATTGATTATTTCTGATCGAATTAAATCTAATCATTTGATTATCAAAACTATTGGAATCTTAATTTATCTTTGAACAAAAATATGTCTTTTATAATTTAATTTTGACTTAATCATTAATCGATTGGTAATGGAAAAAATTAAGCAAGATATAAACAAAACAATTACAGAATATAGGTAAAAGTGTAAATGATCTCAGAGATTGAATTAAAATACTAAACCAAGATGAACTGTTATGGATAGATAAATTTGAGTTTTCCATTAAATTTGAATAAAGTTACAACTTAAAGACACACACAATGAGAGGATTCATCGTGCTTCACTAAAAGGTCATATTTGAAAAATTGTAAATATAAAGTATAATAATCTCTGCATAATTTAAATTATATCTTACCATTGCAACGATACACCATATCAGCCCATATAACCATTTCTTGAGAAAAACAGAACACTCCAAGCCTGCCTCCTCTAAGAGTACCGTCAAAGACGTTACCGGAATCTGCTATAAGGTTTTCTCCTTCGAAAATTCGTAATCTGATAAGTGATATTCGTGGTCTATGTATCAGTAACCAGCGGTAGGCAACCCTATCCTTCCATCCAACTGTATTAGGATCTTTCCACAACAGTTTCACCTACAGTCAAATTGAAAAAAATAAATCAAATTAGATTACTTCCAATAGGTCCGACGCCACTTGCCTGGTGCATATGTTTTGTTTTTTTCTTATAATGAAATACATTTCAGAAATAATGAAAAAAGTTCAGAATAATGGTATGGATAATAAGATAAGTTCAAGTGTGAATATTGTACAGCGTCTGACCGAAATGTGGTTTCAAGCCTTTATTAATTTATTAAATACAATAAATATTCCATGTCAAACAATAAAGCCTCCCAAACTTTCAATTACAAATCATTACCTTCATGGTAATTTGTCATTAAAGGAAATAATTTTCTTTAGTAAAATGTTATTTTAAAATTTATAAAACTTGTATAAAATAATATATAACAATTAAACTAAGATAACAAAACATGAATTAACTAGAAAAAACGAAAAAAAAAAAAAAAAAAATGTCTGTTATCATCAGTCTAGTTGTTATGGCAAATAGACTGTGATAACAGACATGTTTTTTCTGGTTAATTAAGTTAATTTATGTTTTGTTATCTTTGTTTAATTGTTATATATTATGTTTTACAAATTTTAAAATAATAATATTACAATTTTTCCTTTAATGACAAATTACCATGTAGGTAATGATTTGTAATTAAAAGTTTGGGAGGTTTTATTGTTTGACATGGAATATTTATTGTATTTAATCAGGAACCGTATGAGGCTTGAAGATGACCTAAGAGAAGGTCGAAATATAGCTAGGATGTATTAAAGCAGTTTTAATATTTATTATCCCTATTTGACCTATTTCAAAAACCAAATTTTTTCAAATTAATAAAAAGGGATCACTATAGTCAGAATCATTAAATAAAAAAATAAATAATGATTATTATCATAATTCTTATATTATGTTCCATGTTAACGCAACCTTTTTGTAAACCTAATAATGGTACATTCATTTTTAAGGAGGTACATTCCAGGACTGTAAGGAATTAGGTGTTTCTCAATGGAGGACACTTCTGAGTAGAATACACAATTCATACCCCATGTGCAACATGGAAGTGTGTCTGTATAGCAAATAAAATAATTTAAAAAAAAATTATCTGAAGGTAGGTGATTTAAAAATGATAAAATAAATTAATTGCTTACCTGCTCAGGGGTATCACCAGTGTGCCAAAGCGAATTCCTTAGCATTTGTCCTGGCCCAGTTTCTGAATTTACTAGTTTTAGCTGAATTCCAGGTTCTGCTACGGCTCTAAATGGGTCAGCTTTCCAATATGTTTGGCTATGCTTTTTCCACATTACAGTATAAAATTTGTGATTGTTTTGATAACTGGAGAAAAAAAAAAAATCATATTATAATGGTATATAAGAAAACCACTCATTGACATAAAAGATGAACATTTTTACAATATTCACAAATGTAAAATTTAATGCATATACATACTTATATTTCATATTACTTATCATAAAATATTTAAATTAAAATCACACATCAAAATCATTTCTAAATAAGTAAACAACCTGAAAATAAAGCCGACATAATCATCATCCTTTTCAACATCAATGAAAAATGTACCTTCAAAATCCACTCCTCCGAAAGTATCATATCCTAAAAAAATATTTCAAGCATTAAGTACATTAAGTTGGCTAGTTTTAATGAATAAGTAAATGTAAAAAGAGGTAGTTAAAATATGATAAACAATTAAATAAATAATTGAGTAAACCAGTAAAAATGTGAAATTGACATTTTTAACAAAAAAAAAAAAAGACATTTTTAAACCTATCCCTATCATTTTTAAAATTTTAAGTGGAGTTTAATAAAAAAAAATGTAACTACAGTAGAACTAGTCCACAGGCCACCATAAGAAGTGAGTCGCTGATTGATAAAGTTTTCTTACCTTATGGAATCGCTTATTTATGCCGTGTCCACCGATGAATTGGGTATATGGCAACTGGGGGCTGGGCCATTTCTTTTTTGTTGACATGCAAAACTTGCCCTTCTGTGGGAACATTGAAAAGAGATAGATAAACTTTTGATTTTCACAGGATCGTTTAATTAAATTATTTCAAAAACAGTGGTACACGTGGCCACCGATAAGAGTGGGCCGTTCGGGGTGGCCACCGCCCCAAACATATCGCTCTGCGAGGACGTTGAAAAGAAAACGGCCCACTCGTATCGGTGGCCACGTGTACCACTGTTTTTGAAATAATTTAATTAAACGATCCTGTGAAAATCAAAAGTTTATCTTTCTCTTTTCAATGTTCCCGCAGAAGGGCAAGTTTGGCATGTCAACAAAAAAGAAATGGCCCAGCCCCCAGTTGCCATATACCCAATTCATCGGTGGACACGGCATAAATAAGCGATTCCATAAGGTAAGAAAACTTTATCAATCAGCGACTCACTTCTTATGGTGGCCTGTGGACTAAACCTCTTTAATGCAAACTAATTGGGACTGGGAGTGGATCGGATTACCAAATGTGATGTCTTTAAATCGTATTAATGGACATTGTGTACGGTAAAAAGGATATATTATTATTAGAATAAAAAGTCCATTACCTGTAAATAATACTATATTATCAGTTGTAATATTTATTAGAAATTAATTACAAAAGTCCCTAATTTTCGGCGTCCAAAAAAATCCCTAAGTACCTCAGTGGCGTTTGGATTAGCGGATGTTCGGATTAACGAGGTTCTACTGTATAATTTTTTTTTGTATTTTCCATTTTTTTTTTAAACATTATTTATATATTAAAATGAGGCGAAAAATTATGAGGATCAATTTTACATGTGTTTCATTGATGGGTATTTTATACAGTTATGTATATCTCGGTATGTACCGGTGATTGTATCTCTCTGTAATAATTGTTCTCTTAAGAATATTGAACTATATTCTATGTAGAAGTGTTTATTGACACCACCTGAGAGGGCAGATAGATAGGGTATCCTTATTTCCAAGAGATAAAACTGGGACTCATAGTTTGGGAGTGATCCTCCCTCCTTCACTCTCAAAAAACAAATATGTATTACTATTTAAAATAATAAAGAAAATTTTATAAAAATCTCAGCCTAAACAACTTTCCAAGTAACAACTACTGTCAAAACATATTAGTTACAAGTTAATGTTAAATGTTACTATTGTATTAAGAAGCATTTAACATGCATTTTTAGTTCATTCAGTTATCACAAATAATGTTACACATCTATTTGTTATTTTCATAATCGAAAAATGCGCTGGAAACAGAATAGTAAATTATAGTTCGTATTTTAAGAGATTCAATGAAAAATAAAATAAAATAAAAATATGTTCCAAGTAGAACAGGCATACCAAACAGATTTTCAAAATTGCCGCAATTCCGCGAAGAATCAACCATAACCACATAGCTATGTGTAGCACATAGCTTCCTCACATCCTATGACGTACTTTATAGATGTTATGCTTTTTTACAACCGTATTGTCAAATTTATTGTATTGTTTATTTAAATTTCCCATTTTCTTAAATGTGTTAAAAAATTTGTTTTGATCTTTACCTAAATAAAAATTTTAATTTAGCAAAATTTAATAAGCGGAGACGGTTGAAATTAATCTTGAGCTTCTGCAAGCTAATTTCAACCCACCATCCAAAGTTCATAAACATCAGATGAGTACTTTTGAAGATATAGGTGTAAATAAATGTATGTTTGTGGGCATGTGGAAGAGAAAAAAATGGGCATAGAAGCTTGAAACTTCTGCTCCCCAGTTTTTTGGATGTCACTCCTAAGTATAGAGCTAAAATTAATTTTTTGATTTCGCCTCAGGGTATGATTTTTTAAGAAAATGAATGTTAAATTGCAATATATACTGAATAATACAGTATAATACCAAAGAAAGTATAAAAAAATCTTAGATTTTCAATTCCTTGTATCTATAAACAATATATTTGAACAATATTTTCGTTATTACTTTGTTTTTTATACTTTACTTACCTTTGCAACATAAATTATCGGAATATGGGTTTTATTTGCTTTTTTTTTCAACAAAATTATAAATATTTTCAACTTCTCCATTGAAAACCAGGACATTTTGGCGTCCCGAACATTTTTTTTCGGGACAGGATTAAACCGGGACAATTCCGGAAAAACCAGGACACCTAGGTGCCCTACAGGTAGAGCACCAGCCGGAAGAAGGAAAGTGTTTCGAAATTCACGCCTGCTTACTGAAATCGAGAAAGCATTTGACAGAGTGCAATTGCATGAATTATGGAAAGTCCTCAGGAAACGGGGAGTACAGGAGAATACAGAGTTTTTGTAGTATCTGTAGGAATATTATAAAAACAGAAAACACGACAACAGAGGAATTCCTCACCACATACGGTGTCTAGCACGGCGATATCCTCAGTCCTTATACCTGTGAATCATTCTTATGGATAATATAATCACACTTTCCATGCTTTTTGGTTATAGTAGTTGTTAACAGGAATGGACAGATAAGGAGATTTTTCAAACTAAAAAGCTAACTTTTTGAAGTTCGTGATAGAAAATTTATTGTAGACAGGTAAACATTTAGATTTTAGCTTTAAAACAATGGTACTTACCTACTGCTAGGCCAGGATCAGAGTTTAGAGTTTGAACAATTTCAGCTCCTCTATTGTATATAACCCAATGGGGGTCAGTTTGTGATTCTCCTTCAGGATCTAGCATCACAGTTTGAAAGGTCCTAAAACAAATGATATAGACTAACTATAGAAAAGTCTTTAGAAAGAATAAAGGATGTCTGGACAACATTTTTGTTCTTAACTCTCTTGTTCAAGTACAACTTCGGCTCCCCAAACCCAAATTATATGCAGCATTTATCGACTTTCAGAGAGCTTATGATTCTGTGCCACATAGCAAACTCTGGTTTAAGCTCTTCACCCAGGGCATTAGCACTAAAATCATAAGAATTTTGAAAAAGATATATGACCATGCAGCCACAAATTTGAAGTGCAAAGGGTCCTCTTTTAAGGAATATGAAATTACAAAAAAGCCTATATTATTTGCCCTGTAGTTATCTGACATAGAGGACTATATGAGATCTCGGGGGTGTTCAGGAGTTAACAGATATGATATTCTTGCCTACGCTGATGATCTCATCATTTTTTCAGACACATACATCAATCTTAGCAAAGCTTTGAGGGTTTTGGAAAGCTTCTGTCAAGAGAATGGTCTAATAGCCAAGGTCAACTAATCAAAAATAATTATTTTTCACAAGGGTCGAATTGGTCAAACAAATAAAATTTATTGCAACTCTGAAAGATGCAGGTTATATATAAGTAAAGCTATGTAGGTGTGACATTTTCCTCTTTGGACAAATTTTATGAAACTGAAAAAACCTTTGTAACAAAAGCTAACATTGCAGCGGGTACATCTAAATCAATTTTTTGCAGAAGTAAGTGTGAGGACTGGAAAGTTATAAATAAGTTATTTACTGTGACCTGATCTGGGGAATTCACTATATCCCACTTCTTATGATTTCTTCCAAGTTGGATTCTTCAAAAAAAATGATATGCTCCCAATCATATGGTAAGACTGGAATCTGGTAGACTCTCTATCTCTCATAATTTACTTAAATCCACTCTTAGCTGGCTCCCAAAAGTTTTGAATTTGGAGGAGGAAAGACTCCCAAAAAAACTCTTTCTTATTCTCCTTCAGAGAGATAGAACCTTTAATAATAAGAGACTCAAATGGGTCACAAGCCTAAAAACAGGTTTCTTTCTTGGGAGTCACAGCAAATAATTATTTTTCACTTTTTCCAGAGTTTTTTGGAAGTAGAGCTGCAGGGTATGATATTTCTGAACATGTATGCCAAATTTTGTCAAAATCGGTCCAGTGTATGAACAGACGACAGACAGACATTTTTTAAAAACCACTTTTTTGAACTCTGGGGACCTCAAAACGTGTAAATCCATCATCCATCAAAATCGAATTTTCGCACCATCACAATACTTTCTCTTTTTATGAGTAAGTAAAAAGAGGTAAAAATTATGCATATTATATGGGAGATTTTACAGTACTTACAAATCAAATAATAAGCCAACCTAAGAAAATTACTAAGTAGTTTTTTTTAGCATCACAAAAAGTAATTAATGATTCTAATATTTACAACTTATTAGAAAATGACTATCACCAAAACCACAACAGTGTAAAAAAAAAATAAAGAAAATATTATAATAAAGAAAATATAATTAATCACAATTATATTTTCGCCCATTTTTCCACAAATTTTGACTCTATTTATAAATTCTCTACAAGCACTTTGAATGTTGAGAATGCTCAAGGGGAATATTGACAATGATCTGTGTAATTCTTTCCTTTATCTCATCCTCGCTAAAAACCAGGCCTTCCACATAATTATTTTTGTTTATAATTAAAAACCCATGTAAACTATTTGTTGTTAGCTTATTGTTTATTTTTAGAAAACAAACTAAAATTCTATATAAATACGTGATTTGTAAGAAATTTAGTTTATTTTCATAAAATAAAATAATATTTACACGTTGTTTGCAATTCTGAACCACTTTTTCTTAATACAATTTTTTCAATACCATTAAAAATAAGTCAAATTATAATTATTATTAACTACGGGAAACAGACAGTGAAAAATACACTCCTGTGCCGGGATCCCGGCACAGGAGTGTATTTTTCACTGTCTGTTTCCCGTAGTTAATAATAATTATAATTTGATTTAAATTAAAATTTAACTTTCCGTAGTATGAAAACTACCAAAAACTTAAAAATTGGATTAAAAATAAGTGTAGTTTTTTTTTTTTAGAGTTTTTAAGAAACTGGACATCTTGATTGTAGCCTTTTAACGCAAAATTGTATAAATAAAAACACAAATCAAGAAAATATTACCATTTTAAGAGGTTTAAGTATAAGCAGGAGCTTTTTTTTGTAAAGAATGACTTCTTTCAAAAACCCAAAAATAAGAAAATTTTTCCTTTTGGCCACTTTATCTTGAGACACACTGTATATATATTTTGTGGTATAAATGGGTATACATAGTTTTTTGGACCTATATTTACCTATTTTTTTAGAATGCCTTTTACCCTTATTTTATTGATATAAATTTAGGTTATATTTTTCTTTTTATTTTAATTCCTTACTTTTTTTCAATTTATGTGCCAGTTCTTTAACTGCTCGTGGTGACTCTATTGACATCAACTTTCTAAAATATGGGTAGATGTTTGCTATATTTTTGACGAGGAATGTAAACATGAGGAGTTTAATTATTTGGTTGGAATGCACTTTCCTTTATACACTAATTTTATTCTTTCTAACACTGTTATCCTCCATGATTTCTCCTCGTCCCAGTTTATTCTTGGTCTACCGACTCTTCCAATTTTCAGGTTACATATACATTCATTCTTGTTGAACGCTATCTTTTGTAACCCCATACCATAACAGGCTTTTCAGAATGCTTTTAATTCAGAATTCTTTTAAGAATGCTGGATTAATAATAATGCTGATTGATTTGCTGCATTAGATTTGAATAATTACCTGTTACAATTAAAGGCTCTCTATCCTAATCCAATTTGTCTTTTAATTTCTTTAGACATCCTATTGTCTTTCATTATCAGCTGCCAAATGAATGAACTCCTCCACTTCTAACCTAGTTTCGTCTGCTATTGATTACAGCCTTTTAACGCAACATTTATTTAGAAACAAAAGGGAAAAGAAAAAGTTTACCTAAAATCAGTAGTATAGATTTTAGAATTGTTAGGACAGTTGTCTAAATGATTGATAACACCATCAGCATCAAAGTCCTCTTGACAGATATCACCAACTCCATTTCCTGCAACAAATAAAAAAAAAAAAGAACGTAAAGTATCAAACAAAATTTAATGTGTGTAACACAGAGTACGTACACGCCTAAAAAAGGTAAATGAAAAAAAAACACGCTAGCAATAAATACGGAAGGAACAAACAACTAACAAAAATGAACACCTAAGGGAGTTCAAGATGATAAGGGGAAAATATGGGCAACAGATAAAAGGAACAAAAGTAAAAAAGGGAAGACACTTAAAGTCTTATGATGTTAGTGACACAAAGCAAGTGACATCTAGAAGCCAGGTTTTCAGCATAGCATCTGAATCTAGACTGCGTCAACAGGGCTATGGTAGGAGTAGCAATTGCGAGTTTACACAAATCATACTATTCAAATTTAGTTCCACACAAGACTCAGAGATGGCGTGGCAGTCGCCTTTTAAGGAAAAGTAAAGGTGTAGGGAAGGTTTGGCGTCAAGAATGTGCAGTATGGATTTTAGATGCATCTTAATAAATTAATACATAGTATACGTCTATTTCAATATAAGTCAACAAGTAATTTTTCTTTATGGTGAACCCTTTTTTTAAAAAGGGTCTCGAGTCTCTCCCTGTGAGTCATACAGGGAGGATTTGTTTTAGTTTTAAATTATCTCAATCCATAGTATGGAATTCATGTTTTATATGCTGTTTATTGACGAGGTTTTTTAACTGACGAAAATTGTGTTTTTTTATTCTAAATAAGACTATGCCATAGGAAATATTACCAGCCTGAAGAAGCTCTTAGTTAGGGCAAAATATAGCTGTTGTTCTTAGAGAGAAAAAAAAAAAGGAGGAATTAGCTCATTTTATATAACCCTAAACGACCCAAAGAAAATGAAAATATATAATAATATATAGTTTTCTATACACAAGTTAACAAGTATTTTTTTCTAGCAAATTGTTACCTCACAATAGACTATGGAGATAGGTGAGATTTGGTATTTTTTCCAAACTGAAATTCCATCCCTTAATTAACCCAACATTCTGTTGATCAGGATGTAAAAGAAATAGAACAAAATGAGATAATACGGGGATATATGGTTCAGGGTACAGCAATAACTATCTCATATTCGCCCTAATATTTTTTCCATAATTTAAAATCTTAGAAATATTTATATACTATATTTTTTTAATTTCCAGGTTATAAGGGCATTATTATTACCATCCAGATCTTCTTGATTAGGATTGTGGACAAGTTTACAGTTGTCCTGACTATTTGATATTCCATCTCCATCTGCGTCCGGATCACATTCGTCTCCTCTGCCATCACCGTCGGTGTCAAGCTGATCACTGTTAGGTATTTTAGGACAATTATCCATAGTGTCTTGAATGCCATCCCTCAAAAATTAAAAGAAAAGCCAGTCAATTATTTCAACATTAAACTCAATTTTAAAAACATAAAGAAAAAAATGGAATCTGATCGGATTCATATCTTATTGTTTTGATTCTGTTTTTGGCCCACACCAGATAAAAAAGAAAATAATTTCCCTGAAATCAATTTAAATTAAACAATAAGAGTAGAATTTATATCTTTACCCAAGTTATTTTTATTGTAATTTGTTGAGTTATTAAAGTAATATATTTTATCTACGATTGATACGAAATATAAACATTATATCTCTGTTTAGATGCGTAGAAAGTGGTTATTTACGTACTTGTATTCATTGCACATGCGCGTCTCATAGTTCTGAACAATTCCTCTTCTTTACCATGCTAGCGTGGTAAAGAAGAGGAATTCTTCAGCTTTACGCACAATTAGCGAGTTTGTTTACATTTAACAAAACTAATTTGCTGTTCTTTTATTAAAGTAACTGTTTATATCGAGTTTTTAGTGAAAAACAATGAGTGAATCAAGTGACTTTGACGAAAATGTGGAGAATATTACTCCTCCAGAAATAATTAATTCGGCAAAAAATACAACTAATGAATTAATACCATCTTTATCAAGAGAGAGATACGAACTTACATACAGCAAGTTTATTTTTTTTCTGTATTTATTATTTAAATCTAACAATCGTAGATAAAGTACGGTACGCAACTCGTGCGAAAACGGCATTTTGCATTGCTCGTGTGGTTTTACCACCCTCGCTGTCGCTCGGGTGCAAACTCCACACTCGCATGCATAATGCTACTTTCCGCACTCGACACGTAATATACTATTACGTTTAATTAAGTTCTTATTGATTAGAGAAAAAGGGCTGTGAAGGAAGGTTTGTATTAAAAATATTGTCTATTGGTGAGCATGCCATTAGACGGTAGCCTCCTTTGACTTCCTGACAACCGTTTTCCACAGAAGTGGGATCTAAGTCCTACATGGATCTTTTATTTGTTATTTTATTATTTAAAAATTGTTGACAATAATTAGGACTAAAAAAAGTAAAAGAAAGTTCAATACTTGTTAGCAAAAGGAAATTACAAAAAATATTATTAAAAAAAAAAAAAAATAAAAATAAATAAATAACTTAGAACCTACCCAGATGCATTTGCTGTGAAGGTAAATGATTTAGTTAAATTTGTATAAAATGTATTAAATTTGTATTGTATTATACCTGTCTCTGTCTATATTGTAGTCACAGACATCACCAATATTGTCGAGATCCGAATCTAATTGATCAGGGTTGGGTGCTTTTGGACAATTATCACAAGCATCTCCAAGTCCATCTCCGTCAAAGTCTCTCTGATCTGGGTTTGCTTTTTTTGGACAGTTGTCATCGTAATTTGCAATACCTAAAAATAAATAAATATATATATATATATATATATATATATATATATATATATATATATATATATATATATATATATATATATATATATATATATATATATACATATATTAACAAATTAAAAATATAAAATAAAACTCAAAATTATACAACTCCAGTTTATTACAAACTTTTTTTTAAAGAGGTCCTTACATCCTAAAGAGAAGCCTTTCCAAAATCAGTCTTAACTCAATTCCCCATTTACATACATATCAGAAATTAAGAATTAACTTGTCAAAGAAATCAGATAAAACTGCGTAGAATATATGCATTGATTTGGTTCTCACAATTAATTATGTTAAATCCTTCATTTACAGAAGAATCTAAAACTCTAAAAGTGAAAGTGAAATGGAGGATTATTAATGCTCCATAAAAACCATTCACCAATAATACAGGAATACCAGCAAGTATGCAAGGTAATCACTTTAGTTTATAACTTGCTTACTTGACCACTGACTTTAGCTGACATCGTCATAACGTTGTGAAAATGTAAAGAAGTCTTACCGTCATTATCCATGTCTAGATCACAAGCATCACCAATACCGTCTTTGTCGACATCTTCTTGATCTTGGTTGGGTACTGTAGGGCAATTATCACATGCATCACCTTGTCTGTCCAATCCGTGTTGGTCTGAATCAGACTGATCTGGATTTGGAACAAGGGGACAGTTATCCTAAAATCGAATAGATTTTTCTTTTTAAAATCATAAGCAAGTATAAGTACAATTAAAAAATTTCAAAAAATCTTATTAAATACACAAAATATTAATAAAATAATTATAATTTATTTGTTCTTTAAGAAAAAAAGTTTTTAAAATATAAATTTTTTTTTTTAGAAGTTCATGAATGATAATTCCTAGTCCTTTCCAAGACATAATAATTTGCACAACAAAGCGATAGTACCAGTTGGTTATGCAATTGAGGTAATAAAATCAAGAGCTGCGATACCGCAGTTTCCAGTGGAATTCGTACATACATAGCGGAGTAAATACATCCGTGCAATATGGAGATTTAATTGCAAACATGGAATTGCAAGGGAGCTGATGCTTTCTCACAGGGGTGCAACAAAATATTACAAATTAGTTATAGTTTTACTTCTATTTTGAATTCTATTTTTGATATTACAGTTCTCTCCTTGCAGAGAAGGGGCATGCACCTTTTAAAGTCAATTAAGACAATTTCTACTTTAAAAAAGCTGAGAAAAAATAAATAAATGGAGGATAAGAATATTTCTTTAATTACATTATTTTGTGATCTTAAATAAAAGTTTAATTTTATTTTTTACAATTGAAAAAAAAAAAGCTATCAAGTATAGTTACTGGAATTGGACATGTGGTGCCTAGGGGACAACTGGATTCAGCATGGACACAGGGAATTCAAAAAAAAATTGGGAACCAGTGGTCTAGGATTTCCCATTGATTTAAAAATCAGTGGAATATCGTATTTAGATGAACTTTAGTACAAAGGTCAAATATAACATGAGAAATCATTTAATTTTAGTGAAAATACGATAAAGAAATTTAAGAATAATATACACGACACTATTTGACAAGTGGACATTAAAAATATTACATTATAGCAATACATAAATAAAGAAATGTAATGGAAAAAAAAGTGAGATGTATTTGACAAGTTGATACTGATAAATTAAGATAATAAAGTAGAACGATAAAAAAAACACTAATATAAGAATAGAAAAAAAAGAAATTTAACAAATAAAAAATTAACTTTTTAATTTACATTATAGCTAGCATATTGTACGCATGTCATTAATTGTGAGTGCTGTCACTGGACAGTTTCTCACATCATGATTACCATGCCATTATAACGAAGATATCATTATTACTTATAACAATGAACTATTGTAGGTGTAATATGCAAATAAAACGAAAAAAAAAAAAAAAATAATAATAATAATAATAATTTACATGGCTCCATTAAATATACAAACATTAAGTACAGCAAAAATATTGCTGCCATTTCAACATTCAGGATCAGAATGTGACTGAAAATAAAACCATGGGGCGCAATATAAATATATTTTTTTTTTTTAATTATATTTTTTATTTAATTCTTTTTAATCATTGAGGTTTTATTAATACTTCAACAAGACTTTAAAGCCTATCATTTCGTTAGCTTTGTTTAGTCCCGCAATGCAAGAATGTTGTGCAGTTTAGCCAATTATATGTAAAAGGGAAACTTTGCCAAATTTGAACATAATCAGATTAGTAAAAGTGGGTGAAAAAGCGATAGGCAGATTAATCAGATTAGTAAAAGTGGGTGAAAAAGCGATAGGCAGATTAATCGATTAGTAAAAGTGGGTGAAAAAGCGATAGGCAGATTAATCAGATTAGTAAAAGTGGGTGAAAAAGCGATAGGCAGATTAATCAGATTAGTAAAAGTGGGTGAAAAAGCGATAGGCAGATTAATCAGATTAGTAAAAGTGGGTGAAAAAGCGATAGGCAGATTCCACCCAAACACACTGAAACTCAAGTTAAATAAAACCATGAAACAAATTTGAAACATTGACGAGTCTAAATTAAATAAAAAAACACTATTTCTGTTCCCTAGAAGTACAGTCAATGTCCATACAATTTGATAGTGTGTCCACCACTGATCTAATCCTTTTCAGTTCTATCAGTAAAAAATACCAATCTTCTGAACCCCCACTTCACCCTCTGAGTTAGAGTTCATTAAAAGGGATCAATGAGAAATATTTCTTAGAAGTAAAAATTAAGAAAAATTAGGAAGTTAAAAAAAGGACATAGGGCAGGGCACATATCAAGTCGTAAATTTGGACATTGGCTCTTTTACTACCAAAGTACAAATTATTTTAGTTTATTTTTAGTTTTTTGGTATTGTTCTTTTTAATTGTTATTAAATATATTTTTTATTTGTAGTGTTCAGTTTAATTTAAACTTAGAATTGTTAACTTGTGAAATAAGCATCCCTATAATAAGTTGTGTTTTATAACTACATATTTCTTAATTCCATTTTATATTGTTCTGTTAAAGTAAAACTCCCCCACCAACCATAAACTAATGGAGGAAGAATTTTCACTGATTCAAGATGAAATGATTTCATTTTGGAAAGAATACAATACGGTCATTTAAAATGGCGGCAATTTTTTCAGGAATGAATGATTTGCTATTACTTATTCTTCTTTTAAATTGAGTTAGTACTATCATATAGAAAATAATTGACTTGAAAAAAAAAATTATAATAATAATGTGAGAGATCTTATGTTCACATAAGATTTTAACACCATGGTAGATTTTTTAACTGACTTGAATTTATTGAATTGAAAAATTGGTGTCTCAAAGACAGTTATTTAGAAATGATTATAATTTTTTCTTACCGGTATATTTAAAATTCCATCATTATCTGCATCTTCATCACACACGTCACCTATTAAATCACCGTCTGCATCTTCTTGGCCTGAATTAGGTATGTTAACGCAGTTATCCTGAGAAAAAAATGTTTAACATTTTATATTTTACTAATGAAGATAGTATTCTAGTATATTGTCATAATCTCTGTGGTAAAAAAGTAAGTGCTCTAAAATTAAACAAATAATTTCATAAAACAAAAACTACTTGTCAAAGGAATATCCTGTTGATATGGTGGTCTAAAATAATTTCTGACAAGGAGTTTTGGTGTATAACCAATTAAAAACCTATTGACATCAATCATTGCACTTATATTAATTTTGACCAATATTGGTGATCTAGAATAGTACATTACGCGTCGAGTGAGGAAAGTACCATTTTGCATGCGAGTGTGGAGTTTGCACCCGAGCGACAGCGAGGGTTGTAAAACCACACAAGCAATGCAAAATGCCGTTTTCGCACGAGTTGCGTACCGTACTTTATCTACGATTGTTAGATTTAAATAATAAATACAGCTAAAAATAAACTTGCTGTATGTAAGTTCGTATCTCTTCTCTTGATAAAGATGGCATTAATCTTGAGTTGTATTTTTTGCCGAATTAATTATTTCTGGAGGAGTATTATTCTCCACATTTTCGTCAAAGCCACTTGATTCATTCATTGTTCTTCACTAAAAACTCGATATAAACAGTTATACTTTAATAAAAGAATAGCAAAATTAGTTTTGTTAAATGTAAAAAAACTCGCTAATCGTGCGTAAAGCTGAAGAATTCCTTTTCTTTACGCTAGCGTGGTAAAGAAGAGGAATTCTTCAGAACTATGAGACGCGCATGCGCAATGAATACAAGTACGTAAATAATAACTTTCTACACATCTAAACAGAGATATAATGTTTATATTTCGTATCAATCGTAAAAAGTGTTTACAGGGTGGACTAAATATCACAAAGGGGTTGCAATACTAATTTTTTAACTTCCATAACATTGAGGATATAACAACCACTGTTAATTCAATGGTACGAAAGGGTCTATTTATTAGTACTGCTGTTCATCATCAGTTCATCAACATAACAATTATAAGTAATATTATGAGATGCCAAAGTAGAAAAACAGCAATAACTTCATAATAGAATTAATTTATTTGAAAGAGCTTTAATCTGTCTATTACAACTGATGCATGGTATCCAGTGCTTGATTTCTAGAAAATGAGGTGCCGGAACTACAACCTACCCTCTCCCTCCCCCCCTTATAGAAGGGAGGTCCTCCCCCAGGAAAAATTTGAAAAATATACGTTCAAACAGCATTTTAAGCAGTTTTAGACATAAACCCACACTCTTAGTGCAAACCTTAGTGCCGATAATTTTATTTTATTTATCAGTGAGAGAGAGGACCCGGAACGCCGTTCCGCCTCAAATCGAGCCCTGATGGTATCTATCAAGGATATTAATTATCTTATGAAAAAAATATCTAGATAAAACAGTTTTATACTTTTAGAAGACCATTACTCACACTTTTATATATATGTAAATAGGAGTTTTGAAGAATACCACTCTTATTACAATAAAGGCCTGATATTGTTTACAAATGCGAAAATTTGCACAAATTATGTTTATTTTTAAAATAGAAAAGTTTTTGGGTTTTTTTAATGATCATTCCTAGATCCCAAGAAGAAAAAGAATAACTAGATAAAACAAGTAACTGGACGATTTTTGGTATAATAGAAACTCCATACATCTTCTGCAGGCCAGTTCAAAACATGCCATTGGTTGCCCACACATGGTATTAGGTATTATCATCTGTTATAACTAGTACCATAACCAATTAACTTAGTTAATAAAGTGTACCAAAAAGTGAACCATCAACGATTTTGTAATGTTTGTAAACAAGAAAAGGTATGGATAAACAGGTTTCAAATGTTCAGGGGAGTACTGTATTGTAATACAAATATACTTCACGGTTTGGCTGAATTCGTGAGCTCAAATTTTAAATAATAATCAAAATGTAATTAATGAAAAATAAAATTATCTTATCGAATTATAAAAAAAGTGATTGAAGTAGGTTTTTTTGGCCTTTTTTAGGGTCCGTAGGCAAAACCAAGGACCCTTATATTTTCCTGCGTGTGTCTGTCCGTCCGTCCTCTCGTGTGCTCTCACGGCTACGCCTTTCGTCCAATAACTTTGAAATGTGGCATGTATGTGTCTTGTACCTGCCCACATATTTTAAAAATATAGCGACTTGAAAAAATTATTTTTCAAAAAAATTAGGGTGAAAAAACTTAAGGGTTAAAAATTTTTCATTTTTTTTCGACACCGTGAGGGGTATCATATGAAAGGGTACGTCAAGCTGATTACAAAAATATATAATTCTTTGGTTATAACTTTGATAGGGCGAGCGTAGGCAAGTTTGAAGTGGGTGTGAAACGTGTCCCCCCCCCCCTCTATCTCGCTTATGTGAAGTGCAAAAAATCTGAAAAAATTCCTAAACATTCTTCGACCAAAAGTAAAGACACCACTTTTTGGAAATTTCGAAAAAAATATTATTTTATTTTTTATTGACAAAATTCGTTTTTTTATAATTATGGTCTTTTCGATGTATTTATATGGTTGTAGTCCGGTTCAGTGGCAAAAAAATACTTTATCAGAGTGTGTTTTGAGTATATGAGACCCTAAGAATGGTTCAAAATAAGCTTTTTAGCATTTTAAAAAAACACTGTTTATACACTTTACAGTTAAACACTATAAAGTGTGGCCTACAGACCCTCGCTGTGTGCTGACTAGCACACACTTGACCTGTTTATTAAAAAATGAAATAAAGTAAACTACCTCATTTCAAAAATAGCTTTATTTGTTCCTTCATTGGAACATTTTCAAACCTTTTAGGATTAATCCTTTAAAAAGAAATTTTAAAAAACTTTTTATTTGTCATATAATTAAAAAAAAAAAATTCCTCAAAACAATCAGAAGTGTGAGCCACTTCATTCAATGGGATTTGTTCCATGACTCAAAGACTTTTTTTTATTAACACTTTTAAGGCTGGAACCATAAATATTATAATGTACACGATATATATATATATATATATATATATATGGTGATAATTTCTCCAAGTAATAGGGAGAAAGACGACCACCAGCGGCAGTAAGAAAAAAGTTGGTATTAAGAGTGGACTATTATAGTTTAAAATCATATGGCGGACGGATAGGGCGGAGTAAACATAGAGGTAATAAAATAATAAAATAGAATATGTGAAAAGAAACAAAACGTACCGACTGCGACCTGGTAGATAGTGACAAAACTTATATGCGGGATGCGGATGGCGGATGGTGGATAATTTGTGCGGATAGCGGCGGTTGGCGGTTAAGAAGCGGTGAGGTTGAGAGGACTCTCAGCTGACACGTCTCGTCTAGCTCAAGGCGTCCGTAGCAACACACTAATTGGCGGTAGCGGAGCGATACAGATGTGGGCTAGTCCCCACTATCTCTCATTGTTTACAAACAACGGCTCATTCTAATCATTATCCTTATCACCTCACAAACTCCTAACCATAACCGCCGGCCAAGAATCGTCGGCGATTCTTAAGGGAAATTAAAGTAACTTCTAAAAAATTAAGTGAAAAGTATAAAAAAAATTAATAATAATAAGGGAATGAAATGTGTTTAGTGGAGTTTACAAATGAATATACACCTAGTATAATGCGAAATAAAAATAAATCATAAAATAATTTTTTTGCGTTACAAAAGCGATAAATGAAATAACTACTTAAAAAAAAAGAGTAAATGAATATAGAAAATAAAAGTTTATTCTGTTGGAAATAGTGGTGCGAGCTTCCTTACTGGGCGTTGGAGAAGTCCATTAGAAGTTCGCACAGATACACTGCGGACGATTCCATCGATGGCATTGGGGTAGGTTTGTTCAACTATTCCCAATGGGTAAGTTAGAGGTGAAGCGCCATCATCTTTGATCCAAACCATCTGGCCTGGCTTAAGGTTTTCAGATGAAGTTGTGCACCATTTATTGCGTTGCTGAAGCATCAGCAAATACTCATTTGACCACCTTCGCCAAAAATGCTCAAGCATAGATGATACCATTTGCCAGCGAGATAGGCGGCCAATAGGTTGATCTAAAACTGGAAGTTCGGGAGCAGCTAGAAGTGGCGATCCAATTAAAAAATGGCCTGGCGTGAGGGCCTCCAATTCATCTGGACTTGGAGAGATATCGTAGAGAGGACGTGAGTTTAATATGGACTCAATGCGAGCTAGAAGCGTGATGAATTCCTCAAGGCTAAGAATTTGGTTTCCGACAACCCTTTTGAAGTGGAATTTAACATTCTTAATGTTGCTTTCCCAAATTCCACCCATAAAAGGAGCTTTCGGACAAATAAATTGGAAACTAATCTCTTTCTTATTTAGTTGTTCTAAAAATATGGCATTTGTCTCGGTTTCTCGCAAGAAAGCGGAAATTTCTCGGAGTTCACGGGCAGCTCCCCTGAAGTTAGAACCTTGATCACAAAACATTTGTGAAGGAAGGCCACGGCGTGCGATAAATCTACTCAGCGTTGCTAAAAAAGCTTCAGTTGTTAATGAAGTAAGCGCTTCCAGGTGAACAGCCTTAGTAGCCATGCAAATGAATAATGCGAAATACGCTTTAAATATGCCTGGTTTCCGGCGTAAACTCTCTTTAACCTGAAACGGACCTGCCAGATCAACTCCGCAACACGTGAAAGGTCGAGAAGGCTTTTACTCTAGGAGACGGTAAGTCAGCCATGATGGGAGATGGCGTAGCGGCTGTAAACTTAGAGCAGATCACACATAATCTGATGCGTTGGCGGATGACTGAGTGCGCGGAAAGAATCCAGAAATATCGTTGGATAAGATATCTCAATGTACGCGGACCAGCGTGTAAATAACTCAGGTGGTAAGTGTCAATGAGTGCGTGTGTGAAACTACAATGTTTGGGAAGTAATAAGGGATGCTTGGACGAGTAAGACACAAGTGCATTTTTCAAGCGTCCTCCAACACGGAGGTTACCTGAAGAGTCAATAAAAGGTGATAATTGAAGCAACCTAGACGTTTTTAATTTGTTTTGCTGAACCAGCTTTATCTCCTCAGGAAAATAAGCAGCTTGAACTTGGCGAACGCAGAGTAAGAGGGCTTGACGTAAATTACCAACAGATAATACGCCATATTCTCTTAACGATGGATCTTTCTGTTTACAGTTATAAATAAATCGCGAAACATAAGCTTGGACGCGTTGGATTCTATAAAACGAAGATATTCGTGTCATCCACTCTACGTCGGTACTCACTTCTTGATCTTGTGAAATCAAGGCGATTTCTTGCGGTTTCAGCTCAGGAAGGTCTTTAGAAGATACAGGTGACCAGTCTGACTGGGGCCATTCAGAAAGCGGAAGTTTGAGCCAAGAAGGTCCTTGAAACCATTCTTGAGCAGCGGCTAGCGATGCGGGATCGAGACCTCTGGAGACAATATCAGCCGGGTTGTGGTTGGTACGAACGTGTCTCCATTGGTTTACTGAGGTCTTTTCTAAAATGGAGCAAACTCGATTTGCGACGTACATTTTTAGCGTATGCGGCGGTTTCTGCAGCCACGAGAGCACAATCGTGGAATCTGTAAACAGAAAAGTGTCATCAATCCTGACCTTTGAAAGAACCTGTTGCAATGCACTAAGTGTTTCTGCTAATAGCAAGGCTCCAGCGAGTTCAAGACGCGGGATCGTAGTTGTCTTGAGTGGGGCGACTTTAGACTTTGCCATAAGTAAGGATATAATTGGCTCATTTTTCTTAGTCATGGACCTTAAATAAATCACGCAACCGAAACCTTGTTCCGAAGCATCTGAGAATCCGACGACATGGACTGAGATATAATTTAGCGGTAACATACCCCGAGATATACTTATATCAGCGAGGGAAGAGAGATCTTTAGTAATCGTGATCCATTCATCAATAAGTTCATTTGGAAGTCGGTCGTCCCATGAGAAGTTAGATTTCCAGAGCTTCTGCATGAAGCCTTTGTATTTAAATGTAAGCGGAGCGATAAATCCGAGGGGATCGTAAATCCCTGCGATTACTGATAATATGGAGCGTTTTGTATAAGATGTAAGCGGTGTAGGAGGCACAATTTTGTAGGAGAAGCTGTCACTCAAAGGTTCCCAACATATTCCCAAGACCTTAACAGACTGGTCAGGAGAATCTTTAATTATTAGAGGACTGGAAGAAGCGTTGGAGATGTGAGATAAGAAGTCAGTAGAATTGCTTATCCACTTGCTAAGTTGGAATCCGCCGGCCCTGAGAAGCTGGATTAGTTGATGCGCGGTTTCAGTAAGCTCTTCTAAAGAGTCGGCCCCCGTTATAAGATCATCTACGAAGGTGTCCTCTAAGATAACCTTTGAAGCAAGCGGGAACTTAGCCCCTTCGTCTTTCACAAGTTGTATGAGGACTCTTTGGGCGTGAAACGGAGATGGAGCTAACCCATACGTAACAGTGTTAAGCTGGTACTCCTTGATAGGCTCATCAGGGTTTTGTCTGACCAAAATATGTAGAAAACTTCGATCTTCAGGAGCCACTAAAATTTGCCGGAACATTTTAACAATGTCACAACAAAACACGTATAGGTGGAGGCGAAAGTGACACATTATAATTGGTACCTCTTTTTGAAGTTTAGGCCCTGGATATAAAGCCTCGTTGATTGAGCGACCCGAGTGTTTAGCGCTCCCATCAAATACAACTCGGACAGGAGTAGTTCTAGAATGAGGATTATGCACGCAAAAATATGGAAGATAATACTTAGCTGGTTCTAAGCTAGGTTCCATATGTCCTAAACTAGCGTATTCTGAGAGAAAGGAAAGGCAACTTGATTTTAATTGGGGATTCCGAGAAAATCGGCGTTCCAAAGACAGGAATCTCTTAAGCGCAACGTCGCGGGATTGGGAAAATTCTAAATTTGAATCTTTAAATGGTAGACGTACCATGTAGCGACCATCTGAATTTCTGCGATGAGTAAGCTGAAAATGCTTTTCACAGATGTCTTCATCGGGATTTGAAACTTTTGCGTGAGGAACTTCTTCAGTTTCCCAAAATTTATTCAGAGTAACTGATAAATTGTCATTGTTTGTAGATAAACAAGAAATAAGACAAGTTTGATCTTGATGAACAGGAATTGGACCCATTATCACTGGTCCAAATATGGTTTCCAAAACTCCTTTACGTAGATTATTGTTAGGCTTTGACGTTAAAATGGAAAGAAACAGATCTGCTCCCAACAAAAAATCTATAGCACCTGGTTCTCCAAAAGATGGGTCTGCCAGTGAAAATTGAGAATATTCATCAATGAAGTTTTGCGGTAGGGAAATCGACGGTGTTGGTCCCACAATATCTGCGATGACAACTGCTTCAGTCCTAAGGCATGGTTCCGCGGTGTTTCTAGGTTTCAGTGTAACAGAAACAAAACCACGCCCTGTAACAACAGGTACGCCACCCAGTCCATCAAAAGGAAGATGTCCAGGTGTGAAGGGAAGTTCCAGACGAGTAGAACACTTCTGAGTGATGCAACTACGAGTTGATGCGGGGTCAATTAACGCCCTAATTGTGGTATATGTCCCGTGGGCATTTTTCATATGAAGAAGCGCTGTTGCAAGAAGAACTACCTGATCACTAAACGGGCGAGTAGCGAGAGATGTGAGAGTATTTACTGCGGGATTAGAAGCGGAAGGTTTGGCTTGGGAAACCTGAGTGCCTTTAACGACAGGATTTCCTGAAGCGTAAGAATGCGACTTCACATCTGAGTGTATAAGTGTGTGGTGAAGGGATCCACATTTGGAACAGCGAGAATTAGAACGGCATCGTTCTAAAGGGTGTTGTAGTGATAAGCAATTTTTACATGCCTTTAGGCGTTGAATTTGTTGACTTCTTTGTTCTGGAGATAGTTGGTGCAGGCGTTCGCATTGATACAGTTGATGAGGTACAGAGGAGTGGCACAGCGGGCAAGTAGAAGAAAATGTTCGGCGAGGTGGAAGGTAACTATGTTGAGGAGATGAAGAATTCGCAGTAGCATTTGTAAATAAAACTCTTTTAGGGGTCTTTTGTTTACTAATTTCACTTGTCTTAACAGATGTATGTCCAATACTTTCAGAGGTGGTGGCGGTGATCTCAAGTATCTTTAGTTGACTTTTTACAAAAACAATCAAGTCCGAGTATTTAGGAAACTCAACGTTTACTTGTTCCCTCTCAAAGGCCTTGATAGTTTGAGGATCAAGTCTTCTTAGAGCTAGATTCAAAATAACTAAATCACTAAGATCTGGAACTTTTAAATTTATTAAGCCTATAACTGCATCGTGGAACTGCGTGAGAAACGTTTGAAGCGCTTTTACCGATGGATAAGAGGGAGGTTTATCTCGAAGAAACATTTCTTCGAAGAAATGAGATGCGAGAAGACGTTTATTGTCAAACCGTTCTTCTAGAGCGGTCCAGGCGGACTTAAAGTTTTCTGATGAGAGCGGAAATCCATTAATAATTTTTTGAGCGTCAGGCTCAAGCGACGTTCTAAGATAATGATATTTTTGAGCATCGGATAAGTGGTTATTGTTAATGATGACAGATGTAAACAAGTCTCTAAATTCCGGCCAATCGTTTATTTTTCCTGTAAACGGTTTAATTTGAATTCGAGGTAACTGAGTTTGCACCTCAAATGAGCTAGGAGGAGCAGGTTTATCTCTAGAAGTCGAAGGAGTAGCGGTGACAGAAAAATATTCATCTAAAAGTTTTTTATGTGCAATATTTATTGCTCCATAAAGATCATCAAAAGCACCAAGTGCTTCATAATTAGGATCAGCTGTATTGTCTAAATCAAGAGTAATATCATTAATCTCATCTACAAGATTATAATACTGCTCGCGTGTTTCTGACAAAGTTTGGAAGCGAATAAGAAAATTCGAGCGTGCGGATTCTTGCTTTTGCAAGTTCGGGATTAAATCATAAATATGTTGCGCACGAAGAAAAAAAGTGCTTTTCTTCTTTTCCAGCTTTGTAAGAAGTAATTTTTTCGCTTCTTCACCCATATTTTTATTATAAATGAAAAATAATTATATATAGTGTAAAAAGAATAAAATAAAAAATAATGGTTTATAAAATAAATTTAAAGTATGTAAATTTATTAAAAATAAAATCTTAAGGGCGTTGGCGTTTGTCCGGTTCAAATCGGAGCAGTAGAACAGAAGTTGTAGTAAGGGGCGCCGGGGGGGCGGGGGGGGGGGGCGGCTGAGGCGAGTGGTCGAGCGAGCGACTAGAGCGGTAGGGTGATACGAAGAGCGAAGGCGGGGCGAAGCGAAGAGCCTCTACGGCAAGGCAGTGGCAGAGAAGGCAGATCCGCGGGGGAAGGCAGCTCTCTCTACTACCTCTATACTATTCTATATGTTCCGTAAAAATGTATTTAATCCGAAAAATAATAATTTTACTAAAAATATGTTACTAAAAATATTGTTACTAAAAATAACAATTGCACTAGCAAAAAAACTGTAAATTAAAAAATATTCTGTTTTTATAAAATCTTTCTAAAAAGAAAAAACTTGTTTATAAAAATAATTATAATCTGTATAAAAATAAAAGATATAAAATGTGAATTATCTTTCTTTATAACTGATAAATATAATATAAACGAACCTATAACATACTCCACTAAACACATAAAATAATAAAGAATAATACGGGTCTTTAAAGAAATTAATTAATTGCTCAAAAAATAAAATATATCTGCGACCCAAAGGACCAAAAGTTATGGTGATAATTTCTCCAAGTAATAGGGAGAAAGACGACCACCAGCGGCAGTAAGAAAAAAGTTGGTATTAAGAGTGGACTATTATAGTTTAAAATCATATGGCGGACGGATAGGGCGGAGTAAACATAGAGGTAATAAAATAATAAAATAGAATATGTGAAAAGAAACAAAACGTACCGACTGCGACCTGGTAGATAGTGACAAAACTTATATGCGGGATGCGGATGGCGGATGGTGGATAATTTGTGCGGATAGCGGCGGTTGGCGGTTAAGAAGCGGTGAGGTTGAGAGGACTCTCAGCTGACACGTCTCGTCTAGCTCAAGGCGTCCGTAGCAACACACTAATTGGCGGTAGCGGAGCGATACAGATGTGGGCTAGTCCCCACTATCTCTCATTGTTTACAAACAACGGCTCATTCTAATCATTATCCTTATCACCTCACAAACTCCTAACCAATATATATATATATATATATATATATATATATATATATATATATATGTGTGTGTGTGTGAGTGTGTATAAAATCAGCATATTTGTGGCTGATGTGCCTCAAAATAAAAATATTTAAAAAAAAAAAAAAATAAACAGAAACCTTTTCAAACAAATAAAAAAATGTTAGTAAGAACGTAAGAGTTTAAATGAAGATCGGTATTTCTAAAGTACGATACTTGTAATTTACTCTTTAGACCATAATATATAGTATGAAATTAATAGGGAACTCGAGATAAAAATTCAAAATAAGAATTGAAAATATTTTAATAATAAACATAAATAATAATAATAAAAAATACAATTTTTAAGCACATGTGTTAACGAAAACAAAAAAATAAAAAAAAGGATATAAATATATTATTACTTTGAATAAGTTTTATTATTTTTTTTTTATTAATATATGAACAGTTGCGAGTAATAGTCAAGTCAGCTATTCCATTCTACTTGAGTAGGCAGGAATCGATTGCTTATTTAAAAAAAATACTGTGTTGCGGAAGTAAAATAGATACTTTCCTTACCTTACAGTAAACAATTAAAATGTAATCTTATTGACAGTGACTTTTGACACATACATATAACAAAAACATACATATATAATACGAGCACAAAAATTACTCGTAAAATAAAATAAAATAAAAAATAAATAAAAGTAAAATAGAGTACTGAAATAAACAGTCTGAATTTGCACTAATTGCATCTAAAATACATGTCCTTATAATATTAATACAATAAACAGTAGATATGAAGAGGGGTTTGGGAGGGAAGGTAAAAAAAAAAAAAATAATAATAATAATAATACATCTAGATTAATAAATACAAGCATTTATGGAGCTGCATGCATGAACAATATTCACAAGTAAAATAAACTAATAATAATGCAGCACAGTTTAAATGTAGTAAAACTGTACCTTTTTCAATAAGGTAACAAAAAATACTTATTTTAGAGACTTGAAAAAAAAAGAAAAGAAGAATACGGTTAGACTATTTATTAATTTACACACAAAACAAGGATGAAATTGTTTATTAACACTTTACTCTCATAGAACAATGACATATAGTCGTCAAAAAATAAATTCATTATTTATCAAAAGAGCTAGAACATTTAACAATAAAAAAAAGCCATTATTCATTGTTATTCACTAAGTTTTTGGTTGCTAAAGGGATCCGAGAAAAATAAATGACAGTAGATAATTTAAAAAAAGGAAAAGATTAAGCATAATTTTTTTTATTTATAAGAATAATTGAGTAGTTATACAACAAAATAAATAAATAAAAAGTTCGGTGATGGTGAGCTTAGTTACAACAAATGAATTTTAAGTTTTTTATATTTTTGAAGAAGAGCTCATTTTGATTTTGTAGAACGACATAAAATCTAACTACAGTAAGCTTGAATTTCTAAATAAAAATTACTAATTTGCGGTTCAAGTATAACATTAATATATGCTTGGAAGTATCCACCCACTATAATTAGAATTTCAAAACAGCCACACCAAAGCCATCAGGGATATTCTATACATATACATATTGATACTGGCAAAACCTGAAATCAGTTAAGCTAGAATTTCCTAGTCAGAACTATTTTTAGCAAAGTGCTATAGTTAAAACCAATATTGACTGGGCAGAACTAGTTTCGGTAAAGTGCTTAAATCAAAACTGGTATTAACTTCTGAGAACTAAAATTACCTTTTAATATGAGTGTTTTTCAATTGATAACTAATTTTTACTGAAACAGAGCCGCATTATTTGTTTATTTTTTTCCTGTTTAATGATAAATAAATGAATAATAAATAAATAAATGGTAAATAATGAGAATAATAAAAACAAGCTGTGCAAGGAACATTTCTTGCAACAAATCCTTCACTTTGAAAAAGGTTTTCCAGAATCCTGGTCAGTGGCGTAGCTAGACCATTGGGGGCCCCCCCGCAAGAAATATTTGGGGGCCCCTCGCCAAAGAAAATCGATGAGCAAAAAAAAAAAAAAAAAACCTCTTGCGTTTAGGATTGGGGGGACGTTGGTACAAGGATAGTAATTCCAGTTATTTCGGGATTTGGGGGCCCCCTAGCTCTGGGGGATTCGAGTTCTGACTGGTTTTAAGTTAGGAAAACCTAGTACTCCGAAAAGAAAATTTGGCACTAAAAGTCTCCAGAGTTTTTAAACTGAAGGGTTTGTCACAAGAAACGTTCTTTGTCCATCTTCTTATCATCATCCCTAATTGTTCATCTTTGAACACACGAAATAAAACAAATAATCCCACTTGGGATAAGCAAAAACACTTTAACTGCTAGCAATTCTAGTTCGACAAGTCAATATCGGCTTTAACTTAAGTGCTTTGCCATAACTTATTGTGACTAAGAAATTCTAGATTTAATTAATTTTAGGCTTTGAAAAATGTATAAAATTTTGTACAATTTTTCTTTTTTTTTTAAAATAATAATTAATTTATTGTGTTCTCAGGAATTGATGAAGGGTAAGGATATGTTAAATTTCTAATGCACTTTTTCCTTTTATAAATGATGGATTGTTTTTAAACAAAAGTGCAAAAGGTTACCTGATTTTGCAATAGGACACATAAAGCCAATATTTAGCTTCTTTTCTCCTAATATATAATTAAAAATGGGACTGCTGTAACATCTTATGTATGATAATCTAAACCAGACAATATTAAAATAAGCAACGTCTCTTTTAGGTTTTTTAAAAAATGAATTTTCTTTAATACATCAATAAATAAAATAAATGTAAGTGTACACAAAAATTGATACATTAAAAGTGATCTGCTTAAACTAAAGTGGTATATATTGATGGTGTTGCGCCAAAAGGGCCAATCTGCATTTTGTATTTGAATTCTAAAACTTGAAAAGCTATAATGAAAAATTGATATATGAATGCCTTATTTATTTTTTATTCATTTAAAATATACTTGGATACCTAATTAATAAGTCAAAATAACCAAATTTATTTTATTAATTATAAATAAAAAAACAAACGTGATATTAGTTGCAGATTGGCCCTTGTGGATCTTTTCAGATTGGCCCTTTTGGCGCAACACCATCGAATTATGTAACGGGATTTTTTGTCCTGTGGTCATTCCTGCAAGCTTCACTAAATCAGTAATTTTCCCTTTATTTAGGCAACCCAGACTGTCTACAGTATTATCGCAAACTTTCTTTTATAGATACATTTCCTAAGCTTTATGACCGGATTCTGTATAATGGACTGAATAAGTGGGTAAAAGAGAATAACGTATTACACAAGTTTCAAGCTAGCTTCCTCTGTGGATATTCCACTCATGACCACTTATTCACAATTACTTATAATTCAATTAAAATGGCACACAAATAAAACCGATAAAAAAGTTTACGCGTTCTTTGATGACTTCAAAGCGGCTTTTGGCTGCATCGACAGAAGAGCACTGTTTTACAAACTAACTGTTCTTGGCGTTTCGACGTGAATCCTAATCAACATAAAGGGATTGCTAAAAAGATACCACTGCAGCAGTGTGGACTAAGGGCGGATTGTCCAAAGATTTTAATACAACAAAAGGAGTGAAACAAAGATGTCTCATTAGTCCCTTAATTTTTAGTTTATTTATAAACGAACTGTAGTATGAGCTTGCCCGCGGGTTAAGTGCACAGGGTTTGGAAATTAAAATGTTGGCTTATGCCAATGAAGTTGTACTGTCAAGTGACATTACAACACTTAAGACGGACGATTCAAAATTTGGACCATTCTTGTCAAAAGTGGAACTTGTCGGTAAATCTGTTCAAGTCTAAAATCCAACTCGTAACTGAGTATAAATACTCAGGTGTCGTTTTAACTTTTACTCTTAACATTAAGAAATTTTTACATTAAAATTTGAATGCTGGAAAACTCGCACTTAATAATAGGGGAATGTTTTATAGTCCTCCAGAGATTTCACCTTAAAAACGAGACTAAGTTTATTTCACTCCATCTCTATGTGTTTTATAGAGATGATTAGTAATGACGTCACAAGATGGCATAAGCTTTCGATAATTTATTCGATTCAGTTTGTTATGTTCCTTTTCCTTATCACCTGTTATCAATCCCATGAAAAATGAATGGGAGAATTTTCTCAACTTTTTAAATAATTAATTATTAAAGTATTATTAATTTAAGACTTTTCAACCTTTGAACGTTATTATACTAAGTCTATTTTAACAATGTAAGATAAGAAAACATTAAAAATTGCCGTTCTAGTGGTTTAAAAAAGTATTATTGTGAGTGTGTTTTATTGTGGTGATACCGTCCGGGTCCGTTCTTATTTATTGTTTATTTTTTAAATCGTTTTTCTATTTTAGTTTGTATATTATGTCTTCCACCTTCTCGAGCGTTATGAATACACAAATAATAATAGTAATAACAGTCTGCTCTTTTTCTCGTCATCAATGTCTTTTTCCTAGGCTGGTCAGTGATCTATTGTATAGTATATAATTATGTTCCAACATCGGTTAAATATAATGCACATTGTAAGTAACCAGGAACAAAATATTATTAGCAAATAATCTTTTATTACCTGACAGATTAAGTATCACTATCTTTCTACAAGTCCTGTCCTGTACCCTGAGTATACTTCATTGAGTTTCAAAACTTGAGGAAAATTTATTTTCGGACACACAATATGAACACGAACACACCCTGTGAATTTTAATGGCAGCAGGAAATACAAAAAATCAAGTATAAAGATTAATAACTCAAAAAGCTTTTTCGATGATATGACCCTTCACACAAATACTCATTTTAAACAACTGAAACAAAAGTTTTTAATGTTTTCTTTGTTACACTCGTTAAAAAAGACTTAGTACAACAATGTTCAAAGGGCGAAAACTCTTATAAATCAATAATAATTTAATAATTAATTATTTAAAAAGTTGAGAAAATTCTCCCATTCATTTTACATGGGTTTGATAAGAGGTGATAAGAAAAAGGAACATAACAAACACTGAGTTAAATTTTCGAAAGCTTTTGTGACGTCACACTAATCATCTCAATAGTGGAGAAGTGTGTGGATGAAACTGAGAAAGCAGAAGAAACTGAGAAGCTGCAAAGGTTTTCCCTGAAAAGAGTTTTCCGAATGTCTCTTTACACTGCTAGCTACTTCCTTCAGTTAGAGTGCTGAGTAAACAGCATGTACATCTACCCGTATTCCCTGCAGTTAAAATATATAATGAAAGTTCTGTCGGAGATGAGTTGTACAATGTGGCCAAACTTGTAATATGTGATATGATCCTATGGTATAAAGAGTAGTGCGATGTAGTCAATAAATTTGACATTGTGCTCGACTCAAGTATAAGGATTGAGTCATAACCCATAGTCTGCATTGTCCTCTGTGTCAAGAGAAACCTAGCGAACATCTCTATCATTTTCTAACAGAATGCTTCCCACTTGTCACAAATTAGACTGATTCACCTTAAAAAAATCCAATTAACCTCGGTAGAAATCCTCCATTTATTAAAAGGTGAAGACTGGCTCCTCCATTTATTAAATGGCTCTTTATAATTACTTCACAGCGGCCTATTTATACAGAAAAAAACAATTTGTTTAATTTAGCTTCATCTTAAATGTCTTGTCTAAATCACGTCATTATTATGATAATCAGTAGCACAATCATACGTGCATGTGCATGTATTAATTTATTAGTAAAAACAATTTATTTATATGTATAATTTAGCATACATTTTATTAATTATTTGTCTCAAATGTTATTTGTAATAGTAAGTTATATATTCCTCTATTAGTTATCACGGCATTTAATTCTGTTAGAAAACAGTTTTTTTGGTAAATAATATTTACATTTATATTTATTTAACGAAATTCAGAGATGTTCTAATATAAATAAATGAATGCCTGTAATTGTTTCTGTTTAGTGTCTCATAATTATTTATTTATATTTACTTATTTTTATTTTAATTACCTTTGAAATATGTTGCTAATTTATTTGTTTAAGCTAGTTTATATTATAAAATGATTATGTACGACATTTAATTCAAATTGTTACTGAATAGATACAATTTATTGGCCGGAATCTCGCCTGTCAGTCCTATGACCAAGGCTGTCGTTTTGTGAATTTAAATATTGTATATGTAATTGTACATATATACACACACTTACATAAATACATTAATTTTGCCTATTCAAGAGAATTTATTTAAACCGTTGAAAATTTACACCTTTTTAAATTTATTGATTCTTAAAATTTAAGTTGATGAATAAGGTGTGGTAGTAATATAAAAACACTTAATTCTTCATGAACATGTGTAATGTTCACATTAAGAATATTTGTTTAATATGTGAGATTAGATTATAGTTTAACTTAATTTGACCCTCTCGTTTAGAGATAGATTTTCACTAAAATTGACTTCATGTAGACATCATACATCATTATTGTAAGTTTTTTAACAAATTTTAATATTCATTATTTTTGGCATTTTTGTTAATTAATATATCAAGGTTTTAATTAATTGGTTTTCTCTAATCTAAATAATATTGTTAATTATTTTTGTATTGTGATTGGTTATTAAGTTTTATAAAATTATTGACATGTTTTAAGCATTATTAATTAACTTATTTTTATTGTTTGTTGTTATTTTAGACTAATTAAAGATTGATAATGACCTTAAAATAGGGTCGAAACGTCTCGTTAATGAAGAATTAAGTGTTTTTATATTACTACCACACCTTATTCATCCATCAACTTAAATTTTAAGAATCAAGAGAATATATTTGTGACTTAATTTTAACATTCGCAAACCGACCCTGCTTATAAGATGTATCCAGAGAATATTTTATAAACACAAAGAAACCTTTTTTTCAAGATTATTGAGAGTGATCAACCATACTCATGTGTTTTGTGGAAGAAATGCACTTTTATAAAATATTTAGTTTTGGTCTGTCTTCACTAAGACAGTACAGGACATTTATTGTCGTTTGAATCAATGTCATCATCAAACGTTAAAATAGAACCAGACTTAAAGCCTAAATGGTCAAAGAAAGTAATAAAATAAAATTATAAGATAAACTAAGAGGAGATAAGTAAGCTGTATCAGTGGCAGAGAATAAGTAATTTTACTTTTTATTTGTTTCAGTATCATCCGCTCAAAATATTAAAATAATTTTTGAAACTAATATCGTAAGAAGTTAACAACCTCATACATCCCCTTATCACTCATATTTAATGACTACATTGACAGAGTTTTCGGGTTCTCATACAAGTTAAGGAACAAATATACTTGTAATAAATAAATTATCTGATATTACACGGGTTTTATACAATAAGCTTTGTGTGTTAATATGAATAAAATGGAGCCATTATTTTTCATAGGTTCCTTCAGCTATACTTAAACAAAATGTGTTTGTTACAATTTTGAAAACCGAATAAATAGTATTAGGCAGGGTTGCCAACTGTACGGTAATTACCGTCAACATAAGTTAATTCTTAGTTGAGTAGCATGGTAATTAATTTATTACTGTACGCTAAGCTAAAATACGGTAATCAGCAAAAAAAAAAACAATATCGATTTTCCATAAAATAGTTGGAAGGTTCTTGTTTGTCGTGTCACTTTAGTGTTCCCCTTATATGGTTATTCATGATTTTTATATCTTGTAAGTAAATATTTTGGTATAATGAATGTGATAGTGGTGAATCCTCCGCCATTTCAAAAAAAAAAAAAAAAAAAAAAAAAATTAAAAAATTATAATAATAATAATTGTTTACCAAAAAGAAAATACAGAAAGCTTAAGTTAACGTCTGAAGAGGCTGAAACAAATTCACCTTATGGATTCAGGCGGTCCTCATTGTATCTTAAACAGATGTTGGGTTGTGGGTACTTACAGAACATTTTTCATTTGAGTGGTGTGAGAATGTACAGTAATTTTAAAAGGAAGCGTACGAGAACAGCCTAGCTTGGGTTGGCAACCCCGGTATTAGGTGATATTCTATTAATAACAGATTCAATTTAGCTATATAAGAGTGATATCTGAGAAAACATTTATAATTTAACACAAAATTATTTGAGACTTGGACTAAAGCTAATTACATGTTAATAAAAACAAAAAATAAAGTTCCAAATCTCAAACTGCCATACTGTGTATTTTTTTTTTTGTAACAAAATATCTGTAATCGTTAAAAATTGGTTTTAACAAAATTTTATTTTATCATTTAAGTGGGAAATACAATATTAATAGTGATAATTTAAAATCTTACATAAAAATACCAACTCCTTGTTTTGAGAGAAGGTGAGTAATATAAATGAGTTTTTTTTTTTTTTTTAAATAACAAGATATAATTGTTTTTTGTTTTTTTTAAATAATGCAACAAATGTTATTCAGTGGTTTAAAGTTACATGGATCGATTATTAGAAAGAAAAAAAATGTAATTATTCAAGTTTACTGTTTAAAATTATTGATAAGTAGACTTAACCCATTCAACGTTTCATCCAATTCAGAAACACACAACGGCATAACAATAACAAATGAGATTACATGATTTAAAAGAGGATCTTTTAAAAAATTTGTTGTTAAGATCCTTTGTGGATACAAACGCCAGTTGGCCTGGCGAACCTTTGTAAGAAGGTTGCCTGAGGCACGAGGAAAAGAACGTGCCACTATGGATCCAACCGCCAGTAGCCAAATTATGGCATGAAACCAAAGTGGATCAAACACATTCAATGGGTTAAAGACTATGTAAAAAAATCTACTTTTAACTTTTTAACCTTTCAGTGCTCGTAGTTGGTTTCCTTACAAGTTAGATCACCCAGCAAAGAAAACTACCCCAGCTAAAATTTTCCCCACTTTTAGGGTTTGAAATTCAATAAAATTGGAAAACTCACGAGTTTTATTCTTAAGTAATAATTAAAAAAAAAAAAAAAAAAAATATATATATATATATATTGATAATTTTATATTATTTACAAAAAAATTGAAATATGTTAAAACTGACAATACATTATAAGTAGAGGTACGGAATTTTCGCATAAAAAAACCAGAAATTTCGCAAAATAAAAATTTAAAAGTTCGAAATTTTGCTAAAATTCGCATATACTATATTATATGAAATAATACAACTTGTTTATACACTTAAAATGTACCTTTAATGTTAATTAAATGATAACGTTGTTATTTCAACATTTGATTCTTTTATAGAGTCGCTCTTCTGTCAGTAACGACGACATTATATTTACAACTTTTATGTTACTACTGGAGTAGGAGATAAATAATTTTGCAGGGAGACTGAAAACTTTTCGTTAAAAAAAAACAAACACCAATTGTTAGTTATACAGTGATACCTCGGGTTAAGAAATTAGATTCGTGTTACGAGCCTCTAAGAAGGGCGCCGGAAACTTGCCTAACCCACAGTTATTTCGAACCATCAGTGAATCAGTGAATGCCCAGATGGACACCCATACTTGGTAGCTCTTTTGATCATCCAGCGAAATGCCTTTGGGCAATTGATAAATTTTAAGATTTTTTTTTTATATATATTATTCTTTATCGTTCGCTTGAATGCTTTGTTAAAAATATTATTATTTATATTAATTGAAAAAATGTACAAACTGCGGTGGCATTGAAAACAATTGTTTGTAAAATATCTATGTTACGTACTTACTAAAATAAAAATTATCAATATCTACATTTCGCATCTATTCGCAAATATAAGGAATTTTCGCATAAATTCGCGTCTATTTCGTAAAAAATGAAAATTCCGTACCTCTAATTATAAGGGAGGAGAATTAAAACTTAAAAATTATCATTAGCTGAGAACATATAATGATACTTAAATTACATTCAACAGTATAATACAACTTAAAATTTTGGGGTTCGAAAAAACAAATTTGTATCCCAAGCATAAACAATACTTAATTAACTGATAACAACTCAGAGAAAGTAAATTACTGATATGGTTACAAAGCTAAGACTATAGTCGAAGATTATCTAGACCATCAAAACCCTTATCAGTACTGCGCATACTCATTTTTGCTAAGGTTAGGGACTAGAAGCTAAATACCACGAAAACTTTTTGCGCCGGAAGGTTACAATTCTAGATAATAGGTTACAATTGAACCTCATCAACAAGAGAAGGTTATAACTTATAACTCGTGAACGTCGTATGGGTTTACTGAATAGTATGTTATGCGTTACTTTTTTGGTATTTTAATAATAGTAATTAATAAATAAATTGTCATATGTAGTAAATAATTTTTTTAGTAACTAAGATATGTATTATGTAGTAAACAAGATAGTCAGGAAAATATTACATTTTTCATAGAACAATTTTGAACTCTGCTAGGCTAAGACTAAGACTTATAATAAAGAATACTAAAGAGGCTGATCTTTGTTTGTAAAAAGTATTGTGGTAGTTTAATTTAGCTGAATTGAATAAGCTTCAATATTCAATAGGAATAGGACTTATAATTTATTATATTTCTTTAAGAAGAATACTACTCATTATACCCCGTACCCGGAGTATAAAATTAATGTTGATATAATCACATTAATCTTTGAAATCAACAAAATTGCTCACATAAATTTCATGAAAGCTGCATTATTCCCTTTATTGTTATAAAAAATAAAAATAAATAAAGGAGAAATAGATTACCAATTTCGTATGGTTGTAAATTTATTTGATTTTCCCCCGTTTTTTACATCAGTCAAAATTGTTTTGATTTTTTAACATGAACTACAGTACTCTTTTACATTAATGAAATTCTTTACAAATATATAATTCACAATTTATTACTGAATTCTGGCTAAAGAAAGTTTTTCTTTTCTTTTTCGAGGTGTCTGTGTTCACACTGTCGTTTTTAGTGTATTTGCAGAACTCAAAAATTGGAGAAGTACGAGCTCTCTTTCTCACTATTTTCTTGAAAGGGAGTGAAACAATTTTGATCAAAACAATTATTTCTTTTTATTAAAGAAAGAAAAAAAAATATGGCACTATAATAGGCACATTAGTAAGTTACTCCAATGAAAATTTGCTAAAGAAGAAGAAACATAACTTAAAACTGATACGGTAAATAAAAACTATTATTATAACCTGTTGTTTAGTTCAACTATAACATGACTATAACCTTCCGGCGCAAAATATTTTCGTGGTATTTAGCTTCTAGTAGGTTAGGGTACTAATTTACCCCGTGTGGGCACTGAAGGTTTAATAGTTATAGTCTTTATAGCTACCTACATTGTTTAAATGCAAGTTAAATTTTAATTTATTTTGTCCGCTCTAATATCTAATACAGCATTTCCTTAGAGAAACAAGGTTGTATTTCACAGATTAGGCACATTAAGCAATAGATTTGTTCCAACCCCACTTCAAACTGGTTTGAAACTGTCCGAAGCATTCGCAACGGGCCACAATTGATCGTTTTTCGCTAATGCGCATGTGTCGTACAGTTTGAAACTAGTTTGAAGTGTGGTTGGAACAAACCTAATGAAATTGCAACAAACTTGAATTAAGGGAATTTTACTTTTTACGATAAGGAAACATCACAAGTACATCAACTTGATATTATTTTTATTCACTATCACAATAAAAAATAATATTAGATGGTAATTTTACAGTATTCCTTTCACAATAGTTATTTACTTTAGTGAAAATAGTTTCAAGTTGAGGGTTAAGAATGTAAATAAAGCTTAAATTGCAATCTTGGTTATTACTGTTTTTAAATCCCACTTGACAAGTGTCAGTTCCCTCTACTGAGAGAAATCTCGGGTAATATCATAACATAAACGGCATGTTAACTTAATACATTGTCATTGATTAGAATAATATTGTTTGTTATATTTGTAAATAATCTTACAGCTTTCTTTCAAACGATAAAAATTATAGTATTAATAATGATTAAGTCAATAACACTTTATTACAGTTTAAGTCAGAGTTAGAAATTAAATTTTTTAGTCGACATTACATTTAATCGGATGTATTAAAGAGATATAGCTGTCTTAACAGTATTGTTAGACATCCACTAAACCCGATAAATTATCTACCAGACACAAAACATGTCTAATAAATTATAGGGTGGTTCTCAGACTACAGGCAATTTTCATGTCCACACTCTTCAAATTGCACATAGTGCTATAATTTTATTTTATTTTTTAGATAAATTATTTCTACCACAAATATGCAAGTTAAAATTAAATGTAAATATGCTTTAACAACGTTTTTAATAATATTCGGCTATAAAAATATGTTAAGAAGTGGTAAAACTGTAATTACCATGGAAGTCCAGAAATAGGATTTTAACATTTTTTTGTTAATATATTTACCTTAAATAAGTGTATGGATAAAATTTATAAATACATGCATTCAATACTAGTGAATAGTTAATAAAACGCAATATTTAATATAAAAAAAATATTGTATTAATTTTCAGAGCATTTTGACTTGTGTCCTTTTGTTATTTGTCATTACCATGCTCGAAATAAAAACAAATCGTAGAGAAATGTAGTGTAAGGAATTTTTTTTTTTCTCCCTCATCGAAAGTTTTTGGCATGCCTGCTGATAATATAAGGCAGTGAGTTTCATGTTATTCAACGTCAGTCTGCTTCTACCATCAAAAGAAATCACGTGTTCTGGTATGTACCTTTTTAATTGAAATTACCATGGTTGTTTATAACACAGGTTATAATTGTTTGTGAACGATTTTGTTCCTGTGATTTATTAGCATAATACTGCCTGTTTACATTATGTCAACAATATATTTTATAAAGACATTTTTAAAGTAAATAATTTACTTACAATTTTGAAATGTAATTACCATGTCTTCAAATAGTTGTAATTACCACTAGTTTTACCACTTCTTAATATATTTTTATAGCCGAATATTATTAAAAACGTTGTAAAAGCATATTTACATTTAATTTTAACTTGCATATTTATGGTAGAAATAATTTATCTAAAAAATAAAATTATAGCACTATGTGCAATTTGAAGAGTGTGGACATGAAAATTGCCTGTAGTCTCAGAACCACCCTATAGTAAATATCAAGTTATTGGATATTATGTTGATTAAGTGGAGCTAGGGCTTGGGTCGTGTATGACCTAACATTCCGACATCGAGTGCTTTCTTTTTTAATATGAACATTTAAATTACTTATTAAATGAACATTTAAATTTATTTACTACAGAGAAATGTTGCTACTTTTCCTTCATCAAACTAATGTAATTAAACTAATGTCCATTCAATGACAAAACTATCAACTTGACGAAAATTTTTACAAAACACATTTATCAAAAATTAGGTTCGACAAAGTGGGTAATCAACGTCTACAATTAGTTTTAAGCTCAAAGAAACTGAACATCAATGTACTTCGGATAACAAGTGCACACATACAGAGAATGTTGCACTACAAGGTGTAAACTTGAATATACGAGTAACAAGGTATAGATAGACTTTTTGGCCTCCCCTTTTAAGGCAAGTTTTTTGACCACTTACTCGAATAAAAAAAAAAAAAAAAAAAAAAAAGATAAAAAAAATGACTTCTAATATTAGATGAACAAATCATTAATAGAATAGTATAATACAACATCAAATATTTTGACAATATAATCAGATCACTCACCAGAAAATTTATAAAGATAAACCTACTTCTATGGTGGTGAAAGAAGAAACGACCTACGGCGTTTCCCATTACTATAATTAAAAAGGCTTAATTAAGTGGAGCCCAGAGAGGGTGTTAAGATAGGGTATACATTGTCAGTCAGTCAGGGAAATCACCAGGGAATCCTTGCCGTCTTACCTGTATGTTTTATATTTTATTTCTAAATGTTAACAAAACAGTTGATAAAGAATTGATATTGAGTGTTTATTTATATCTCACAAGTACAAATGCTGCCTACAAGTGAGTGATATTGTATTTTGTCGATCCTTCAATAGTTAATTAGAAAATGTAAACAGGATACTTGATAATTTAACTCAAATTAGTCATAAAAGCTTAAGAATAGCCTGTAAAATCAGTCCTCTGACTAGGCAAAATTAAGAAATGTAAATTATTTACAGGGACGGCAGAGAACAGATCTGTCCGGTTGAGGATAGGTCACGTTACTTCGGTGACCTGAATTCATCCGAGATATTAAGATTCAAAGTTTGGCTCCGGTGTCTGTAGACCTGGATACCGGGGATCGAGCAGTTGGCACTCATAGTGGGTTTCATAGTAATCGTTTAAATAGGATTCTAGGGAAAGTCCGTCGTCGTTAGGAGGAGTGGCCGGGCATGGTATGTTATTACCAGGACAAGCAACACCGGACCGATCCGATGGAGTAGGTGAGTGTGTAGGTGTAGCAGGTGAACGACGGCCGCCTCGTATGTCGCCTCCCTACTGCATGAAATAGTCTGGGTGATCAGACTCTTTCTCAAACCTTTTTGCCTCTTCTTGCATGCTTTCTTTGATCTTCATTATGGCTGCCGACTCGGTCTGATCATTTTCAGGAGGTCCCCCGAAGCCAGCCAGATTATAGTCTCCCATGCCAGAGCCAGAATCCTCTCTAGGCGTCCCTGGCCCACCTGCGGGTGAGTTTTTCATTCCGTCCAGGCCGTCCCCACTCATAACAGGACCCATTGTCCCAGGTCCCATCGGACCCATAGGTCCTCCTTCACTAGCACCACCCATAGAGAAGTCACCAGGCATATTACCACCTGTCACCGGTTTCATAATTGTATACATGTTTTCACCTCCTGAATTGGACGAGTCTTGAGGACTCTGCATAATCGGTGTTCCAGGACCTGGCGGGCCAGAAGAGCCTGGAGGACCACCATAACTGCCAGGAGAAGACGAAGAGTAGTTCATAGGTGTAGAAGTATTAGGTTGCCACTGCGGTCTGCCCCCTCCCGGGCCTCCCATTGACATCGGATGCATACCAGGGCCTCCTGGT
Organism: Gerris lacustris; assembly: GCA_951217055.1. NCBI lineage: Eukaryota > Metazoa > Arthropoda > Insecta > Hemiptera > Gerridae > Gerris > Gerris lacustris. Next base: position 53,046,833 of record OX578285.1, read on the forward strand.
CCACCAGGACCCATAGAAGCAGGAGGAGGACCTCTTAAACCAGGTCCGTACGAGCTCGGTCCCATGGGACCCATTCCCGGGCCCCTAGGCGGATTCATCCGTGGATTCATTGAAGCCATGCCTGGTGGGCCTTGTCGACCAGGATCCATACTATTAGGCATCATTGGTTGTCCTGGTGGCCCACTGTAGTCATTAGCCATCTGAGGCATACGCACACTAGGCCGTGGCCCAGCCGGGTACCTCGGCCCCATGAAAGGTTGAGAGGCCATCATTTCACCGTGAGGAGGCGGAGGCTGAGGGTGTGGAGAAGGTTGAGACGACGGGTGTGTAGGGGGAGAAGGACGCATCGTGCTGTTTGGGAAAAATCCTGGTGGCATGGGTCCACCAGGCAGTCCGTCTCCTCCAGGAGGCATCTGGCCCAGAGGGATAGGTCCAGGTCCGGTGTTGTGAGCGATCCCGTTCACTCCGTAGCCAGAGTTGACAAAGCCGTAATCGTGGAAAGCTTTGGCCTCACTTGAGTGCTCACAAGTGTCCCTCCGCTCGGGGGCGGCGCAGTAGAGGTCCCAAAAGACACACCACCACGAATGGAGGAACCCGGGAGGTTCTCCAAGAGTGATGTTCTTCTCCCATCGGATTTCCGAAAGGAAGGTCTGGGCCGCTTTTTGGGCTCCTACGTGGAGGAGGTATTCGTAAACATATAGGGCCAACTTTTCTCTAGCCTGGGCGTTGGAAGGCACCGTCGAACCTTTACCTTTTGCGTACATATCGGGTCCGTGTCGTCGCGAGGATCCACACCGCCGAAATACGAACGCTTCACTCACGAATTAACCGACGCACGATTGCTCAAGGCGACACATTAGTCTATTCCTTCGAAACGGAACCGAGAGGTACCGAAAACCACTTCATAATTAAATAGGGCCGGCAGGCCGAAATACGTCAAGGAAGCTTGATTCAGATAAGCGACGGAGTGTACAAGTCGATTCGGAGAAGGAAATTGAAATTCGACGTTACGACGTTTCGATACAGAAAAGGTCACTATACGCACTAGGAAAAATGTTGTTTTCCAAAGAGAGGTTTAAGTACCGGACGGCACCGTAAGTCGAGTAATAAGACAAAAAAAAATTTAATTGCAATACGACGCTTTAGACATCACCGAAACACTATCGATTTACAAATAAAATACTCGAATAAGTACAGTAAAAAAACTTCCAACTACTACCGTAGACCGAGCGAAGTATAAACGTACGATTGAAAGCTTGTAAAAATAAGTTATTTCAATAAAACGGCACTAAATATCAATGAGCCTATAACACATCGGCTGAAGATTGTTGGGACTCGCCAATAAGTTCTTGTTTCGGTGACGTCACTAAAACGATTAATTATTGAACATGGAGAACGGAGAGTTAGTTCTCTATAGAAAGCGCTGGCAGCGTATCGGGCAATTATTTATTATTTACACATTTTTTTGAAACATAAACAGGTAAGAAATACAAGGAACCGTAACCTCGATATTAGTTATTAAATATTTTTAAAGCGATGTATTTATTGTGGAGAAAAGATTTTCTAGATAGCAAGGTTTATATGGAACGGTAAGTTGCGTGGGATTGAATAATACAGTGGTTGTCCACTGCTGAATTAAAGGATAGGAAGGCTTGCTGAGGGACAAGGCAAGAAGTCGAGGCGGGGCCACGTCTTCCTACTATAGCTTGTGTTCAACCCACACACCACTCCGCTTCCTAACCCTAACAACAGGTTCTAGCCATTCTCGTCTTCGGGAGCCATTTCCTCTGGCCCAAACAAAACAACTCGATTCAATCACTTGGGGACTACCCCACCCCTCCTCATCTAGATTACTTTGTAACTAAGTTTTTCATTTAATATTATCAGTTCGACATCTGCACGATAAATAAAACACTGCAGTCTACTAATATTTCTTAGTAAAAAAAACATAGTTATGGAAGGGGGGGGGGGGGGTGATTTATTTTATATTATTCTCTAACCATCCTTATATTAAAGTTTTATACACGTCACCTTAGAGACCAGCTAACTGTCTCTGTTCTCATCGGAGGCACAAGTAAAAACAAGCGGATTTTACAGCTGCCGATATATTTCTTTAAAAAAATTCATATCTTTTTAACTAAGGGTCATATGTCATAGAGCATCCCCTTAAAATTACTATAAAGTTAACGGAACAGTTGTCATACCTTGAAATTTCCACACAATATGATATAATTGTGCCAGTAAAACTCGTCAAAATGTTAATAAATATTAAATAACCTTGTATCGTAACTAAATAAAGATTGTATCTCGATATCGAAAACTCGATCCTCTCCATCGGACGTCTGTCTGTGCTAAAGTAACTTAGTAAACGGTCAACTCAAATCCGGTACCTATATCTCGAGTTATCCTATAGTGCAGGAAATAATAATGTCGTTCATCAATTCTCGCAAACGTCGAAACGTCTTATTCTCATAAGAATTAGGATTGGACATTTTTATGTCGTCTAGTTCTAGTTAAAAGGTTCTTAATCACCTACAGATGTAGGCGGCAGCGGCTGATACCTGATCTTGGATAAATCTGTAATATACAGTTCAGTTAAGCTTAAAACATGTAAATCAATAGAATCTATAAGTCAAAAATATAATTGCCTTTAAATATATAATTTTTGCACCACGCCAGTGAGAAAAAGGAAAAAAGCACCACTTCAACCTGATCTGGCAACGATTATTTTGTAGATATTAGTCCATGCCATAGAGGATTTTACCAGGAACAATTCATGGTAGTTCTAAAAAATGGGCTTACTTCATGTTTTGTGGGTTGCTGAATCCGAATTTTAAACTTCCCACCAAAAATTCTCCCCCCCCCCCCTCCAAAAATTTGAATAACTCTCCCATAAAACAGTGCTTATGATAAAAAAAGACATCTTTGATTGTTTTTAAGAAAATAACTAAAACAAAATTTGCAAGAAAAATGATTCTACGGCATATTGACGTAAGACAAAGAGGGCGGCGCTTGCGCGCCTCGGCGTGGCGGGGCTGCATGCACTAAGTTATGCAACTCTGCTTAACCCCTCACGTTCGCTCTCCCGTTTCCCCCCCTTCATATTTTTTCTTTAAAACTCTCCCTTCCTCTCATTTTCCCTCTTTTCCAATATCTGGAAATCCCCTTCCCCTACCTCTTCCTAAAAAAGACATAAGAGGACGAATAGGGGGGAAGTACTTTCCTTTGATAAACCCAGGAATCAGACAGTTTATTCAGACAAAGTTAAAGGTTGCAATTTCTAAATTTAATAACACCAAGAAAATGGTGCAATTATATCTGAACCCGAATTTTTAACTTCCCCCAAAAAATTTCCCTCCCCGCACCCCTCAAATTTAAAAAAATATGTGTGAGGCTCTCACGCATTAGAAGTGAAACTTAAGTTCTAGAATGCATTGCTCTCTTTCATTTTTTGACGAATTTATTATTTCAGGATTAATAAATGGTTATGGGAAATTTAATTGAAAAAAAAATATATTGCTACGCTAAGGCAACCACATTTATTCCAATAAAAATACTTGTTTGTTTTGATTTGCTGGTCTTTAAATAGATATAATACAATTAATCTGTAAAAATGTTTTACTTGGACGAGTCTCGAATCGCAAACTTCGTTACACGATTTCACTATATGAAAAAATTCACTCTACCGCCGCCAAAGAAGTTTCACTTCAAAAAAATACAGTAGGAACCCGTTAGTCCGGACACACGGTATTCTGAACACACGGTATTCATCTTTCGCAATTTAAAATAATCTGAGCTCGGAAAAAATTTAGGTGCGTCCAAGTATGAACGTTTTCCAGTGCCTGTATCGCATTTTTAATTGCCATGTTATCCTCTTCGTCGAATTCTTCTAATAGAACTTTCACTTTTTCTCCATGTTCGGGGTAATAAAGGGCCGCTGTTATCCAAGTTCCCCATCTTGAGGAAGAGTCCCTGGCAGCATCTCGTTGAAGACGGACACTCAACTTGAAGCTTTAATACAACATTTTTTACACGCTGAAATTAAGTCAGAAGTAAATATTAAGTCATTTCCACAGCTGGTCAAAATTTCCTTACTTCCTCAGCTACTCGATAAACAGCATGGGCCAATCAGGTTATATGGACTGGACCATTTTACGGTACAACACTTTTAAACATTCCCCCGCATTCAACATGTATGCAGCGCTGTCAATCACAAAAGCCCGCATTCCATCTTCTACACTAATGTTTCCTTAAAGTCGATTCACGAGGTATTTCACAACTTGCGTATTTTCCTAGAAATGCTCAGAAGTGCTCATTGTTGAGTTTGTAAAGAGGGATGTAAGCTTTCATCATAGCTCGGCAGAGGAGTTAATCCCTAAACCATTTAATATTACTACGAACGTGCTACTGCGGTTATCCTCTAAGTACGCTACTTATACCTCATAAAAGTGTCATTGGCATTGAACCTGACTTAACACTACCTGCGTCTTACCCCAGATTATTTGCTACACGCAGCTTTAAACTTGTTTTTTTTTACCTTAGAATTTCTTTATCATTAAAATAAAAATATTCCATAATATTCTCAAACGTCCAATATATATGTGAAAATATTCTATGAACCCAAAAATATGCTTTTTTATGTCCTTATAACTTTTGAAGGGGGGGGGGGGGGGGGGGGGGGGGGAGGTAGAGCCCCCAAAATACGAAAATTAGGCATTCTATTGTTATTAAAGCTAAGGAAAAAAATATGATTTTTATGTCAATTCCTAACCCTAGTAATAACTAATAACATATCACGTTAATGCTGTACATTTAATTATCCATACATAAGTTAATACAAATGCAGTATCTATACAGTATTGTATATATTATACAGTTTTTTTTTCTTTTAAAAAAATAGTTATTTCACTAGGCAGCAAAATGGAATTTTGCTGACATGTTTTTAAGTTTTAGTTCCGAGCCGAAGGCGAGAATAGGATAAACAAATTCACTGCAGAGCCGAAGCCGAGAATTTACTATTTTACTGACGGTTTTCGCACGAGTTGCGTACCGTACTTTATCTACGATTGTTAGATTTAAATAATAAATACAGAAAAAAATAAACTTGCTGTATGTAAGTTCGTATATCTTCTCTTGATAAAGATGGCATTAATCTTGAGTTGTATTTTTTGCCAAATTAATTATTTCTGGAGGAGTATTATTCTCTACATTTTCGTCTAAGCCACTTGATTCATTCATTGTTTTTCACTAAAAACTCGATATAAACAGTTACTTTAATAAAAGAATAGCAAATTAGTTTTGTTAAATGTAAACAAACTTGCTAATCGTGCGTAAAGCTGAAGAATTCCTCTTCTTTACCGCGCTAGCGTGGTAAAGAAGAGGAATTGTTCAGAACTATGAGACGCGCATGCGCAATGAATACAAGTACGTAAATAATCACTTTCTACGCATCTAAACAGAGATATAATGTTTATATTTCGTATCAATCGTAGATAAAAGTTTTTTAAGTTATTTTTTAAAACCTCACTAATTTGGAAATCCCGCTAATCCGGACGACCCTCTGCCTGAATTCGTTCTGATTAACAGGGTCCTACTGTAAACAGCCATAGCTCTAAGTGAACTGCTGATTCTGCGACTTACCTTATATCCTCTTGCTCGTCGATATTCATGATAATATGACTGTGGGCCTATGATCTTCCGATAAGGTTGTTTATAACCTGGTTCTGTTAATTTATAGTTAAAAAAAATATAGTTGTTTTTTCACCGAATACAGGATTCTTCACCGATCTGGTCATAAATATATATTTTGAAGCATATGTTTAAACGGAAATTTTAACCTTTAACTTTGACTCCAAAAACGTTCTGATTCCTGGGGTTTTAAAAGGAATTTGCTTGCCCTCTCTTCGTCCAAAAATACATAAAAAAGACAAAAGAATGTCTTTTTTAGGAAGAGATAAGGGGTTGGGGACCAAGGACTGTGTATTGATTATTGATGTATAGAAGACGCCTAAGTAGGGTGTGGTAGGGGTATTGGTAGAGTAGTGGGAGAGTGCTGTGACGTAGTGAGAGTCCCGGAATGCCTAACAATAGAGAATAGACTTTAAATAGAGACCATTTCATGTATGTACGTGAAAAGATGACAAGGGCGCTGTCTCTGAGCCAGGGATTTCTGAGCTAATGCAAAAATTTAAGTCTGTAGTTTTTTCGTTCTCTACTAGATGTCTCTAATATCGTCTCAACAAACCATCTCACTCCTTATTCCTTAATTTTTTTTTCGCTATAGTTTTTAAATGTAGCTTTAAAGATTTGGATTTTGCAGCCAGAACTGTTAAATATTTATATACTTTAATTAATTTATTCAGTCAATAAATTAATAAGCATTGAATGATAAAAAAAATATATAACAGTTGTAGCTTCAACGTACTATAGATAGAAAAAAAATCAAACAACATAACATTTCGTATTTTTCATGAGTTATAGTCAATATAATTTCATAAGTTTTGTTTCGTACAATAATATTACTTTTTATAATGGTTTCGACAGCTTGGTCATCAAATTCAAACATATTTATTAATTATATTAAACTTTAAACTATTTCCATTTCCATTATTGTACTAAAAGGGAAATAAATTATACAACTAATACCTATACATATACAGGGTGTATCAATTTCAGATAGCCAAAGAAAAAGGGGTATATCTACAGGTCATTTGGAGCAAAAAAGTTCATATAAGCTATAGTTCAATTCTCAACAGGGTAGGAGCTATAAGCGAAAATAGACTGTGTTAAAAACAACCGACCTTTGCCTTAAAAAACTGAAATAACTCAAAATATATTAATCTTGGAACAATGAATGAACAATCCTTGGAAAGAGCAGGAAATTTCCTATAAAATGGTGTATGTTTTAGTTCACTTGTTGCCTTTTTAGTGTGACCCAGAGCTGTTTGAAAACAAAAAAATAGATTTTTTTTTAAAATCTGAAAATCTTTGAGCCCACTTATCGATATGACCCGAATGGGAGAAATGCGTACAAAGTTAGGAAAAGTTGGCGCTTTTAATAAGCTTTAAAACGATACCAAATACTTCACAATATTCCAACTCTAAGTGGGCGAACAAATCATCGTTGTAGAAAAAAACATGTCGTGCTTGCAGCTGGAGAAGAGCAAAGAAACGTGACGTTATCAGGTGTGGCATCTTTGACAAAAAGATGTCGAATGTGCATTGCTCAAGGTGGCGGCCATTTTGAGCAGCTTCTGCCTTGAGATACCATGGTAAGTATATTTTACAATAATAGATCTTCTAGTTAGAGAACTAAAATTTCAATTTAATGGCCGCCACCTTGAACAATGCACATTCGGCATCTTTTTGTCAAAGATGCTACAGCTGATAATGTTACGTTTCTTAGCCCTTCTCCAGCTGCAAGCACGACATGTTTTTTTCTACAACGATGGTTTGTTCACCCTCTCAGAGTTGGAATATTGTGAAGTATTTGGTATCGTTTTAAAGCTTATTAAAAGCGCCAACTTTTCCTAACTTTGTACGCATTTCTCCCATTCGGGTCATATCGATATGAACTTTTTTGCTCCAAATGACCTGTAGATATACCCCTTTTTCTATGGCCATCTGAAATTGATACACCCTGTATATAGCATCATCTAACTGATTATAAAAGTAAATTCAAAGCTAAATAGAAGAATGCAAACAAATTGTAATCGGATAATTGGGCTAATCTGCGGTTATTCAGTCGAGAATCGCTTGATTTATACACTTGAGAGATTATATCCCATTGTCAAGTTCATTTTTAAGATTTATAAATTTAATTGGTTTTAGGCTTGAGTTTTCCTTTCGGCTACGCCGATCCCCCCAAAAAATAAGTTTGTAGGTGATACCTAGAAAATATTGAAATGTAATATACTTTTTGGAGACCCCTTACCTGACAAGGCGTTGGATGCAAACTTTTTCTTTACGAAATCTTTAGTATCCTTCTAACAGACGGGGGGAGGGGGCAAGAAATGTACTTTATATTTGAAAATGATTAGTATATATAGTAGGGGAGAGCGGGGTTGGTTGGGACAGTGGGATGAATTGGTCACTGTTGTTTTTGGTTTTGGTTGAAAAGAAGTTCAGATTAGTAACTCTGGTGGACCAGTTCAGTAGCCCTTCAGTTGCTATTCAATCCCTCAAGTGGTCTGACGTCTTGTTGATTACCATTGATTTTTAAAAAAGTAAATTCGATTTGGAGGCAAGCTGATGTGAAATTTGAGACCCACGTCGGAAGCCTTCCAGCCCCTCTGCAATATTCTTCGGAGTCTCTACTATTTTTACCTGGTAATGGATTTATTTATGATTAAAAATCACTTTGGTTGCTTACTGTGGAACAATGGGTTCCAATGTTGTTTGTGTTGTTTTAATAAAATGGCGTCGAGGGATGAGTTGGACAGTTATTACTATTCATCCCCCATATCACTCACACATCATACCTATTTCTTCTTTTGGATGTCTACTTTCTTACTTATTTAGTATTCCTTCTATTTAAGTACTCAAATTAATTGTTTTCATAATTTCAGTTGCAAAATCAGGAGTTTTGGTGTGTTTCCAAAGTATCCCACCCCTGTGTCCAATGTATCCCACCCATTGGGATACATTGGACAAAGTGAAGGTTTTGGAAAAACATAAAAAATAGTATAATAATGATATTTTAAGTCGCTATAAGTCTGAAATATGTTAGTTAGGATCTCTATGTATGATAATCATACAAAAGCGAAAAAGTTCAGCAAACTGTGCTCTGAACTGCTCAAGCAAAACTGTGGCTCTCATGGCCTTTAAAAAAAAGTGTCCCAACCAACCCCGCTCTCCCCTACATTGTAATAACTATTAGTAATGACATAATAATATTTTATCAATATAACTTTCCATTACTGCCAGTACATATCTATATACAGGGTGATCCAAAAGTTCGGCAACGGCTTAATATCTTCGGTTATAATTGAGATATTAAGTTCCCGTTTGCGGGTATCTTAATCATTTGTAAAAAACTACTTTTTTGGTGGGTAATAATTTTTTCCGCCATATTGGATTCAACTTTGAAATTTTAAATTGGAACCCCCATAAAGTGATACATTTTTGGAAAGCCCTTAAAAAAAGAAAACATTTGCTGCAAACCCGAGTTTTCTATCTACTCCCGTCCCAAAATGGTGGGCACTCAAAGTATAAAAAAATTACTCTTATTTTGTTATTTTCAATAGTTTAGTAAGATATAAAAAATCGGTCCAAGACAACTCAGACTAACATTCTCATACAATCTCGGTCCCAGATCTCAGGGAACATAGTTAGCTATCAAGTCATAGTTTCCGAGGTATTGATGAGAATAAATCTGATTTCGTTGAAAATCAAAAACAAAAAGTAAACAACCACCTGTTGTACACATTTTAAATAATACAAATTTACTAAGCATCACGTAGGTTTATCATCGAAGCGAGCTTAATGCAATAAATATTTAATTTTATATTCATATTTTATGGGATCTGGGACCGAGATTCTATGAGAATGTTAGTCTGAGTTGTCTTGGACCGATTTTTTATACCTTACTAAACTATTGAAAATAACAAAAAAAGAGTAATTTTTTACACTTTGAGTGTTCGCCATTTTGGAACGGGAGTAGATAGAAAACTCGGGTTTGCGGCAAATGTTTTCTTTTTTTAAGGGTTTTCCAAAAATGTATCACTTTATGGGTGTTCCAATTTAAAATGTCAAAGTTTAATCCAATATGGCGGCACCCAATATGGCGGAAAAAATGATTACCCACCAAAAAAGTAGTTTTTTACAAATGATTAAGAAACCCGCAAACGGGATCTTAATATCTCAATTATAACCGGAGATATTAAGCCGTTGCCGAACTTTTGGATCACCCTGTATATATATTGAGTTAGGCAATTTCCTCCAGATCCAGAGATAGAAAACTAACAAATTACAAGTTAAAAATAATATCTAAAAATATGATGGGGTAGTACTTAACCTAGGTACTTGTTCTTCTCTACTTGATAAGGCTATTTTAGATTTACAAACAGAATTGTCAAGTAAGCCTTAGCTGTCAGATTCAGTCAGATTCATATATCAGGTTCTATTTCTTTAACTTTAAATAATTAGGATATACATACACATACACACATACACAAACACACATTATATATACACAGAGTGGTTCAAAAGTCTCCCCCACCCTCTTAAATTTTGAACTGTTTGAGATAAATTAATGAAACTTGGGAGATATAACATGCTAAGGAAAGTCCGTTTTCATGCTATATATTGCACACTTGGGGCAATCACCCTTTTTTCCCCAGGCCAGCCAACTTCAAAATTTCAAATTGGAGTGTGTATTTTTGATGGAAGATTTGGATTCTATGGCGAAAAATAATAAAATAAAATTTTACTTGATATTTTTTTAATTTTTTTTTATTTCCAATATTTTGCCACCTATGTGGGGGTAGAAGTATAAAAATTGTAGATTTAAAAAAATTTATATTGAACGTTGTTTAAATGAATAATTGAGTTTTTTAGGTAAATATGGATTATTCAAATCACATTTTATTCTTTGTCATCTTATTTAAGTTGTAGGTATATATTTAAACCTTTTTAAAAACAGCTGATTTGTTCAATGTTTTTAGAGTAGTTTTCTTAGTCTTTTAATCCTTCTTTTTTCAAAACTTGGTTTTTAGGAATATTTTTTTCTTTATTTCGTTTATTTTTTGCTTTGCAAGGGACTTTTTCTTCCTATACAAGTGCACTGAAATTTACCATTTCTATACTTCTGCCCCTATATGGGGGGAAAAATATTGTAGTTTGAAAAAATGTTTGAAGTAAAATTTATCTTATTATTTTGCTTAAATCCCTCTTCGATCAAAAATATACATTCCACTTTGAAACTTTTAAGTTGGGTGGCCTAGGGGCAAAAAAAGCGTTTGCCCACTAGTGTCGTCCCTTTACATGGTACAAGTCGCCCAAGTTTCATTAATTAATCTCAAACCGTTTAGATTTAACAATGCTTAACCATGTTTAATAATAAACTGTTACATCTACAGATAAAAAACTCCAATTATGTAACCTAAAATTATTATTTCCCATTTATCAGAAAGACATAATTTTAAAGTGCAAGATAGGAAAATATTAAAAAACTAGAGAACTTAAAGGTACAATAGATAGCAGTTGAATGAAGATATTAAAGGAATATTTAATGTGTACTGTACACATTAAATATTCCTTTAATATCTTCATGATATTTATTATATAAAACTATGGTAGGTTGTAGCTATAACTATTTTAATTATTTTTTTATCATTGAATGTTTATTGATTTATTGCTTGATAAATAAATAATAAATTTTGATTCATACTGAAAAAATTTATTTAAATATGTAAATATTAAACAGTCCTGGCTGCAAAATCCAAATATTTTTAAAGCTATATTCAAAAATCGGTCCGAGACAACTCAGACAAACTTTCTCATATACGAGTTCATAATTATTTAGCCCAGTGTTTTCCATTTATTACTTTTCGTATGTACATTTAATTATTATTGAACATTTCATCAAAATTTATCATAAAAATAATATCTCCTGGGCGGGTAATCGAACCCGGGCTCTCTCCGTCCGCGTTTTAAGCTTTTTTTTTTCAGGAACTAGATTTTTCCAGGGAAAACGGCTTATATCGTTAGATTCGTATTTAAATGGGCTACATTTTAGAATTTTTAATAAAAATCGTCGGAACCGTTTTCGAGAAATAATTTTTTTTTCAGTTTGTGGGGGGTAGCGCACCCAAATTTGGAGCTAAAATTCGTTTCTCAATTTCGCTTCGGGGTATGATTCTTCTGAACATGTATGCCAAATTTCGTCAAAATCGGCCTAGTAGTTTAGGCTCCAGGCGTCTGCACAGACAGACATTTTTTAAAAACCACATTTTTGGACTCAGGGGACCTCAAAACGTGTAAATCCATTAAAAAATCTCTAAATAGAATTTTCGCGCCATCACTATACTTTCTCTTTATATGAGAAAGTAAAAATATAGTGAAAAAACAGGATTGGGGGAGGGATGGTTTGATTAAGGATGTCAGATACATCTAGTAGTGAAAGAGGAAACTACAGGCTTAATTTTTTGCATTAGCTTACACATCCCGGCACAGAGATAGCGACCTCGTCAACTTTTCACGAACGTACATAAAATAACGTGAAGTGGCGTCTCTATTTAAAGCATATTCTCTATTCACGGGATTCCTGCCAATCCATAGCCGGAGGGAGTAGAGGCGAACGGAGATAACGCTCCCTTTGGGTGGGGGCAGGTGATATGATTCACGCCCTTTCTCCAGAACTCGCGCCTCTAGTTCCGCTTAGGAAAGGAAAAGGTTTCACTAGGGGGACAAGGATAAGGATCGTACAGAAGCTTTAATGTGTCCTCTAATGACCAGAGGAATAAGTATTTTCATGTTTTACAGAGAAGCCTTATGCTGAACTCGCATAAACGGAACATTTTTGTGATGAAAGCCCACTTTCATTCGATGCACGGGCAGTCGTCATCAAGAGAAAAACATTTTTTGCTGTTGAATATCTGAAACACACCTGGTGTGTCTTAAGGGTTAAGAAATAAAGTACCACAATTCGAAAAACAAATTGCATTTATTCAATGTTTTAAAAAACAAATAATTACAAAAAATAACGTGTTCACTTAAATAATAACTAGAACTACTTACAGTATAATCTAACAAGTAGTACTTGTTTTGGTTTTTAGCTAAAAATATATATTTATTGATGAGTCGTACATCATTATCCACTTGCTTGATGTTCACCCTAAAACAAAAAAATATACCATATAAAATAATTAATGAAATTGTGAGAAAAGCGAATAATGTATGGGTATAATAATAATTGTTAATATTAATAGATAACTGGCTAATAACAAAGAGCGTTATAGCTAAATAATAAGACAATACTGTATATACATTCATACACTCTGTGCCCTACTTATGGCCTTGCGTATAGGATATAATCACTGTTCCCGACCATTCTTTCTAGTCCACGTAACCCTCCGCTTACACCCCTGAAGATGCATAGGAAACGAAACGCGAGAAAACTCAACCGCGGATGTCTACGCACTAAGATCATAATAATGTAGTTAGAGTCATCGAAGCAAGTAAAAAAGCCTCATATTCTAGTCGGATGTAATGACGTTCATGCTTTAGAAATTTACTTGATCCAAGGAGCACGACTTAGTCCGTTGGATATTCACAGGACAAGCCACTTTGACTTTCGGCACATACCCTGGATGGTAGAGCCTAAGCCGGACACCTTGTGGTTAAATGGTTATGATTCTAACATACAGGAGACGTCCATAGCGTATCCAGTAAGGACTGTTATTGGACTTATTGTAGATGTTCAAAATGTAAATTTTTAAAATAATGAACAGTTATACTATACTCTTATGTAAAAAAATTAAATTGTTGTTACTAATTTAATTAGACATTCAAATAACTATGGAAGTTGTTAACCTCTATTTTCTAATACCTAGTTGAACAGCTCTCTCGTAGGAGCGCTGATGATCATCGAATATTATAAATTAGCAATTAGTCTTTCAACATAAACCAGGAACTAAATTTAAAGTTCCTCCATGACTCATCCTGCACAATAATAAATTTACTAAGATAAAAGTTACTAGGATTGTTTTCCTCGTTAAATAATATTTTAAATTTAAAGTAACATGATTCAGGTGAGAGTCTCGGTGATAGATCCTTCAATAATTATTATGGTTATATTTTAAAATTTCAGCTTCAAATTGCATTCAATGTTACTTAATTAAACACCGTCAAGAAACCACAACAATATCATGAAATCTTCTTGTATTCAAGGTAAACCTTTGTTTACTAATAAACGTTCGTCACTCCCCGGTATGGGGTAAAACCCGAAACAAAAAGAAAAGACGACGTTCCTCTGCTTATCGCCCGTTCCAGGTAACGAGCCCAAGAAGCTGGCTCGATTCGAGCTATTCCCCTTCTACCTCACGAGATAGCCTCTCGATCTCGGAGCCTCCGGGTGACCTACAACACACTGACGCGGCACCGGTCCAGCCAACTCCCTCTATCAGCAGCACTTCAAAAATATTAACTAACTACCCAAATACTGCCAAAAACTATCACCTGTAATTTTTAAAATGCCAATCCTTTCTCCGCACTGTCTAGCAATTAACTGGAAGAAAAAGCAACCATGCCAAAACCTCCTCCTACAAATATCTCAGGTGTAATAAATATCGATAGATTAGTGACAGCCCTTACAAAATTGCTGAGTGCATCAACATTTACGGACAAATCTCAAACTTCTGATGTTGCAATTTTTCCCAAAGCCCCAGATAATTACAAGAAAGCTATTCACTATTTAAGAGACTTAATGAATTTATTTTATTATTTAGGTTTTTTGCCTTTGAAAAACGAATAACACCACAAACCTCGCAATTGAAAGATTATATATAAGTAAAAGGAGCTGTTATAAAATGTTAATTAGTATTATATGTGTATTGAAGAATAAAAAATAAGACAGAAAAGACTTTATAACAGGGTCAAAACGTCTCGAATGAAATATGGATCCACGTTTTATTACACCTTTTCAGCCATCTAAAACTTATGTACGTTAAATACTCTTATGTGTGATCAGTTAATCAGCTATGATATTTAAACTATTACTCCTTAATGTTGACATCTAAGTTAATTCTATGATGCATATGTGCAAGAATTCAAATACCAGATGTTTTACAATATATTAGAGGGATCTTAGTTTCACTCATTAGCGAGCCCCCTTAATAGGCCTATTTTATTAACAGTAACCCAAGGCTATCCTTAGAATGAGCCAATAAGGCATTAAAAATTGTATGAATATAGGGGAACCTATGGACCAACGATTAAGAACGGGATAAAATTTGGACAGAAGGATACCCCAGAGATATCTTTAGTATCAGTCATCAGTTGTGCTGCTTTGGTAATTGTAATTGTAGTTGCCACCGAAGAGTAGAAGATAAGGATGTTTTAAGGAGGCTGTACAGATTTTTACTCATGTTCGTAATCATGAGATAGAAACTTTCTTTTAGGAGATTTTGTTTTTATTATAACCAAACCAGTTGTTTCGCTGAGAACCACAGCAAATCTTTAAATAAACGCCTTTAACTGGAAGTTGTTAATGAAGAAAGCTTCTCTATTAAAAAATTGTATCTTTACAAGTTTCCGGGTATTAGCAAATAAAAAAGCAATATTCAATTTCACAAAATCACTCCACGGTGAATTGAACAATATTTTCAACTTTAAAATTAAGCACTACGAAGGTAACTAACAGAACTAATCGTAATCAGGACTAGGTTGATGCTGTCGCAACTGCTGCGGTCGACCGCAAAATCAACCGAGTCCTTGGTAGCTCATTGCTACCAACTGCGCTTCTCACGCAGAAGGTCCCGCGTTGGATTCCCGACTCCTTCAAGGGGCGCCACGCATGGTTTCCACCCAGTATCGCCATATAAATGGGTAGCTGTTTATGTGAAAAGGCTTCTATCGGTTACCAATGCCAATAATACGATTAATACAGGTGATGGAGCGACCCACCAACCCTGTGCCATCCATTACATATACTATTTAAAAAAAAGTGGTATTTAAAAATGACTGTCTGTCTTCTCTAGTCCGAGCAGACGCGCGAAGCCTAAACTATAAGGCCGATTACGATAAAATTAAGCATATAGGCGAAATCGAGACATAAATTTCAACTGCAAATTTTTATGTCGCTACCTCCCAAGACCTCTTATGTTTCAAAAACGGTTTTGACTAATTTGAATAAAAAAAAAAAAAAAAAAAAAAAAAAAAAAAAAAAAAAAAAAATCTAAATTGTAGTCTATTTAATTACGAATCTATCCATATAATATCGAAAACTAAAACTAAACGTAAACAACCATTTGTTGAACGCTTTTTAGATATGTTTTTAAAAAAATCAATTTAATGAGATATGGAATTTGAATACAGTTTCAATATCTATCTATATATGAGAAAGTTTTGTTCAATTTATCGGACCGATTTTTTAAACTACTTTTTTGGACTCAGGGGACCTCAAAACCTTTTTCCTTTTTTTATGTTCATCACAATCATTTCTCTATATATATACAAAAAAAAAAAAAATGTTTGTCTGTATTTTGTTTCAATCAAGGTGGATTGCAGTTGATTCGGCCGGTGTGAAGTTAGGAACAGAGTATGTTTATATTTTAATATAAATAACTGCACTGAATCTTGTTGAGTCAGATTCTTCTTGATTCGCGATGGTTCGGATGATTCAGATTCTACAAGATTCGGCCGGTGTTAAGTTGGGAACAGATCTATTTGTACTGAAATAGGAATAACTACACCGATTCTTTGTGGGGTAGATTCTCCTTGATTCGGGTTGATTTAGATTCGTTTAGTGTAAAAGGGGAAACAATTCTTTTCTTCCTCTTGAGATATAAAAGAAAGATTTGTTGTAGTGGTTTGCCGTGGAATCTACTATAAATAGTACGATAATGCATGTAAATACTCACAAGCATTTGGTTGAAAGAGGAAATGGGTTGAACGACATTCTGCTTTGTTAGTGTCGTCTCAGCATGGGTTGCAAATGTACCGTATTGGCGGCGCTCTTAAATACTCAGGCTGGAAAAAAGTAAAAAAAAAAAACACAACTAAAGAATCATTTCAAGATCTACTATAAGATAAGTCCAATTCCAAAGTGACCCTTGTCCATTGAGACAAATCACGATATTTAAAGATCAAGGTAGTACCAAAGAAAATATTTTGCGTGGACCAAGGTCAGTTTATAACTGTATCAAAATAATAAATTAGAAAGTGTTCCTTGTAGTTTTCAATTCTGGATTTGTTAGGTCTATTAAGGAATTAAAAAGCTCACTTTTGCAATATTTTGACCCCTCCTTGGGTCATTCGCAAGCTGATTGACTAAAAGTTATGTTACATTATACTGGTTATATTCTTGAAATTTTTAATTTGCATCTTTCCAATTCTCGTAATTTTTCCTGAAGTCAGGTAATGGCCATTTAACTTATGATGTACTCGTATATGTATGTACGTTTTAGTATGTTTAACGTGATATAAATACACTTTAAACATTTCCTTTTTTACTTTCTGTTATCACAACAAACTTTTGTATTTGACATTATCATTAAAACTCAATAAAAGTATCAAAATAGCAACAGTATCCAAATAGCAATACTCCTTCTAAATGCAGGCATCACTTAGTATAGTTTTAAACATTAAGAGTATAAAAATATAATTTCTAACAGGACAAAGGCTTCCTATGGAACTGAACTCCTCAATACGACGGATAAAAGTCTTACAAGTATCTCATCTGATATAAAAAAAACTGTTATACCTGTTTTCATTGCCATTACGATATCGATTTCATTATCACTCTTAGTTTCCCGGAGGTAGGACGATGTCATCATTCATCTATCATTGATCCAACGATAGATCTTTTCATCAATTCCGCAATATCGACGGAAAAAGTAGAATTATAAGAATAATAAAATAAAATGCACTGTAACACGAAATAGATTTTTTCTCACTGCCGGTCCTAGATATCTAAGAGTAATTCTTCAACTACGGTTAGATTTTAATAACATGCAACTAAACCGTCGTCATAAAAGAAAATTACCATAAAATGAATTTGCAGTAATACAATTTCAGTGTTTTATCTATTTGAAACAATATTCTATTCGTATTCTTCTGCAGATATTCGGAGCTTCCCCGATCTCGAATAGTCCCATTATATTCTCATTCAAATGATCTACAAAAAGGTAATTTTCATAATTACAAACGTAGACGGTAGACAGAACATTATTTAAATTATCGATAAGCACATCTAAAAATTTAGTTGACAAACCAAGATCAATCATCTCATCCCAGCATCTGCAAGGATGAGGCAAAGAGGGGGGTGAAATTGGCAGTTTCGAGCAGGGTTTGGGTGTGCAATGTTGATGACCTAAATCTAGTTGAGATCCTCTTGTAATAGTTGGTTCCCAAGATGGTTCAGGTAGTCCAAGGAGCTGGGGCTCTATATATAAGGTAACCAAAACGAAGCGTTTAGGGGATGAGGTGGACGAATAGTTACAATTTTGTTATATGACTGAAAGAAAATCGAAAAGAACAAGCGGATTTTTAAGTGAGATCTTTTAAGACCAGGTAAGCTCCTTTAACCATTTGTTGTCGTGGAGCCACTCATTTTCCCCATATCGAATAGTCACTTGTTCTCACTAATAACCTGAATTAAAAATAATGCCTAGTTAACAAATGATAGAATAACTTTTCCCAACAAAAGAAACTTAATTGAATGAGAGTATTGTCTTACCTTGCGACATCTTAGCTGAGAGCATGGTTGGTCGTCGTCTGGCCATCCGTCCAAATCACTGTCTCGTCCGCAATACCGTCCGTCTCCTACCCACCCGATCTTACACTAAAATCGTAAATCATTTATTGCACCTTGTATAGCATGTGTATATATAATTTAATAAAACATTTTATAGTTTTCATGTAAAATTATTATTTTTATGTAAAATTTAAAAATAATGTACTGTGTTTCAGGAAGATTAACGGCAGTCAATAAACGGCAGTCCCCCACTATATAAGTTGCACATATTGGAGAAAAGATTTTTCACTGATAAGAAATTCTGTCTACAAACAGTCTGTTCCTCCTTAAAAATAAATATTTATTGTCATTGAACTTGGACAACATAAAAGTTCAAAATACGAAATAATTAAAACTAAAATTGATTTCATTTTGTGAAAATAATTTAAATATCATAGAATGGAAATTCAATCATAGATAATTTCAGAGATATAGACTGATTTTATCATACTTTGTATACTTAGTTTTATCCAATTACCATAACAGATCAGATTCAGTAACGGGGACTTTAGGGGATTCATGGGACTTTCTTGCCACTTGACACCTCTTTTTTCATAATAAGTTAGAAAGTAAGGTCGAGGCTGCTAAACAGACCGCATTAGATCGGATTATGTATTTAACTCAACTTGTTTCAGTGTGGTGTAATGAATATGTAATCTCCTCAAGCGATATCGAATCCTATGTTAAAACCGCACTGTTTACAAAGTCTAACTCAAAAGGAACGTAAAGGTCCAAGCAACTAGAATTCGTATCTCAGTTACTAGACTAGAAATGGTATTACTGGCGGAATAATACTAGTAATGGTGAGAAAGGATACTTTACCAAAACCAAAAAATAAACCGCAATAGGCCGAAAACCCTATGTTTGTTTTCTTAAATTTCATGGAATGTTAGATTATATTTATTTCATCAAGACTAACTTCGACATTTTACTACATTTCGGTGTGGATGGTTATCCTTAGAAAGACCATCAGCATAACCGTGATTCTTCCCGGATCTATATTCAACTGTAAAATCATAATCACTTGCAAGTCCGACTCAAGGATTTTAAGGAACCCTCTCGGGTTCCTTTAAATTTTTGTAACCATTTTAAGGAAATGTTGTCTGTTCGTGAGAGAAAGTGGATCCCATTCTAATAATGTCGATAATACCGGATGGCTGTCACTAAAGCTAATATTTCCCTCTTAGTCACACTATAATTATTTTCTACATTATTCAAAGAACGACTCATAAATGAAATTGCTCGCACCTCCCCGTCCTGAATTCGCATTCAATATCGCATTCTTGGGACCATATATATTTTTCTCCTTTTGCGGCAATTTATTTAATGGGGCTGCAATATCAGAAAAGTCCCTTATAAACCACCTGTAATAAGATGCTATCCCTAAGAATAATTTTACATCATCAACCGACTTAGGGTTAGACCAGTTGTTTATAGCTTTTTTTTTCTTTCTAAGAGTAACCGTCTTAGAAAGCCGTTTATTGATCCATATGCCCCAATAATTATTACATATGTTAGCTATCATTTTAAAGATTAATATAACTATAATTTAGATGTTTAAATAATAAAATGGTTTAAGAAGACAGCGGGATTTACATATCCAAAGTGAAAAAGAGACTAATTAACGATAACATAAATTTAGAGGTTTGCTTACATTGAAATGTAACGTTTGTAATATGTATATAGCCTTATATTTTCTGGGTCAGGAGCCACTCCCTTTGTCGATACTACATGTCGTTAGGACTTGGCTTCTTGCTGGAAAAGAGTACGCTTTTTAGGTTTGAATTTCAGACCTGTCTGAAAACCCCCCCTTAGTCGGTCTAGGTGTTCTTAAAAACTCCAACTGAAGATTTGCCATAGACCATAGAACCCACATGCTAATCTACACATAAGCTTGGCTCGAAACGAAAACTTCTAATGAAATCTACTTCACTCCTCTATCCTATCTGTTTTCCTGTTGAGGGCCAACTGGGGCCGGTCTAGTGCGCATATCTTAATTTAATTCAATACATTTAATTCAATCAGATGGTTCGGGCAAAGGTCATCTAGTCACACTCATTATCTTTGATTTATTTATCAACAAAAACATAGACCTAGCCGGTAATCGGGCCAAATAGTGAACGCATCCTAATTAATTTAAATGTATTAATTTCCAACAGCAAAATCTGGGCCCAGCCATCAATTGAGCAGGTACGTGTCCTAATTCAATTCAATCGTAAAAAATCTGCCCCCCCCCCTCCCGAGTTCGCCATGATATCTAATTCAATTAATTTAAAATTAAACATATTTATAAAGAGTTGACAGGTGATCGTTTACATTTCTTTTTCAATTATCAGCTAACTCAGATTTATTTTCATAAATATCTCAGAAACAATTTTTTTTCGAAATCGTAGGAATATATACTACATATGCGCGAAAGTAAAAACCGACTTATTAATTTATTTTCGGTAATATTTAACTTACATTTCGACCGAAGAATGTGTAACTCTAGCATTTCATTATACATAGTTAAATCCCCGATTGCCTTTTTTTAAATTTTAATGTCGTAGTACTCATGTCACTCAACGTTGCAACCAGGTGAAAAAAATCGAACGTCTTTGAATATTCTTAGTGGTGATCGTTCACGACAAAAAAACATTAACATGTATTTACTTACTTTGCAAATATATCGATTTCCTGATCTAATGCAGTCGGCATTCTCGTTGCATCTGGTCCCATCTCTGCAGACACCAGGCTTAATGTGGCAACCTATCGTCTGATCACCTGTAAAGCCGGGCTTGCAGCCTCCACAAGAGTACGTGCCCTAAACAATTCATTATAAACAGAGATCGAATAAAATAGAAATAATAAATAATATATTTGTACTTCGTACTTTGGCAGTTTAGATACTTTAGTTTGGTTTCGATATTAACAAATATCTATTTCTTAACGGACGCTAAGGGGCAAAAATCTACAACTGTGCATTGATCTAAATAATTAAAGACGGAGACTGTCAATTACTTGGTCGTTTATGCAGAACGAATTAGGTGTACAACCGCCGTTGTTCTCTTGGCATTCGTCAATATCGTAGCAGCGTTGGCGATTGCGGACCGCCTCGTCAAGGCCGACTCCACTCAATCCTGAGGAACCGGTGAAGCCTGGAGGGCAGGGACCACAACTGTAGCCCGGGTTAAGGTTCGTACAAGTCACCCCGTTAGCGCACGGTTCAGCCAAATCGCACTGAAAATATATAAACTTCATTTAGTATTTACAGTTGTTATTACCACTCGAAGTGTAACGTGTAAGATATGTCTCGTAGCTGTTCAAACGCTGCATCGAATAAAGCCCAGAGTGCATGCTGATTCCTATTCGGAAAACAAGCACCTGTTGTGTCGTCTCGATAAATGTTTCAAGAGTTTAAAATTTGTTAAAAGGTATATTCAAGCACATAATCAATATTTGCTTATAATACGGCTAGTTAATTAATTGTCCAAATGAATGGGAGTAATGTCCTCTCAAAACCGCTAGCCGTCCTACCGACTGCCAAAGTTAACTTTTAATTATTAGATTAAGTCAGTTAACACCTTTGTTCTATTGAATTATTAATGCGTAAGATGGGCGAAGAATACAAATTAAATCATTTAAATCAAGACTTTTTGACCCTTTCTTTTAAGGTCATCCTCAGTCAATCATTAATTATTAAGGGTGTTTTAATACGCTGAGTTATCTCATCTTCATAAGTGAAAGTCATTATTTAAAAAAAAGGAATAAATGGAGAACTATTCAGTGTGATTTAAATGTAAAAAAACTATCACTTAAATAAGGATAAATAATGAAAAATTAATTTAAAAAAAACGTAACAAAATGTAAAACAAATTAATATTAACACTTAACAATTTTTAAAAATTGTTAATATTAATTTTAATAATCATTTTAGTAATTTTTAGGGCAAAAATGCCATTCTAAGGGTCCCAAAGGCGAAAAAATAACGAATCTACCAAAAGGCGAAATTATGTTTTTCTCCCCCTGCAGAAGGAAAAACAAAATTTGCCTGATCCCATTTACCAACCGCGTGGCCGAACTATGAGTCCCGTCCAAAAGTTATTAATGTAATAGGAGTTTCAGGGGATTTAAATGTTAGATATCTGTTTAAAGAGAATTATCGACCCGGTCTCGAAGCTCCACCCTCCTCACAGGATTCTGTTGGCGTCGAATAACGAAAAAAACGGATATACGTAGTTCAATATGTAATAAAAGTCCCCTGCAAGAGTCGCGAAATTCCTAAGTTTAAGTGGGCTCTGCAGAGGTTGAAATCGGGGGGCGCCACCGTCTCCATCGCCCCTCATGTCCAGGCCTACGCGATAATTATTTATTCGACAAACGTCACCGATACCTGTCGATCAACCATCAAAGCTTTAGTTCACGACTTTTACTCGCCGAGGAAAAAATAACAACATTTTAATCTTCGTCATTTTCGAGATAAAGCCGCTCGGGGGAAGACATCGCCGCCGAATGGATCCGGGGAATGGACCGAATGGACTCCGGGGGCATCGCGGGCTGTCTTATATTACGCTTGGCGTATCCCTTAATAAATAATAATAATAGGGGTAAAGAGATTTCCAGGTTCAAGGTTTTCCTTCCTGAACGTTCCTTTTGTCCAAAATCTATCCGAATCCCGATATCGAACGTTATCGGGTCATCACACTTACACACTTATCCCATCATCCTAATCCTCTTGTACAACTCATGTCCTCTCAACATATTCCAGGTATGTTGTCCAGTGGCCTAGAGATCTACTCTCATAGAATATTATTATTGCAATCTATTATTCGGAACAAAGGACGGAAAAATTTTTTCTTGCTGAAATAGAATAGTATTAGTATATATATTCTATATTAGTATATATATATAAACTAGCTGGTCTCGTGGCCGGCGCGGCGCTTGCGTGTCAGCCCCAGCTAGGCTTGGCTGGTGCTTTGTATAGGAGCTGGTACTTTTATAATCTGGGTAAATTTATATGAGGTTGTATATTTGTATATTCTAGGTGATTGTACAGGCCAGGTGATTATATAGTCAGGGTACTTTTATAGGTCAGGTACTTGTATAAAAGCTGGTACTTATGCCAGGTACTTAAAACTGAACAAGATTTTTTTTTTACTAACCCATATTGAGTGACATATCAAATTAAAGCTCTCAAAGAATACAATACCTGTTTATACATTACAAAAACAAAAATATACAGAAAATGTTTAAAAATACAGCAGACGGTTACAACCTGATATAACCTTATTTTACAACGGTTACAACCTGATATAACCTTATTTTACAACCGTTAGAACAATATTTTACAACAATGTTTTAATTTTTTTTTTTTTGTGACTATATTTCGCTCTGTGCTGCATGTATCAAAATCATATAGAGAGGGACGGCGTATTTATACTTCTTTCTGGAACGTAGATTATACGGTTGGGCTAGTCTATTTGGGGCATCATGTATAGAAATGCAAAAACTAACAAATATATTGCATCCATAATTTAAGTGTTTCCTGTATATTGATATAAATTGCATTATTTATATATTCTTTTTCATTTCATACTCTCTTGAAAAACCAGATACACTACATCGAAGCCCAGGTAATCTACAACAGATACATACTCCCAAGATTCCCAAAATCGACCTGTACACAGCTGTGTCTCAAAATAGAGGACTGAAGATGGAAATAATTGTATTAAGAGAAAACTTATTAAATGAAGAAGAATCCATAATTGGTGCATTTTTTATCAATATATAGAAAATACTTTAATTATATGTGCCAGTTTTTTTCATTTCTATACATAATGCACCGTATAGACTAATTCAACCGATTATACCTGGATTCCCTGAGGGTATGCAACTTGGATTTCACAGGAAAACTAAGCTGTTAACGGAAAGCTTGCGTGATAAATGACGAAGTTTTTTGTTTTTCTATTACTTTTATTGAAACAAAAATAACAGATAAAATCTTGTATTTCTATATAGACAATGAATGATTATGGAGAATGTTACCAGCCTGAAAAAGCTCTGAGTAAGGGCGAAATATAGCTGTTTTCTTAAAAAGGAAGAAGCAGAAGACATAAAATTATTTATTTTTAAATTCTAAAAACGACGAAATGAAAATATAGATATATACCTAGTTAATATCTATACAATATATAATTGTATAGTTAAAATATATGTAGTTTTCTGTACAATAATTTTTTTTTTTTTAACTTTTCGGATTTTTACAGTCGGTTTGGGCCAATTTCCAACCAACCGCAAAAAAACGTGAGTCTCTAGGTGGTCTAGAAGTACCTAAACATATTGATTAGCGAGTCAGTGGGTTTTGTCACTTAATATATCACACGTATACTTAGTCAACCTAATTTTTTTAATAAAGTTGTTAATAACTTCGGTTCTACTTAATATTTTTCGATGAAACAAAGCCTACAACATGTGTAACATGTCAGCGCTAACCTCTAAAAAAAAAAAATATTTATTTCGTTTAGCCAGTTATGCGCCTATAAAGTCGGACTGGTCGTGACAGACACACACACATAAACGAAAAAAGAGGAAGATATGTATTTAGTTGAAATATAGGGATATTATTTATATTATAGAGAGGTATTATTGGAGTGGTTTTAACCTCACGGCGAAATTATTTAGCGTTAAAGTTCCAAAGTTCAAAAGTTGATATTTTTTAAATGGCGGCAGATATCAAAACGAAATTCAGCGGACAATATTTGTTTTATGAAGAAGTATATTTGGTGAAAATTTCAGTGCTATCGGAAAATGTTTATTTATTTATTTAATAATTTTTAATTTGCCTATAATACAGACAGTGCAACTACGATAAGGACGCTCAGTTCAAATTTAATACTATTCGGAAACAAAATATAAAAAAATAGTAATAGTAATGATAAAGCTGTCTCTAGTGAAGTGTATAATAATAATAATAATAATAATAATGTTTATTTACATAATAGAACAGATAACATGCAAGATATAGTATATAACAAAACATTTTATTGGCATGGCTACCGCCGTCAGCCAGGAGTTGGTCTTCTTATATAATATAAAAATCGATGAAACTAACAAAGCCACACTCAAAAATAAAAATTATAAATACGTATAGTGACGTGAAGTGTATTGTGATGAGGAGTAGAATAAGGTGGTTATTTTTACCCCCTGGCCGGAGAGCTGGTGTAATAATATTTTATGAGCCTATAGACAGTACAACCACTTTTAGGGCGCTCAGTACAAATTTAATTCTATTCGAAAACAAAATATAAAAAAAATAGTAGTAGTAATAATAAAGCAATCTCTAGTGAAGTGTATTGTGATGAGGTGCAGAATAAGGAGGTTATTTTACCCCCTGGCCGGAGAGCTGGTGTAATAATATTTTATGATCCTATAGACTATAGACAGTACAACCACTATTAGGGAGCTCAGTACAAATTTAATTCTATTCGAAAACAAAATATAAAAAAATAGTAATAGTAATAGTAATAATAAAGCAATCTCTGGTGAAGTGTATTGTGATGAGGTGCAGAATAAGGTGGTTATTTTACCCCCTGGCCGGAGAGCTGGTCTAATAATATTTTATGATCCTATAGACTATAGACAGTACAACCACTATTAGGGAGCTCAGTACAAATTTAATTCTATTCGAAAACAAAATATAAAAAAAATAGTAGTAGTAATAATAAAGCAATCTCTAGTGAAGTGTATTGTGATGAGGTGTAGAATAAGGTGGTTATTTTACCCCCTGGCCGGAGAGCTGGTCTAATAATATTTTATGATCCTATAGACTATAGACAGTACAACCACTATTAGGGAGCTCAGTACAAATTTAATTCTATTCGAAAACAAAATATAAAAAAATAGTAATAGTAATAGTAATAATAAAGCAATCTCTGGTGAAGTGTATTGTGATGAGGTGCAGAATAAGGTGGTTATTTTTACCCCCTGGCCGGAGAGCTGGTCTCTCTCTGGCTGTACATAGAGAACTCTCTTCCTTGTCTCCTCTTGTTCGTCTTGTTGCACTTCTCAATTCTCTTCTCTTTAATCCTGTAAATATATCAACCCATAATAGTCTCCTTCTTATCTTGAAGAAGCTGGTAATAATCTAATGAAGTTACCAATTCAGGCATTTCCTAAAATTTAATATGTTAACCAAACATTTCAAGTTTTAATTTATTTTTGTATTTTGTTAATGTTTTTATTTTATAGCCTTTATCTTTTTGTTTTTGTTGATAACTTTAAGAGGTACTACATATTATGTCTTTATTATTATTTACTATGTCTGTAGATAAGCCTCATTACACTTTACACAATTATAGTTATATAAAATGTCCTCTCTCATGTCCAACTAAACTCCCCGTCAAAATTAACTCACCACTTTTATATTTTTATGCTTACACAAAAGTCGTTCAATTAGGATCTTTTTTTATTGTTTTCATCTCAGGCGGACCTATTTCGCCTCTGTCGATCATAGCCACACTCCTGGAACCGCCGAAAAGCTCGGCCGATTGTAGTGAGATGCACTCCTAGTCGACAACCAACCTTTTGAGAAAAGCCTTTCTTCACCCATCACTATGGGTTTAATCGCTTCCTCCATAGTTAAATTAGGAGGTCTATTCATGTTGACACAAACAAACAACTGTAATAATGAATAACTATGTGAGAGCTCTCATTTAATCAACTGCAAATAAGAGTGAATCATTAATGAAGATGATTAAATATAATTAATTTATGATGATTAAATATAATTAATGATGATGATTAAATATGATTAACAACGATGATTACATGTGAGATGATGATAAATGATGATGATTAATGAATCATTAAACATCAGTATAAATTAGAGATAGTCGAAACAGAGAAATATAAAGGTGGTGCGTTAATTTTGACGGTGAGTGTAAATAAATTTTTAAAATTTTTTTTTATAAAAATATAATCTATGTTTGTCTTTTGAAGAGGTACAACAAGTATTATAAATAAAATATTATTTAAATCAAAAACTAAATAACAGAGAATATAATTTTAAATCTATTTTATTAAAAATAAATTGGAAAAAAATATTATTTATTATATTTATATAAAAATGTTCTAATTTTATTTAAATAAAAATGTATTGTCTTCTTTATTATAAAAAAATATTATTTAAATTAAAAATTAAATAACTTAGAGAATATAATTATTAAAATTATTAAAAATAAATAAATAAAATTTACATTAAATAAAGTAGATACACCATTAAATAAATAATACATAACATGTCAATTGAGAATTTAACAAACTTTTTAGACAATATATCTATTGATAGCATACAATACAGATCTCTGTAGATTTAGAGAGACAAATAGAAGCTGTTGACTTACCAGTAACAAGTAGAAAAATAACACCAACTATGACTACTACAGTGGATTACAGCTTATTAAAACTATATATTGAAACCATTCCACATTATGATGGTAATCCACAATATCCACACACACTGTCTCAGATCCCCGCTGCCCTCGCGGTGCAGGGGGGGGGGGGGGGGGACGAGAGGGGCCCCAACCGATGAGTTGGTATTAACTTATTGGAGGCCAATGTCTCAAGTAGAGCATGAGACTAATCTGACTTAGTTTATTTCTTATTCTAATATTTATGTCTTAACTTCGCTATTCAAAATGTGTTAAACAGGTGATGGTTTACTTTTTGTTTTCAATTTTCAATAAAATCATAGTTATTTTCATCAATGTTTGGGAAACTAGGTATTTCCCGGGAAAACGACTAATATAGTTAGATTCATATTTAGATACAGAATATAAGAATCAAACGATCAAATATCAATACTTATGCTCTATATATCCTATGTAAATGAGGATGTAAAAAATATATAGAAAGATAAAATCTTTATTAAAAATTGTTATTTCATGTAATATAGGTACCTCCTGTATGCTTCATTTAACTATACAGGGTGGTCCAAAAGTCTCCCCCCCCCCTCTTAACTTTTGAACGGTTTGAGATAAATTAATGAAACTTGGGGGATCTCTACCATGCAAAGGGAAGTTTGTTTTCATGCAATCACCCACTAGGGGCAACCACCCACTTTGCCCCCAGGCCACCCAACTTCAAAATTTCAAATTGGAGTGTATATTTTTGATAGCATATTTGGATTCTACGGTGAAAAATAATAATCTTTTACTTGAAACTATTTTTTCTATCTCCTATATTTTGCCCCCTGCAGGGGGGCAAAGATAGCAAAATAACCCCTTCCGAAATAGTAAAAAAATAACACTTAGATCGTTATAACATCTAAACGGTTTGAAATAAAGTCATGGAACTTGGGGGATCTGTACCATGTAAAGAGAAGTGTTTAATCATCCACTCGCGTACTAGGGGCAACCTCCATTTTGCCCCCAGGCGCTTAAATCTACCATTTTTATACCTTTGCCCCCCTATAGGGGCAAAATATTAGAGGTAGAAAAAAAAGTTTGAAGTAAACTATTTTTATTTTTTGCCGTAGAATCTAAATCTGCTATCAAAAATATTCATTCTAGGACAACATTTTGAAGTTAGGTGGTCTGGGGGCAAAATGGGAGGTTGCCCCTACAGCGCGGTTGCATGAAAACAAACTTCCCTTTACATGGTACGAATCCCCTAAGTTTCATTAATTTATCTCTAACCGTTTAGATTTTACAACGTATTATCGGTAGGGTAATTTTGCTATCTTTGCCCACCTATAGGGGGCAAAATATTGGGAATAGAAAAAAAAGTTTCAAGTAAAAGTTTATTATTTTTCACTGTAGAATCCAAATATGCTATCAAAAATATACACTCCAATTTGAAATTTTGCAGTTGGGTGGCCTGGGGGCAAAGTGGGTGGTTGCCCCTTGTGGGTGATTGCATGAAAACAAACTTCCCTTTGCATGGTAGAGATCCCCTAAGTTTCATTAATTTATCTCAAACCGTTCAAAAGTTAAGAGGGGGGGGGGGGGGGAGACTTTTGGACCACCCTGTATAATTTTAGTAAACTACAGTCTTGGTATAGAAATTGAGAATCCTCGAGGCATTTATTCAAGAGTATAGATAACGCACTTTTTTCTCACTAAAACGACATATTTACGTCGCGATATACGATACCTCCACTTTTAATTATGCTGTTGACGGTTTGGAGGATCATTTTTAATGTCACTGAAATTTCCCTAAAATGTCTCATTTTTTTGGCAGTACTATTCAGTGAATTCGTTCTCTACGTGAGTAGTATTAATTTTAATCGAGATTTAATAGGTAGGGCCGCCAAACACTTTATTATATATATGCATACACATATGTTTAGGGGCCCCTCTTTGTCATCTTGCGAGTGGGCCCCGAAATTTTACGCTACACCCCTGCACACTGTCATTATTTCTAAATAACGGAAATTTAATGACGCAATTTAATGGTAACGAAACATTGTAGCTTAATAAGATAAGTAAATCAGTAAGCTAACAGGCAGAACCACTCTTACTCATTGGGTCTCGTATTGAGCTTAATTCCTGGGCAAAAATTAAAAAAGCTTTAACTGAATGCTTTGGCGATCAACGATATAGACTGTTTACTCCTAGACTTGATTACGTTAAGACCAAATTAAAAAGCCACTCTTTACCAATTCGGGATGCTCTGTCAAGACACGAGATGTCTAATAATTTCTAGACTAAATACTTTAGATATTAATCCGGCCGAGAAACTTGTAAGGATTAAAAACTTTAATGACTAGGCATTGACAAAACTTATTAGGTGTTTGCCAATTTCCCTTCAGACAGTTATTAGATTAAGAAACCCTGATTGTTTTGAAAAAACAATGGGTCATATAGTCTTCTTCTTCTTTTTTTTTTTTTTTTTAACTTTTATTTGAATACTGCAACTACAATACATAATTGTTATAAGCAATAAATATCTAAGAATATTTGGCTTGAAGGAACATGATGTAAGAAACTATCCAGTGATAGCACTTACTGACTGACAGATTTTATTGATACAAAGGAAGTGAAAATAATATAAACTAAATAAATAAAATATATTTCAGTTATCTAAGAGGTCTCGCGGCCACTGCCTCTTCAGGCGTCTAGTCGGATTGTCAGGAATGGACCGGGAAAACAGACTGTGGACTAGTGGATTAGAATGGTCGTAAAGGGAATCGTGGAAGGATTTGTATCTGGCTAATTCTCGGACAAAGGGTACTTTGAGGTCATTATGAAGGATAAAATTGTATACAAAGAAGGGAGCGTCAGCTATTTTTCTTAGGATTTTGGATTGGAGAGATTGGATGCGATAGGAATTGGAAGGCTTGGTGCAACCCCAGAGTTCTATGCCATATGTCCATGTGGGCTTAATTATTGTGTTATAAATAAGTACTTTGTTCTGCATGTTGAGTTTAGATGTGTTGTGTAAGAGTCTGTGTAAGAGTTTATAGCGTGTACTGCATGTTTGACGTATATGTTTAGTGTGATGTGCCCATGTTAGACGACGATCTAAGTGTAGCCCCAGGTAGCGGACGGAATTGGAATGAGGAATAAGGATTTGGTTAAGGGTAACTGGTTCACACACACCATGCCTTAGAGCGAAGGTCACGTGGGAGTTTTTGTTTCGTTTACTTTAATTCGCCATTTCTTAAACCAGGTTTCTAGGAGAAGAAGGTGGTGTTGGACATGATCAGAGGCTGTACGAGGAGACTTATTTGAGGATAGGATACATTTATCGTCGGCGAAGGAATCAAGAATTGTTGAAGGGTCATATAGTCGAGGAGGAAAACTTCTTATATGCTACTAGACAAATAAACCAATTAAATACATCTAGCAATACTCCCCAACAAAAATTTGTTCAAAGTGGTCATAAAACCAACTCGCAACTAGGATCTTATCCCATTATCCGAAATAGAGGGGAGAATAAAACAAAATTACTCAAAAGTTCAACCTCAAAACACAAAATTGGGATATCAAGTAAATCGTTATTATTTACCTCAAAATGGGTTTTTCCAAATCCCTTAAAACCCAAAACACCCAACAGCCAATAAGTCAACAACAAAATAAAAATTTCAATCAAGCCCCCCATTCCCGGCAATTCAATCAAAATAATTCTAATAATTATACCCCAACACCTGAGTATCTCTACACGAAATATTAATTATTATGGGATCGAAGCCAATGACGTTAGTATTCCTCAAAATTATGAAATAAATTTGTGTCCAGATCTAAATGATACCGAAAATGAACAAGAGCATAATGAGAATGACATTTCTGAAAGAGATGATTTTTTAAGATAACAAGCCTCGAAAATTATTTTTAAATGTTAAACCTAACAAATAAATTTATTGTTTTACCATATATCATTTTATTTTCCTTAAATATAATTTAAAATTTTCTATTTTAGACATGGAAGCAGTAAATCATTTGTCAGACCTAATGTAGCCCATAAATATTTCAAAGATTTAATAAATTATAGATGACCCGTATCAAATAACTACCGCTCATAGAGAAAACTATAGTACTCAAATTGAGTGTGGGGAGTTGTTTAAAACAAAAAACCTGAAACTTAAATTTCATATTTTTAATTTCCATGATTAATATGATCTGTTATAAGGTGTAGAAAACGTGAAATTACTTTAAGCTAAATTAGATTTTTTAAATAATAAACTCATAACACCTTGCACTGAAATAAAAATAGGTACTTCTTTTGATTGTTACTCCCTTAAGTGTTTTAGAATGTAAATGACTTTGACTAAATAATTATTAAGAACAAGGGATGTTTAGTCCAATGTACTTTGGGACAAAGGAATATCACACTTCTGTTCTTATAAGGGGAGTAACAGTCTAAAGAAGAACACTCCGTACACCTTCTTTAGATTGTTACTCCCCTCTGGTTTTTTCATAAAAGGAGTAACTATCTAAAGAAGTGCCTAAAAATATACTTTATACTCACAATCCTTCCCTAAATATTGAGAAAAGGAGTAAACCTGTTCAGACGTATAATAAGTCCCTTTATATTATTCCTCCCTATCCCAAAACTAATGAAAATAAAATTAAATAATATTGACAACGGAGAAGCCATACACAAAAATCAATAACTTAGAAATTCCCGAATGTCTCGTCAATTTTAATAATTTTGAAACATATTTTATAGTTATAAATTCAACCGAAAACTTAGTAAATCACAAAAACTTGGTAGCTATTTTTATTGAGGTACAGTGTCCGAGCGGTTATCCAGGAGCAGAGGTTCATGACATGCAAACTTTTTGGTCATTAAAGTCTGGACACACAGCCTCCATAGCTACTAATACATATATATATTTCTTTTGTTCTCTCTATTTTCTTAATAAATCAAAGTGATTTTAGAAAAAAACAATGCTACTAAGAAATTAAGAAAAATTATATTTTTCCCGACAAGTTTCGTAAAATTTTTAATTGTTTAAACAGATATCTTATATTCGTTGTACTTAATTATTTATACGCATTTTTTAACCTAATAATGTGTTCGTTAAATAGAGAAATATTTTAATTTTGAAATAATGTTCAACAAAGGATGGGCTTGAATCCTTAGGTACTTCACGTGCAAGTGGACGAGCTATACATTTTTAGGTTCTCTCTTTCCAAACCAAACCCCACAGGTTTGACAATTTGCTGGTGTCAGGAGGGTTCATAAACAAGAACCGGAGACTAATATTATTCCCGCAAGTTTACGTGTTGTAATCGAGCCAGGAAGTCAGTATGG
Source organism: Gerris lacustris (assembly GCA_951217055.1). NCBI lineage: Eukaryota > Metazoa > Arthropoda > Insecta > Hemiptera > Gerridae > Gerris > Gerris lacustris. The sequence continues at coordinate 53,080,023 of OX578285.1, forward strand.
TAGCCAGGTCTTTCAGGTTAGCTTAAGAATTTAATTTAGAACAAGAAACACACAGAAAAACGAAATACACCGGGTTGTGATACATCCCCTACATCCCCCTAGTAGTAGTAGTAGTGGTTAGACGGGAAGGACGAACCACTTGTTCGAACCTAGCAATCACATCATTGGGCCCATTTTACTAACCCCGTAGTGGAGAGTTTCAGCCCCTTCCCACATCATACCACTTCATTCGGTGGTACATGTACCACCGAAGCGGCTAATGTGTGGTCCCTATATCCCCCTAGTTTTATCACTCCCCTCCCCCACAATTATTAGGGACTACATATTCTTTGATCCCATGCCAAATAGAACTCATGTAAAACCAAATTTTCAAAGGTGGCCCAATGTTTTCTTATTTGTACCACTCTTTATCTATTACTATAAGAAGAATGAAAACTCCACCTTCTCAAGTACTAACGTTTGCAGAACGTCAAAGGATACTCGTCAGGGAATCCCTAAGAATATCCGATTCGACCAAGAAGTAGCATATAAATATGTAGCTGAATTTTCCATTAGTCAGTTCGGTTTGATGCTTCGATTTGCAATGACGACGCTCTTCATCCCTAGTCCCTGAAGATGCTTCCAGTAATGAAAACAAAACGTTGGACTTCACATAATTAATCATGGTGCGTTCTTCACCTCAAATATCGTATGTAATCGTTACATGCAAGTCAATTTATACTTACTAATTATTCTTCCAAGGTTTAGACCGCTCTTATTTATCAACTGTTTATAGATAACCTGTATCTGTATAAGTTTAATCGTCGAGTTTTTATTCTCGTCGATATACTTAGAGATTTAGATGGTGATTGTAATCTCCCCTATAAGTAATAATAAAATTTAACCTCATCAATATCCTGACAGTTGGTTCCGTTTCCGGTTGAGCCTGGGGGGCATGTTCCACAGCGATAATATGGCGGGTCTTGTATATCCTGACAGTGGACACCTGATTCGTACAACAAGCAATTATTTTTTTATTTTTTTATTTGACTTATATAATTCATATATTAATCGATTATTTTTATTTCTTAAAGGGGTACCTTTAGAGCATGGTGAAGAATTACATCCAGCTCTCATTGGTTTACAATCCTCACCGTTACCCTCATAACCTGGGGGACAGGGTCCGCAACGATACCCGTCTGCATGTGTGTAGCAAGGTACTCCTGAACAGTATCGTTTAACATAATGTATAACGGTATTAATTCTTTGTTACTTTATTGAAACAAAAAACAAAACAAAAAAAACTATACATTTTTGTCATACCTCGAAAGCAGGGATTCTGGTCGCACGTTATGCTGGGTTTGCAGAAGCGGCCGTCTCCAAGGAAACCTGGTGGGCACTTTCCACACGTAGGTCCGTGGCTTGTATCTCTGCACTGAACCCCGGGGAAGCAAGGAGGCGGCTGTCTGTTGCAACCCTTTGGTGGGCTCACTAAGTCAAATGTCATCAACAACAACCCAGCTAATAATGATATCGCTAAATTGCCCCACGGATCCTTAACCCTCAGACACCCTTTTTTCAAAGGGCTTAAGGTTCAATTATCCATGTGTTAAATCTTGCGATCAATTATAAGCGGTAAGATAGTAAATTAAATCAGTTATTCAGCCGGCTCAAGAGGAGCATATTAGTTTATAATTAATATGCTTAACCTGATGTCCCGTAACAACAGATAAATATAGATTTGAAATAATCCTCGACATCAAAAATAATCCTTTTAAAATCCTCAGATCGAAGTAAGTAAGCCGACAGCGATAAGCTAAGATACAGAAACTCGTAAGTTGTCAGTTTCCTTGGAAATAATTAATCTCATGGTTTTCTTTGGTGTATCTACGGATTGTTTGAAGTCTAGATCTAAATACAATGTCCCGATAATCTTGAACGATGTTTATTCAGACGAAGATTTTATTCTTATTTCCACGTAAACCTTTATTTACAAGACCAGACAAAAGGAATCGAAAGAAAAGACGCAAACACAGGCTTAATGGAAAAAGCAGTCTATTATTGTTTTTTTAAAAAAAGCTTTAAGTTACATAAATTAAATCGAATCTTTTAGGTTAGAACAAAGGATGGCTTTGGTTAATACAGCTCAGTGATGCATTTGCGTCTTGCTCTCGAGTTTTGTCCAACCTTGTGATTAAGTCAGTATCTTGGTCTCTGTTGCTCACCTGGGGCGCAGATAGAGCACCGCTCAATAATCTGTCTCAGCATTTGTGTTTCTCGCCTCTGCAACAATTACACAATTTTTTTATACCAAAACATTTTTACACATTCTACCCTATTTTATAAAAATCACAGGGAAGTACTTGCGTCCAAGTACTTTTTAGGGTTTTGTAGATGATTAAGCATACCCGTTATGAAATAATGATTTTTTTTTCTTTGATCTCAAGGTTCCGGGTTCGATCCCCCGGAGGGTCACAATGTTTTTCATCAGTAATAACGACTAGATAAATTACATTAAACATTTTCATTGCTCCACCATAAGGTATAGCCATGAATTATTTTGAAATTTTAGGACCAGCCGTTATATAGTGCTGGGGGGGGGGGGAATGTTTTTTGGGGTATATTTTGACTTATAAAACCAATAAAAAATGAAAAATTTAAAAAAGCAAATATATATTTGTGTCCTACTCTTCAGCAGCTTTCATTTGATACCCCACTCAAAATTTTAAAAAAATAAAATTTTGGGCGCACTTCAAATTTTCGAGCCCATAATTGGCAATTTTTGAAAATTTGGTATGCCCTCCCGTAATTTTCATCGCCCCTCAATAAGGCATTAGCATGAATTATTTCGAAATTTTAGGACCAGCCGTTGTATAGTGGTTGGGGGGGGGGGGGAGGGAGGAATATTTTTGGGTATATTTTGATTTTTTTTACCCAAAAAGGAATGCAACATTTAAAAAAGCATATATATACATGCGTCCTTCTCTTCAGCAGCTTTCATTTGATACCCCACTCGAAAATTAAAAAATTTTTTTTTGAGTTTACCACATTTTTGCGAATTGCGCATGCGCATATTAAATTTTTAACTTCTGTATATTTTTCCTGTGGTTGGGTCAAAAAGTTGCACCAGTCTTTCAAATTTCATCACTTTAGCTTAAACGGTTCGGGCCCTATGAACCAAAGAGTGACGGACGGACGGTCACATCACCCTCGGTATAAGGGTTTTGAGAAGTATCTACAAAACCCTAAAAATACCCTTTCAACCACCTCCCCCTTCACCCTCTGACTAATCTTATAATTCGCGTCCAGATAACTTAAATAGTACATGCGACATTCTTTACATACACACACCTACATTTAAATACTAATATACTACAGATATGTTTGAGCAGAAGATTGAAATTATTGCAGAAATTTATTTTAATATTATAATAAGTGTATCCGATATTTATTGTAGACTATGTACGTAAGAAACAAAATAGTGCTTGGATAACAATCAAAATTATTACTAGAAAAGAATTTATACGAATACATTATTTTCTAGTAATCATTATGAGCCACAATAATAGAAATATACGTAAGTTATGGCACTATATAATGATTGAGGAATGTTCAAGTAAAAATTGATTGTAATTCCTTAATTTTTCAATCGCCTTGGTTGTAGGCTAGCACAACGGTGGGCAACCCCCGGCCCGCGGGCCAATTGCGGCCCGCGGAAAGATTCTATCCGGCCCGCGAGATATTTTATAAATAAAGAAGTAATTTAAATAATTTATTTTTTTAAATTTTATAAGAAAAAAAAGAAAAAAGTTTGCTACAAAGTAAAGTGTGTTGAACATCGGTGTATTTTCGTGCCTCACCATCACTGAAATCGAAGCAATTCCAGAAACATTTAAAATGGAACTTTATAATCTCCATAAAAGAGTCAATTTAATTTTACATCTTTCCATGAGTTTTACAAAAATCTGTCGACTGAAGAATTTCCAAATTTAGTTGATAATGCAAAGTATATTTAATTTTATTTGGATCAACATATCAACAGCTTTTCTCCAAGATGAAGTACTTAAAATCCAGACGCGCATTTAAAGAACAACTTTTGCTTGTACATCACTAATTGAACCAGATCACAATATTTTTTTCCAATTTAAATTTCTGTATTTTATACATACTAGTTTCAATTTTAATTCAATACATATTTCACATGTAGAAATTAACTTCTTTTTTATTTCCTGACTAAAAAAATTACAGGTGTTAAAGAAAGATGTCAACTATAACTACTATTGACAAACACACACACACACACACACACACACACACACACATATATATATATATATATATATATATATATATATATATATATATATATATATATATATATATATATATATATATATATATATATATATGCGCACTCTAACTACTGCGGCCCGCGAAAAAATAGTAACATTTATTTTGGCCCCTGCTATAAAAAAGGTTGCCCACCCTTGGGCTAGCACATCTTAAGATTTAAATTCTTACTGCATATTCAAAATAATAAACAATCCTATATCGATTACCCCTTCCTTCCCCCCTGTGATATTGAAAACTCCCATCTCCATTTTTACTTTGTTTTAAAAATATTAAATTTCAACAATACATGTACATTTTACTTATACGTATAAAGGCGCGTCCACACTATGCCAGTTGGCAAGGCCAAGCGGCAAAGCCGTCTGGCCGACTTACGACTTCTTGCCATCTGGCTTTCTTTGATCCGGACCGACAATCGTCGGGTTCGGCTTGGCATGTCAAGTGGCACGTTTTGTGCCAAGCTTGGCAAATTGCAAATGCCAAGGGAGACGTCCACATTACACTTGGCAATGCCATTTGGCCTTGCCAATTCCTTGCCGCTTGGCATAGTGTGGACGCGCCTTAATATTATACCTATATTTTATAAAACATTACTCTTTTATGTACTGTCATTTAAATATGAGTTAAAGATAAAGAAATAATATTATTATTACCTGAGTTTCCAATTCCTTCTCTAGCCTCTTGACAAGACTTATTAATTCTTTGACAGTTTTTATCAGAAGGTTATCTATAAAGTTAATCATAAAACAAAATATTATAATACACACAACACAGAGACACAAAATCATATAAACGAAAAATGTGAAATTGAAATATACAATATAGGTAATATAATCCCATAATAAATTTTATCTACGATTGATACGAAATATAAACATTATATTTCTGTTTAGATGCGTAGAAAGTGATTCTTTTCATAGCTGTATTCATTGCGCATATACGCGTTCATAATTATTCTATTTTTCCGCCCTAGTGCGGAGGAATTCTTCACCTTAACGCACGATTAGCGAGTTTGTTTACATTTAACAAAACTAATTTGCTGTTTGCTTAATTAAAGCTGTTTATATCGAGTTTTTAGTGAAAAACAATGAGAAAAAAGTTTGAGTAACTATTACGAAAATGAGGAGAATAATACATCTCTTGAAATAATTAATTCGGCACAAAATACAACTAATGAATTAATGTCATCTTTATCAAAAGGGAAATACGAACTTACATACAGGAAGTTTATTAATTTTTTTCTGTATTTATCATTAAAATCCACAATCGACGATAAAGTAAGGTACGCAACTCGTGCGAAAACTGCATTTTGCTTTGCTTGTGTGGTTTTACTACCTTCGCTGTCACTCGGGTGCAAACTTCACACTCGCGTGCAAAATGCTACTTTCCGCACTAGACGCATAATGAACTATTATATGACAATAAAATAGGTTTATTTGTATTTTTACGCTCATTTCCAAAACAACTGGTCCTAAATGAATAATACTGTCCGCTACGTATTCATTGGTTCGGCGAAATAGTTGTACGCAATTTATCATATGCTATTATATAAAACAATCTGAGTTGTAGTTGACGATAAATGTAAAGTCAAAAAAATGGCTAACCATCACGCCATAGATACTCCGTCGTTACCTTGGTTGGTAAGGAGTTAGGTTTCACAAACTAGATTTTTAAATTATTTGATTTGTGTATTTTTGTTTCGACATTTATATAGCTGGAGGAAAATTATGTAACGACCCAAGTTAGCAAATAACAGTTAAACAAATAATATTATCTAAGTAAGAATATTAATAGGACCTTCCGCCGAATAAAATGCTATTGTACTCAAGGTCCAGATACCCTCAGATGTTTCGTTCCAGTAGGAATCGATTCAATTTCCCCTAAATTTTGCCATTGCAATTAACAAGGCATAAGGTCAAACATTTAAAAATTGTATATGAAAATATATAGCGGACCATGGTAAATCGAAAGTTCTGTGTTCGATGCATTGCTTGTTGTCAAGATACTGTTCCTAATTATTTAATAAATAATAAATTATTTATAAAAATGAAAATATGTAAATTTGAATGGCTACACTCACCGTCACATTCACTGTTTAAAGGTATGTCCCCTGAAAAAAAAATAAAAATAAAAATAAATATATCATAATCACTGATAAAAATGCTAAATACTAATTTAGGTGATAATAATGGTAGGCTTAATCAAAGACAAACTCACCTCTGTTTGGTTCGTCTGCCTGCATGGTGTCCTCGTGATTACAATGAAACCTCGTCATGACCTCCTCGAGATCTGTGTCCGTGTCAATATCTAATATATAACCTCTCTCACGCACCTGTCAACATGGAAAATATTACATTGTATCAAGTTTCATGAAACTAGGTGTTAACAAGAATGGATTTCTTCGAGGTGTTGGGTCTCCTATATCTTCCGAATTGGAAGATGGAGCAATATAAATTATAACCTCTTCTCTCATGCGAGAGATTTTTTAAAAAAGGAAGTTTAAAGTTTTAGTATGCTTTGCGTAGAACCACAAAAAACAAAAATAAAAGTAAATAAACAAAAAATAGGCTAAACTATAAGCAACAGCGCCCCAGTATAAATTTTTATGCAATTGAGATGTAATTAATGCAATTACAAGTAACTAACTCTGTGGCAGTGAAGCAACAGCCCGTGGAAGCCCTATAGGCCTAGGCCTGCAAAGGGCATGTACAGTGTACCACTATATATGAAACGGATGACGAGGGGTTAGTGAGTCGCTCTTTAAGCTGAATAAATCTTAATTTAAATCAAATTATAATTATTATTAACTACGGGAAACAGACAGAGAAAAATAGACTCCAGCGCTGGAGTCTATTTTTCTCTGTCTGTTTCCCGTAGTTAATAATAATTATAATTTGATTTAAATTAAAATTTAATCGTTCCGTAGTATGAATACTACCAAAATCGTAAAATATGAATTGCTGAATAAATCTTTCAACTGGCATGCTCAACCAAATAGTCGCTATTTCACATAAGCAGCTACCCATTTATACGGCGATGCTGGGTGGCCATCGAGCGTATAATGTAATTACTGCACCCTTCATTTGCAAGTAACCGTCTACCGTAGAACCGTCAATAGAAACGATATTTTCGTTGTTTGAGACGAGTTTCAAAGCTAGGCTCCTATTATAGATTATTGTCCTGTTTCATTAAGCCCAGCATCAAGAACAATATTATAATTCCTCGATATGTTCTGACGTCTTATAGTGTAATATACCTACTCTCAGATATAAAAAAATCTTTTATCTACGATTGATACGAAATATAAACATTATATCTCTGTTTAGATGCGTAGAAAGTGATTATTTACGTACTTGTATTCATTGCGCATGCGCGTCTCATAGTTCTGAAGAATTCCTTTTCTTTACCACGCTAGTGCGGTAAAGAAGAGGAATTCTTCAACTTTACGCACGATTATCGAGTTTGTTTACATTTAACAAAACTAATTTGTTGTTCTTTTATTAAAGTAACTGTTTATATCGAGTTTTTAGTGAAAAAAATGAATGAATCCAGTGACTTTGACGAAAATGTGGAGAATAATACTCCTCCAGAAATAATTAATTCGGCAAAAAATACAACTCAAGAATTAATGCCATCTTTATCAAGAGAGAGAGATACGAACTTACATACAGCAAGTTTATTTTTTCTATATTTATTATTTAAATCTAACAATCGTAGATAAAGTACGGTACGCAACTCGTGCGAAAACGGCATTTTGCATTGCTCGTGTGGTTTTACTACCCTCGCTGTCGCTCGGGTGCAAACTCCACACTCGCATGCAAAATGCTACTTTCCGCACTCGACGCGTAATGTACTATTAAACATGTTTGATTTTAGAGGGAGGATTAAATATACTTACAACATTCAGATGTCTAGGAGAGGAGCTTTCGAATAAATGCCGAAGCGTTTTTCGAATTCTGTGCTTTCCCACAAGTTGACAATCTACGTAAACTGTCGCTGTCCCGTTGGATCGGCCTTGCTCCACCACTAGCACCACTGTTTCGACCAAGTGATTCGGATCGATAGTAGGTAAGGAGAAGGTAAGCTTCTCTTCATCTGTGATTAGAACAACTGAACAAAACAGATGGTATTATAATGTCAGTTTAAGTAATATCGTTACAAGATAAAAGTAATCTCCACCAGAATCAGCATTATAATAATAACTAGAGGTCGACCAAGAAGTCATGGAAATGTGAGGAGTGCGCTAGTGTCGTTATGTACAGTCAGTTTTTGATATATAATAGACCACAGTCAAAAAACACAGTGTTGTTCTTTTGTTATTAATAATTTTATTTTTGATAACTTCTATATTTTTTTAATATTTTATGCAACAGGCAACACTGTACCTGATAAGAAATCACTAATAATGTACGATAATATCTTTATATTATTATTCATAATAATATTCTTTCAATTTAAATCGATTTTCTTCTTTCATAATCTATTATTTCTTCCTCTTTATTTCTGAGTTATTTGGATTTAGGACAGGTGTGACTATAATTCGTATTGCATAAAAACAAACAAAACAGGAAACCTAACAGATTGGAAACCTTGTTGTTGTTGTTATTCGTGAGATTTGACAAACTAGAAATGGGTATTGTCTTAGCACCCGACTGTACTGACTTCGGCACTACTCGGAAGTTCCGATTTTAAACGAAGTTAAGCTTTCCGTTTCTCCCGTGTTCTTGACTTCTTGGTCGACCTCTAGTGGATACCCGTGCTTCACAAATGAGTGTTTTACAGAGGATATAAATTTAATTTTATATTACAAAAAAGAAATAAATATTTATTATAAGTATTAAAATATTCATAACTTCGCTTCTAAAACTCCGATTAACTTAAAAACTTCACCAAAACTTCGTAATTCTTAATGTCACATGCTGAAGTCGAGGAAAGTCGAAGGAGTAGGAGTGTTGTTTACATCCAAGTTCCAATGTGTGTTAATGTGAAAACAAACATATTTATTTACCTTTAATCCTTTGAATTAATGTAAATAAAACATACTTTATTATTCAATATTATCTTTTCTTGCCTAATACTTATTTTGAACTATATAATATAAGTATAAAATAAAAATATTTAAAATAAGTTAATAAAAATCATACTTTGTTAATAAGTAAATTTGAAGATTATATTTATTAAGTTGGTGTTCTTTATAAATACTACATTCTCTCAGCAAAAAGAAAAAATTAATAGAATAATAAATACTCGATTTAAAGAGCATTAGTTTGAGATTCAAGCGCCTCAATCAAGAAATTAAATCGGACACCAATTGCAGACGCCATATAAGCTCAAAGTATTTTTTTTTTTTTGTAAATATAAATTTAGCTCTAAGGCAGAACCGATGGAGGACCAAAGTTGTAGATCTTTTAAAATTAGTTACAGCTGGTGCAATCTTTTTTCGATATGACTTACCGTTTAGCCGCAATAAGCCTCCAAAAACAAAATGCGTCCCCCATCTTTCTGCATATAAATGGCCAAGAATTGAATCAAGATGGCGGATAATTAAAAAAAAAAAAAATATTTATCAGGTCACCTTTGTTAGAAGGGTAGTCGAGATTAAGTTGGAAGTGGGCTCCAGAAGGATGCTCTCTCACCGAAAGAAGGTTGTCAACTTGGAACGGATGTCTTATCCTAGATTTGACATGCTTCAAACTCAAAATAAATCTGTCACTTTGAAGACTTTCTTCTATGGCGTTATTCAAATCTGTAATAATAAATAGAGTACAACATCGCTTATATTTCGAATTTAATATAGTAATGTATTATAGTGTTAAATATTTAAAAGTAATAAATCCAAGTTAAAATATTAGGTATAGGTAATAGAAGGTTGGAAGAAAACGACCGATCTGATGTTTAGGGTAAGTCGATAACAAAATAAGATCAGAGATGGGCTCTCAGTTTACCTTGAGAGCATTTTATGTTGGCAAATCTCAGTCCTATTTCTTTGCTGGCTCTTAAATAACCAGTATCACTTTAGTCAGTGGTTATCATCATCGTTATCGCTTTAAACTAGTCATTTATCTTCTCACAATTTCATCAGATTTACCATGAGTTAAGTTCAATAAAATCTCTAACCAAATCATTTTATTCTCTTATAAACCTCCATCTAGTAATCGTATTATACCAATTTATTATTTCATTTATTGAGGAAATTCAAAATAGATTGAAACTTTGCTTATTTCACAGTAATTAAGCTCACACAGTATACGCAGACCGCAGTTTTCCTAATAAGAATGTTTGTGTGTCACTCGCTTATTTTAACTGCAGTTTATTATCTTGAATAAAGTATTTATGTTGTCAGTATGAATATAACAGACATGCATTCTATTTAACGAACCGTTAAGCCCTTGGCAACGGGCTTAATTTTATATGTAAAAAAAAGTTAAATCAAGTAAATTAAGTTATTATTTCTATTTGAACACCCACAAATAAAAATGAATGCGATTGAAGCGCTCAACAATGATCTCCTTATCTTATATAAGCGGACTATAAGTAAAGTAATGGTTGATACCTTTATTCCTAATAAGAGATTTTAACTCGGAGCCCCTAAATTCCAATCCCTTGTGTGCAATAAGGCAGGCGTCAATCCAGATTCATCAAAAATTGAAGCCATCGCAGCGCTCATCTCCTTACTTGTGTTCCTCTTTATTGTTATCGCCCACGCCCTCTTAGATCTGCAGTTGATGACGTCAAAAGATATCGGCATCCGCGGTCTGGCACGGTCATTCCAATCCGCTTCCCATAAATCTTCGAGAACACCCTTGATGACGAATCTACTTTTGGCAAACCGCTTTCGAGCAAGAATGTGTATCTCCCGGACCATAGCGTCTCTCACACTTATTGCCATGACTTAAACTGACTATGTGATGCGGCTTCCCGTAGCTCTTCCAATATAGATTGGATTTCATTGTAATGGGAATTGTTGCCGGCCTGAGTTGACTCGTTGATGAGACGTAATCGATCTACAAGCTCGTTTACATTGTTCTAATAAATAAAGTCCACTGGTGTTATGCTTACTTGCATTAAAACTTTGCTTCTGACCGGAGCCTTTGAAGCCATTTCAGGTGGATCCGGATTGACAAATTTTTTAAACGATTGGGATACTTGTTGCCTGACTTATTAAAATTTCTAGCACTGTAGTAGTCTTGTCACGCCGCGTTCGGCTGCAAGATGATTTCCTGGTAATTGGCCAAGTCCTTTTTGTTGGCAGTGTAGTTGTCAGGCTCGTAGGCGAAAAGCAATTTGAACTTGAGGCCGTCTGTAGCCAGATAAGGTTATTCTTTGGCATTCACGTTGTTATAATCCATCTTCAAATCGGTATCGCCAATTATAATATTCCTTTAAAGGCGACTCTATGTCCTTTGACTGTGTCTGTTTTCCTATCGATGGCTTTACCCGTGAGCAAATGTACAATGGGTCTACCGTAAACACTCACTTCGCCCAAAAACATTTAGCTGTTTCATACTCTGTAGTGACGTGAGATACGTTCTAAACTGAGGAATTCCCGTAAGTGACAATTGAGCAATCCGTTCTTACGAATAATACAATTTATGTAATAGCAAGTCCTGAGGCCTGAACCCTGATAAATTTACGTTGAACAGATTCAATGAGCTCAGACTTAGTTACCCCAAAGCAGTTTATCTTATTACATAGCAGCTATTTTCTGTAGTTGTATCATTGCTAAATATACTATTAGCTTTCATAGCATATTATTGTTTACCTTTGTGGTGACAAAAAAGATCTACCAGGTTTATAATTCTCGTTTTATTTATTTTTTTCGTTTTATTTTATATTGTTGTTAGCCATTGTTAAGGCCCGGTGCACGCTTGCGGCAAAAGTAATCGTGACGCTGCGTCATTTCTAATCTGCGTCTTATCGGATAGGTATCGGATAGGCCTGAGCCCTATCTTACGTCTTATCGGATAGACAAGCCTATCACCAAGGTGACAGTCTCTCATTTGCCACCAACAGAGATGGATCGTTCTCGCGCCCAAATATTTAAAAAGAAAGTTGTTTTTTCATAGTTATTGTTCAAGTACGTAAATCGTAAAAATAAAATTAGAAAAGGAAGTACTGGGTTCATCAGTAAAACAGCGAGAGGCACTTCAAGGGAGCGAATGAGAATTCGGTCCTTGTACTCTTCATTACCAATATCCCAAATTATCGGGTGCCCTTTTACCTCGTCGATGAAAAGTTCTGTATCTACATTTTCATCACACATCGTGAGGATATAATATGTGTAGAGAATTGAAAAAGAATAATAAAAAAGGTGATATGCGATAGGACGCAGCGTCACGTGTGCACTGCCCAATAGACAAATGAGTACTACTACCTATCGGGGTGTTCAGATATGACGCGCGTCCCACAGGGACCTGCGGCAAGCTCGATAACTATCCGATAGGACGCAGATAACCAGATAGGTATCTGCGTCACGTGTGAATCAACTCATTTGTTTCAATGTATTTATTCTTATCGGATTGAAAGTGACGCGGCATCACGATTACTTTTGCAGTAAGTGTGCACCGGGCCTAATAATTAATTTCTAACATTTTGTTTATTATTATTAGTTTATTTATTTATATATTTTTATTATTATTAAACATAAAAACAAGTAGCTTGCTATTTAAATGAGTCCGGAAAAGATAAAATAAATAATTTAGTCTTAAAGAAATTAAAAAAGGAAAAAGAAGACGAAGTCAAAACTCCCCTAAAAATCTTAACAGTAAATTACTGCGTATTAAAAGTGACGATATGGAATCACAGCTCCCCGGTAATCAACCATTACAGACTGTCTCAGGTGGCTACTAAGGATTATTTAAATGTATTAAATGAAAAGATCCATAAATCGCTTCTCGAAAATTCACTCTTAAAACAGAAAATAGAAACTCTGAAAGCAGATGACGTCCAATTAAAGAAATTGGTCGTTGAGCTGGATTATCTAGCGCGACCATATTATCTGATATTTAAAGGTGAGAAAGTCTCGACTACTGTCAGATGGTGATAGACATTTGTCCGAATGTCCTAAGAATAAACAAACAGCTGTTGATAGCCCAAGCTTTTCCTATAGGAAGATATAATGGTGACAAAAAATCACTACTCGTAGAATTCGCTGATGTAGATTCTGTTTTGTCATGTATTGGGAGAACAAAAATACAGGTGCAACAAGTCACCAAGACTTTGCTCCAGACACTTGAATCAAACGAACTAAGCTTCTGGAAATCAGAAGGGATGTGGCTACTCACTGTTCATAACGGACCAAAGCGGACATAGAATCAGATTTCAGTGGTCTGAAGAACTAGGTCTTATCACTTATCAAGTTATCAGTGAAGGGAAAAATGGAGACGAGGCTTTGCAACAGCTAATTGTACCGGACACTCCAACATCATATCGCCGACCAGAAACACTAAAACAAAAGCATCCTGACTTGAGAGAGCTCAATGTGACTCGGACCCTCGCTAATTCATTCTAACAAGGAATAGTACATTACGCGTCTAGAGCGGAAAGTAGCATTTTGCATGCGAGCGTGGGGTTTGTGCCCGAGCGCAAGCAAGGATAGTAAAACCACACAAGTATTATGTAAGTTCGTATTTCTCTTTTGATTATGATGACACTAATTCATTAGTTGTATTTTGTGCCGAATTTATTATTTCGGGAGGCGTATTATTATTCTCCTCATTTTCGTCATAATCACTTAAATCACTCAATGTTTTTCACTAAAAACTCGATTGGTTACTTTAATTAAACAAACAGCAAATTAGTTTTGTTAATTGTAAACAAACTCGCAAATCGTGCGTCAAGGTGAAGTGTTTTGTACAGTTTTCATTCCATTATTGTAATCTTGATGTTACCTTTTATATTTAATTATCCTTCTCAGATTCAGTATTTGTTTCTTAATCTAAATAAACTAAATCTAATTATTATTTTTAATTTTATATAAAACCTAGAATTTTAAAGCTAATTGAGTTATTCAAGGGTTCTCCCTTTTTACAAACAGACCACAATAGTCAGTCTGGCACAGACAGTGGTAGAGAAAACATTTAACATCTCACTACACACTTCTGAAACAATATTTCTATCGGTCATCACATTCACCAACGCCAACTCGCAAGTCAACCATATACATATCATTAATTAAAATTTACTTTCTTTATAATTTCACTTATCACTTAAACTATTACTTAAAATCAAATATCCGCTCATTTTAACTTTTAATTAAACTCATATTGTATAATCTTTTATCATTTCAATTAAACATATTTTTCTTAAAACTGCTACAACTCGCTAATCGTGTGTAAAGGTGAAGAATTCCTCCGCACTAGGGCGGAAAAAAAAAGATTTATGAACGCGCATGGGAAATGAATACAGCTACGAAAAGAATCACTTTCTACGCATCTAAACAGAGATATAATGTTTATATTTCGTATCAATCGTAGATAAAACAATGTAAACCCTTTACTGCCACAGGCTACTTACTCCCTTAAATGTTACGAAGGAAAAAAGTTCGTTAAATTTTGTATAGAAAATGAGCTTTGCAAGTTAAATGGAAGAAAAAATGGTGATATGAATGGTGAGATGACTTATATTTGTGCTAAGGGTAGTTCCGTAATACTTTTGTTGTGTCCCCTACCATGTTCTCCCGTTTGTGAGTGACTTCGAGGTTTTGAGAGGTGTACATTCCGACCATATGCCTATAAAACTATGTCTTAAAATTAGGTCAACATAGTAACATTAATACAACTATTCGGAGGCCTAAATTAGTGTTCACATCGGAAGATACAAAAAAATATAAAAAAGGTTGCAAGATAAAATTCTTACTCCACTTTTACCTGCAAAAAATCAAGAAGCAGTTAATTGTATTATTAATATTATTAAGGAATCTTCTCAAGCTGGAAATTTAAGGTCTTACTACAGACAAAACATGAGCAAGGAAGTTTGGTTTGATAATGAATGTTACAGGTTGAGGCGGAGATCTTTCAAATTTTTGTGTAAAACCCTAAACTCGATGGTATTAACTAAACCACGTAATTTATAAATGCAAGCCAACAAAGCCCCCGAACATGACCTTACGATTTTTTAAAATCCCTCCACAAATTTTTACTCACAAGCTACTCGAGCTTAACAATAGGATATTTCGCAATGGTAACGCACCAGCAAGTTTCACTAAATCTATAATTTTTCCCTAACTAAAAAAAGGGTAACCACAATCACTAAAATTGATTAAGGTATACTTAAAAACCGTCTTACCGAGTGGGTTGAAGAAAACAACGTTTTGCACGAATCTCAATTGGGCTTTCGCCGTGGGTACTCCATCCTTGACAACATATTCTTGAATTGAAATGGCACGTAAATCAAAGCAGCAAAAAAGTCAATGCATTTTTCGTGGATTTCAAAGTGGCATGCGACTGTGTCGACAGAAGACCGCTGGTTTTTAAGCTTTCCGCAATGGGTGTTTCGACGTGAATGCTTGACAACGTAGAAGAATTATTCACGGAGAGCATGGCAGCCGCGTGGACTAAAGGTGGATTGACTGAAGAGTTCAATATAGACAGGAGTAAAGCAAGGATGTCTCATTAGTGCACGGTTATTTAGCCTGTTCCTAAATGATTTATATGATGAGCTTGACGGGGGGTTAAGCATATTATGTGGTATGAAAAGTAAAATGCTGGCTTATGCCGACGATATTGTTCTCTTAAGTGATTCAAGGGACTCGGCTTCGTACTGCTCAATGGAAGGACAACTTCGGACAGACCAGGGAGATATACTATGGTGCAGAATGCCTGGTCTGACTTTAGTTAGAGTTAGAGATCTTCAAGTGATAGATATCTTAGAAAACTCAGGCCACTTTCCCCTTGTTCTTACTCTAGACATTAATTGTCAAACAAGCCAAATTAATAATCATATTCCCATTCTTAACTTGACTTGAAGTTTCATTGGAATATAAATGTACGCTCAGAATATGTAAAAAGCATGCAAGAAAAAATAGTCAATTGTCTTGTCAAGTACGTCAGAAAATCAATCGTTGAATAATAGGAATACATACCTAATTAATCAAATAAAAAACACGGCTGAAGAACTGGGCATGAAAAAGAATAAAGCTGGAAGTGGGCTTTCAAGTAAAAGTCCCAACCGATCTCGAAACCCATGGTTTCGAGGGTGAAGAGTGCAATTTAAAAAAGAGGGAAGTAAGAGAAATGTAAATAGAACTCTTCAAAGAGTCATTTAAATCTGATTTAAAGATAAAGCTAAAGGAATATGTGAAACTACTACAATTATTTAAAATACGTATTTACAAACAAGAAATAATAAACAAATTCTCTAATGAAAACAGATAACAGAGGTGTCTGGAAAACTATTAATAAATATAAACAAAACAATCATAATAAATGTGCGTTAATAGATACAAATAACACTGGCTGGCCCAATCTCTTCATACCTGTAAACAGACTCCGACCTAGACTCAACCATAACCAGAGACGAACTAATAGCTGCCATCAACTCTACTGAAAGCGCTTCAGCCTCTGGCCCAGATTTTTTCAAGAACCTTATTGCCGAATGGTTGGAATGTTGGAATATCTTGAAAAGTTCTTTAATGAAATTTTGTTAAAAGAAAAGACGCCCGAGGACTGTTCTAAAATAAACACAATACTTTTATTTAAGAAAGGCGACAAAAACGATCTAAATAACTATAGAGGTATATCACTTATAAATTGCATAATAAACATTTTTACAACTATTTTAAATAACCGCCTATGCTTTTGGACGGCAAAACATAAGGTAATACCTGATTCTCAGTGGAATTTCGAAAGGGCAGAGGCACTTAAAACAATATTTTTATATTAAACTTCCTCAAAAATTCCTTTTCATTCAAAATCACATTAGACTCCCGAAGCAAAAACTAACAGCTTTTATCGACTTTAAAAAAGCTTTTGACAGTTTAACTCACGTTTCCCTTTTACAGAAGCTAATGAACTTAAATTTAAGCTCCAAATTTATGAACATTATTATAAGTAAGTATTTACCTACAGGCCAAAACAATAATGTGTTACCATAACCGAAAATCAAATGCATTATATCACTAAAGGTGTGTTACAGGGTGAAAATTTACCTCCCTCTTTATTCAATTTATTTATAAGTGACATAGATTCATTTTTCAAAGATAGGGAATTTGAAGGAGTAAGCGTCGATGGAATGACGAACCTTGCTGTTTTAGCATATGCTAACGATCTTCCAGCTGAATAAAGCGTTGAAGATATTAGAGGAATACTGCCTACTAAATGACTTGAATGTGAACAGTGAACATAGCAAAAACTAAAACCTTGACAGTTTCCAAGGGAAAATTATCTGAAAAAACGGCCAAAATGCTACTACAAAAACCAGCCGCTAGAGGAAGTAACCAGCCTTAACTATTTAGGCGTGTGCTTCACTAGACGTGGAGAATTTGAGGGAGCTGCAAAACAGGCGACGGCTCGATGCAGAGCTGTTTCAGGAGCAATAAGAAAGGCCTTGGCTCGGGCATCAAACCAATTGTTTTAACTACCAAGCATGTTTACAATGCTAGTGTTTTGAGTACATTCTAATATACCGCTCCTATATGGTCAATGAGATACATTGACAAACTCAAGTCTGCGCAAAATTATTTCTTTAAGAGTTATTTCTCATTAAATTGAACACTCCACATTACATGATCTGGCGAGAGTTCGATCTAAAACATGTATCCCCTAAAATATTAAAACAAGCATTCAATTTTATTGATAAAGTCCATGGCCTAGAAGATCGAAGCTTGTTAAACGCTGCCTTAACAGCTTACTTTATTTAGACCCGTTACGTAATAATAATATAAAATATAATTGGATATCTCAAATTAAATACAATAAATAATGTAGATCTCTAGACAGACCTATCATCACCACTTACAAGCGGAGACATAAACAAAATAATCACCGCATACTCAACTACTTTACAGCAAGACTAACTAAAAATACAAAACACTTCCTACTCTATCTTTTACCGTGTACTCAATAATTTAGACAAGACTGATTACTTAGACACAAACCAAAATAATACTTTCACAACACAACGAATACTGGCCCAGCTGCGAACATCCGGCACAGACAAAATAAAAATAATTCTCAAACAAGATAACAACAATAGTTATTTATGCACCTAGGGAGTAAAGTAAGCCATTATTCCCTGAACGAAAAAGTTGGTTCTTGAGGCGAAGCCGAAGGAACCATGGTCCCTAAATCCCGAGGCGAAGCCGAGGGAATTAGTCTCTTTAATTCCCGAGGCGCAGCCAAGGGAACAACACTAATTAGCTCCCGAGGCGCAGCCGAGGGAGATAATTATCGCGAGGGGAATAATGGCACTTTACTCACGAGGTACATACAATATTTTATCTCCAGTAGGAAGAAAATACACATTTTCGTCCATAGCACATTTTTTATTTAATATTTTAATAAATAACAATAATTATTAGAACTTTTAATAGCAGATATAAGAGATTCAATATTAAAAACAAATAAGAATTGGAATTAAACTCAAATAGAAGGTTATTTAGATGCAGGTTATAAACAATGAATCTATGATAAACATGGTCAAAAAAGCGCAGTGCCGCCAACCTGATTTCAACAACTTCATTACATTTTCTACTGTTTATAAAATAATTAAGTTTCAATTTTTACTTTTTTGCCCTACTTTACTTTTTCGCCCTACTTTTACTTTTTCTCCCTACTTTTTGAGTTCAGGGATGAAAAGACCTTTTTTAGTCCCTCTAAACTAATTCAAAATCATAACTTTTTGTCCCTACTGGAGATAAATGAACTTTGTACTCTATGCAACAAAAAATAATTAGAAACTCTTGCACATATTTTTCTAAAATGCCCAATGTATCAGCCCCAAAGATCAGCCTTTTTACCCCTACATTTCGTAGGTGTTTAGTGGTCCGATGACACAAACATAGCCTCTATACTAAATCCAGCATCACTATGTAAAGAGCAAGCCTCAAAAATATTTTAATTCGTTGAAAATATGCTAAAAATAAGAAGTTCTGTGCTTAATGAGTAAGAAGTATTTTTATTTTATGTTTCAGCTCATTTATTTAATTTTATTTATTCATTTATCATTTCATGATATCAATTTTTGATATTCATACAATTTTAATATATCAATTAATTTTATTAAAATAAAAATGTAGATATATATAATTTTATGTAGTAAAAATATTATTAGTATTATTATATTTGTTTAATACATCAACTATGTACTTATGGACCCCCATTGTAAAAAAGTTGTTACCATAATAGACAAATATACCTAACATATTATTATTATTATTATTACTATAATTAAATGTACTTACGAAAATTAATAAATGAACTAAGTACTAAGTCACTGGGCTAAGTACTAATTATGACCTCGTATATGAGAAAGTTTGTCTGAGTTGTCGCGGACCGATATTTTAAAGTTGAGACTGGAAGTTACAGTGATACCTAAGTATTTATATTCCGGAACAACTTCAATTTTCTGTCCTCTCTCTAAAGTACCATTTTTCTTTGTTTGACGTTTTCCACCGTTCGGCTTAATCACCATTATTTTCGACTTTGACAAATTAACTGTTAAGTTCCACTTTTGACAATAGTTCTCCAAGTTAGTTATCGTTCTTCTAAGAGTTTATAAACTACAGAAATAACAACATCAAACAATCAATATCTACTCCTAATGTAATAGTAGTAATTTTAATATTAGTAAAAATGTCTTCTGTCTTGATTCAGGTGCTACATCACATATGTATCGAGGCAGAAAATCCTTTCGTATTTTTAGTATTCTTAGCAGATAGGAGCAATTCAACCATTCATTGTAGGTGTGGGTGATGTCATCTTCATAAAAAATTGATTGTACGACATTAAAAATGTACTGTACATTCCAATACCCTTCAAACAAATTTGGTATCCATTAGTAAACTTACGAGTAACAATAATTTGTAACTTTTAATAATAAGGAAGCAAAAGTAAAAATAGCTGACGGTACAATTTTATTTTAAGTAAAATTAAATGATAACTTATACAAAATTAATAACGATAAGATTGATATAAAAAATGAATCGGTTAATCAGAATAATTCAATAGATAATACCCAACTTTGGCATGAACACTACTATCATTTAAATTTCACAGACTTAACAAAACTACAAAATATGATATGGGCAAAATCTAAAATTTAACAAATTCATTAAACCTGATAAATCTTGTGAAATTTCCATCAAAGGAAAATTAGCCAGAAAGCCTTTCCCTAAACGTTCAGAAAATAGAGCAGAGAATGTGCCAGATTTAGTTCACATCGACATAGCAGGACCTATGCAATGCCACACCACAGGAGGGGCAAAGTATTTTTTCACGTTTGTAGATGATAGGAGCAGAAAAATTTGGGTATATTTTCTAAAATCAAAATCTGATGTGTTCAAAATTTTCAAAAATAAAGCCGAAAATGAAGCCAGCTGAAAGATAAAAATATTTAGAAGTGAATTTTTACAAGTTATTGGTAGTATTCATACTACGGAACGTTTAAATTTTAAAAGGAATGTTAAGAACTGATAATGTTAAAGAATACCTTAGTAGAGAATTCTCTGACTGCTGGTATTAAAAATACAGCCCTCAACAAAATGGTGTTGCTGAAAGGGCAAACCGCACTCTTGTTGAGATGACAATAATATGTCTAGTTCTATCTAAAAACGTACCATTATTTTTATGGGCTGAACTGATACTAACGGCTACATATATTAAACCAGTCATTCACGGTCCAACTTAATCGTACGACACTCACTCCAACGAGCCAATGTGGTACGACAGTTGGACTGTGAGTGGGGTGGTTGGCAACATGTCTTACGACAAGGTCGAGTCGGATTCCCCGAGCATGCAACACGCCCGTGTTGTTGCCCAACAAGCCCCGTCCCGTGCCGTACGATCTAGTTGGACCGTGAATGGCCGGTTTTAGGAATAGAAGACCTACCTCTAGCTTAGACAGGTTAACGCCTGTAGGTTTGAGGGAAAAAGGTTCTAAAACTACTATTAAAAGTAGAGATATTAAAATCCTCGAAGAACCTCATGATAAATTTAATCATTTTGAATTAGACCTTACTTGCTCGCATGGAAATAATGATAGTCATTTTTTAGATTTTTTCGTTCTAGGCGAGAATGGTAAAACTTCAAATATAACCACTGAACATAAATTACTCACTACCCCAATATAAACTTGGAATCAGATAGAGAGTATAATTCTGAGAATGATTTCATAGAATCAGAAATATATGTTTCAGAGGAAGGTTCTAGCACTGTTAACAATAGAGAACAAAATAACCTTAATGTTCTAAATAATAGCCTCAAGCTCATATGAAGCTTAAGAAGCTCAAATTTATATGAATCAGCTAAAAATGTTTTCGTCTAATGACGGTGAAGTTTGTAAATTTAAAAAGGCTATTTACGGACTTAAAAAAGCTAGTAGATAGTGGCTTCATAAATTAAATGAAGAATTGTATTCATTAAATAAAAAATTAGAATGTGAAAACTGCATTTACATTAAAAAAATTAAGGGTAAAACAGTTTTGATAGCCACCTACATTGATGAGATCATTATAGCTTGTATCGATCCTAACATAATTAAAACAGTAAAATCTAAAATTGCCAGTTCATTTAAAATTAAAGATGTAGGAAAATTAATCTATATTTTAGGTATTGAAGTTCAAAACACAAATGACACAATATTTTTTGTAGTGGAATATATCGAAGAGTATGAACTAAGACACAATTTTGAAGTTTAACCAAGATAATATAATTTTGTTTATGATAATTTTAAAATACAACTGAGCTATTTATTTTTTTAGATCTTGTCAATTTATATTAAATAATTGACAAGTAAATTATAGAGTTAAATATGCAGGTTTAGTAAAAGAGTAATTTACTAACATTTTTAACAAAGAAAAGGTACATACAAAGTTTGATAGAAAAATAGAACATGCATAATTCCAAGCTCGTAGCCGTAACTACACTACACTAGAACAGGACAAAACTAACACTTGACCCTAAAAGAACAGAAGAAGGGGAAGGCGTTGACTCAACCATATATCAAGGGTTAATTGGATCTCTTCTTTACTTAGATACGTGTACACGACTCGGAAGACAGCAAAGAGAGTTTTACGCTACCTGGCTAACACTAAAGATATGGGACTGTTGTATAAAAAGACGGGTAAGCAACTCCAAGGAATGGTTGATGCTGTCTGGGCAGACCAAGTTGTAGATAGAAAATCGCACGGTGGAAATGTATTCTCGGTGCAGCAGTGTCTTGGTAGTCACGAAAGCAATTTACTGTTGCACTCTCAAGCACTGAGGCCGAGTACATC
Source organism: Gerris lacustris (assembly GCA_951217055.1). Classification (NCBI taxonomy): domain Eukaryota; kingdom Metazoa; phylum Arthropoda; class Insecta; order Hemiptera; family Gerridae; genus Gerris; species Gerris lacustris. The sequence continues at coordinate 53,102,785 of OX578285.1, forward strand.
TCCTTAACCAATGCAGGTAATCAGAAGCTAGCAAGAAGCAGTCTATCTTCTTCACCTACTGAGCTGAATGCAGAAGCATTTGTAAATGAATGAATTACGCTCTACACTGATAGTCAAAGTGCTCAACGCCTTCTTCAAAATGAAGGCCACCATCCCAGAACAAAACACATTGATGTTTGAAACCACTATATTAGGGAGGCTTGCCGAAAAGTGGAAGTTGAGTTGTCCTACTTTAAGACTGATGAAATGCCAGCAGACTTCTTAACCAAAGCACTCGGCAGAGTGAAGGTTGAAAAATTCAGACGTATGATGGAACTTTCAACAACACCTCCTCAAGAGGAAGGAAACAAGTGTTTGTGACCGGGGTCCATCCACTAAAGCCCCGTTTCCATTCTAACAAGTTGCAGGCACATGTTGCGCAACATGTCCCCGGCACATCTTGCGGGACAAGTGTATTTGGAAACAGTTCCGCAACATGTGCCACAACACAACACTGAAAATACCTCAACCACAAACAAGAGAGTACGTGTAGGTAGGGAGCAAGGTTTATTTATGGTTTGGGCAGCGAGTATAGACTGCACTGCGCATGCTCCTTTCCCCGGGATATGTTGCAAAGTGTTTCCATTGCCCGTGGCACAAGTTGCGGCACAAGTTTTGTCCCACAGTCGCTTGGCACATTTTTGTCCCCGGCACATGTCCCGCAACATGTTGCAGACTGTTTCCATTTTAACACAATCCTGGAACTTGTGCCGGCAACATGTTGCGGGACAAATTTGTTGTAATGGAAACGGGGCTTAAGGGGAAGCATTGAAATTAAGCCTCAGCACAGGATGCCATGTTAACAAATAACTTGTAAAAATGCCATATTTACATAAATTTAATAACATTTAAAAAAAGAAAAAATAATAATAATAATTTTATTTTAAGTGTTAATGTAATAGATAATCTTGATCAAAGTAAAGGATCCACCGTTTATTGAAAGTTCATACTTATAACTTGGTTATGGGCAACCTTACCTTTTGTATTTGAACAAATTTAAGATATCAATATTTACAGTATTGAGAAATTGACCGGAAGTAACTATTATACATGGAAGCTGTAACTAGTATATATATAGCTATAACTAGTTGGTATGCTATAACAGAACAAAAGTCCATTCTTAAAGAGTAGCAGTCCAAACAACTGGGACTATGATATAACACTTATCGGATAATTATTATAATAATAATATATAATCATTATATATGGCCATTTACAAACGATATACCTAATAATTTAGCATTACTTTTTCACAACACAATGTTCAATACATACTTATTTTCCGTATTTCTGGATATTTTTTTATTTTTTTATTCACCTATATTTTTATTTTTGAAACACACGGGCTACGTCGGGTACTTCAGCTAGTGTAAATATAAAATAGAAATGAAAATAATTATAGAAATGTGTTTTTTGCCAAAGTAGTGGACTTTCGAATGTCATCAAATGATTATTCAACCCCACGCAGAATACGAATCAATTTATAATGTTACGATAAGAAAATTTAGTGTATTGGAGTGTGGAAGAGAAAATGAGTTTTTACAAGGCGAATGTGTGTGACGATGCCACGTGGAATCTTGTTTCTTCTTGAGTAGGCGTTACCCTGTCTCAACCTACGAGAAACATTCCTTATACGATCAGATAGACTTGTCGCAACGATCTGCTTTGTATCTGTATCTTCTTAGAGTAAGTCTGTCATGTCCTAATAAAGATAGACTGGTCAGCTTTTCCGTTAGTGCCCAGAAATGACCGAGAACTTGAGAACGTCTTTCTTATCTTAAACTCCAAGCATTAAACAAAACCGATACTTCCTTGACTATAAGCTTGCATGAACTAAAAAGTTTTTGTCATATGCTTTAAGATTATTCTGGCAAACTGTCTTTCGTCATCCCTAATAAAATAAATAAAACAAAATGGTATTTGTAGTGGGTTAGACCACTACTTATCGCGTTTTAAAAAGTAACAAAAATTTGATAAAACCTAAATTTTTAATTTTGTTTCCGGTTAAACGGTCGTCGAACTAGGAATGTCTTTAGACCGACACTTGACATCTACTCAAAGAAATAAAGAAGAAGAAAGTTATAATTCTATACGGTATGTATCCGAGAGTGTATAAATAGTTCTGCAAATCGGACTCAAGGAAATCACAACTCACTAAAGAAATACATTTTTAGAGTTTAATAGCTTGTTTTTCCTATGAGAAATAGCACGATTCGCACTCTTTTCCTGTTTCATTTCTCATGTTAAATATCTTTTGTTCCGTGCAGTTTTTATTTACAGGTAATAGGGCTGTAACGCTTGTTTTATTAAATGTTTGAAGTTTAAGTCCGAGGTAGCGGAGGATTCAAGGGCTACGGTTTGCCAGTCTCTACGACGCAATGCTCCAAATGAGCTTGGATGGGGAAGAGAGCATAGTGCAAAATTTTCGCTTAAACAGTAGGTGTTTAATCCAAGGAACAAAGAATTCATGGCTTCTATACAAAAATATTCCATGGAAAACTATGTGGGGCCAATATCGGGAGGAAATTATACATTTAACATCTGCGAAGGATGTCCAGGAAGGTCAGACGTAAACGAAATTTCAGGAATAAGATTTCCTTGGGGTACTCTTGCTTTTATTGAGTGAACTTGAGATTTAAGAGGTCATAGGGAAGACGGAACTACAGAATAAAGCTTTTCAGGATAAGGTATTAGATTTGACCTAGATGAGTGGGTACCCAACTAGGACAAAGATACTTTTTCCACTCTAGAGTGAAGAAAGTGTGAGCTCTACGGCATTCATCGGATAAGATGCATTTTGAGGGGTTCAACAACTTGCTGAGGTGGAAAAATTGCTTTTTCTGTTTTTTCTTTTTTTTTAAATTTTTATTGATTAACACTACACATAATTTCATTGTAACAAGTGATAATGATGTTATTGTTTAACATGGCGGGAGCAACGTGAAGAAGAAGTAGTCCAGTGACTACACTTCCTGGCGATTTATATAGTAAAATAATTATATTAAAAAATATTTAAGTAATGATAAGGTAAATTAATAAAGTATATACGATTTAAGAAATAGATAATAATAATAGATTGCAATAATAATATTCTATGAGAGTAGATCTCTAGGCCACTGCCTCTTCAGACGTCTTGGAGGGTTACCTGGAATATATTGAGAGGACAAGAGGATTAGGATGATGGGATAAGGATTCGTGGAACTTTCGATATCGGGATTTGGATAGATTTCGGACAAAAGGAACGTTCAGGTCTTCATGGAGAGTAATGTTGGAAACATAGTAAGGAGCATCGGTCATTTTTCGAAGAATTTTTGACTGAAGAATTTTAAGACGACGGGAATTTGAAGGCTTGGTGCTACTCCACACTTCTAGACCGTAGGTCCAAACTGGCTTTAAGACTACATTGTAGATACGAAGTTTGTTATTCAGAGAAATCTTAGACCTGCGATCCAGAAGACCGAGCAGTAACTTGAATCTTCGTGTGATGTCAGTACGTTTTGTCTTAGTGTGTTGTTGCCATGTTAATCGACGGTCAAGGGTAAGGCCAAGGTATTGAACGGAGTTGGACTGAGGAATGGGAGCTTGATTAAGGATGACTGGAGGACATGTGGCGTGACGAAGAGCAAAGGTGGCATGCACACTTTTCTGTTCGTTTATTTTGATCCTCCATTGCTAAAGTGGAAAAATTGCTAAAGTGAAAATTTACTCTTACGAAAAAGAGGCAATAAGCCCACAGGAACTAGGTAGATAAGGGAAAGGAAGAACTATTTCATTAAGGTTCCCTTACTAGCTCGTCGCTTTCGTATACACTTGTCACGCTGATCATCCTGCCTCATTTCCCGGAGGGTAACCGAGCTTGGTGTTGACCGAGCTTTGTCAAGTAAACGTGTAGCTTAGTAGATACTTATTAGTAAATAACCAATTGCAGTTAGTAACTAATTGAAAAATTGTAAGAAGTGGCGTCCGTCGGTAAGCCAAACCAAATAAGCTTAGATGGGATAGCGAGCACAGTGCAAAACCTTCGCTGCAAAAAGTTGCTCAAGATATGCTGACAGTAGGTGTTTATTCCAAGGGGCAAATTATGCTTAACTATTGCATCGATATCAATAATTTTTATTTTTGCCCTTGCTTATCACCAGCATCAATTGTATACACATATTTAGTAAATGTAGCTTTTTTTTCTTTATTACGATCATTTTATAATCATAGTTTTGGATCATTGGTGTTTTTATAATTTCAAGATAGGTTTAAATGGTCATATACATTGGTTCTTTTTAGTATGGTAAAGGTTTGTATTGATAATGCTCCCTCTACCTTCAAAGCTCTTAAAGTAAACAGTACAACGGGGACAACGTGTCCCTTATCTCTTCAATGATAGTAGAAGCGGTTCCGTAGGCCCAAGCCCTAGCTTATGGGTATAAGCTGTTGCACCATACTCTGTGGCACCGTGGAGTATTATTTCGGTTTTTTTCGATTGTGAAATGATAAATTTTGAAGTTTTTTAAATCGCCTCAAAATCGACTAAGGCGAAATCGATGACAGACTTTACTTCTATATAATATACGCACCCCGCTTTGAGAGAAATATAATGTTGCGTATTATAATCGATAGTTTAATGTAAATATCTTACGCTTAATATTCTTTAGAAGTTGGGTCAAATATGGAAATAAAAGCCTCACTTTCGCAATATTTCGATCCCTTCTTGGATCATTCTCAAATTGACTGTCTAGAGTCTAGACGATTACATCGTGATGGTTATTATTATAAATTCTGGTTTGAACGTGAAAAAAAAATTGTTTGTTTGAATCATAGTGATTCATGACATTTACCTGAATACAGGTATATCTTACGTTCTAACGTAACGTTTTTAATAAAACTTCATATACTTCGTCTAAAGTACAATTGAAACAGGCATGCACAAAATAAACTTGATACAAGCAGACGTTTTTGGGTAGTAAAGTGATACATTTTATTATAGAATGCAGGCTGGCTCCCTCACTATAAGACAATTACAATCATACTCTTTAACTATTAACTCATCAGGATTATCTATTTTGCCAATATTCAATACATACTTATTACTATACACTCGCTTGAATGATAGAGCAACGCGATGCCTAGTGAATAAGTTTGAAAGAAAAAACGTTTTAGAAAGCGCCTGTATATGTCGTATATTACCATCAACTCGTCAACTAACGATTCCAGAAAAAATACATTTTAACTTTGCTTATCTACATTGGTAAAATGGCTACAAGTCAAATACATTCCTTTTCTGAAAAATAATATGCTTTGTCAAAACGTACTTACTCTTTTTGGTCAACGTAACGATATTTGGTTAACAAAAAAAAAGAGAATTAATGAAGAACTGAGTTGAGGAGGAGACATGTGGTTGAACGGGAGGTTTTTTTCGGTGAGGACGATAGCTCTGTTGGTGCCGAAATACCCGAGGTCGGGCCGCCCTATTTAGTATAACAATTAACACTTTTTCAACTCATATACTTACGGCTCAAACTAAATTGATTTCACAACTTAAACTAGTATTTGTGTGTTTCAAAATCTGCTTCCACGCCTATGACAGCAGATGAAGAAACAAAACACATCTAGCTAGTTTAACAGTAAACCAGATTTAGTCTTGCTCGTTTGGCCAATTTGAGTCGACGGACCTTTTTTTGTATATTTTTCTGTGGATCGACTCTGTTATGAAGTCGAGTAGGAGAATCGGAAATGTCCTTCCCAGTATGTAATACATATCATGCAAACATAACGTAAAATTTGGTTGTTTATTTCCTTTTTTGCCATTTGTTAAACATTATTATACAATATACATTATAATATATTATTATACAATGTAGAATGCAGATAATATGAACAAATGAATGTATTAATACTAAGTCCTTGAAGTGTGAAGTATCAATTACCAAATGAAGACAAATATACATCTTGTACTACAAATCACTAGATTCTAGATTCTCTCTAGAGTCTACGACTCTAACGAGTGATCAACCTCCAAAATAAATTCCTCACTAAAAATGTATAATATATTTTTTAATTTTTAGTTTACCCTATCTAAGGTAATATTTTTTATTTACTGTAAGGTTACTTTTCCATTGTATATATAAGTATATACAATTAAATTAAATAATTTTATCTACGATTGATACGAAATATAAACATTATATCTCTGTTTAGATGCGTAGAAAGTGATTATTTACGTACTTGTATTCATTGCGCATGCGCGTCTCATAGTTATGAAGAATTCCTCTTCTTTACCACGCTAGCGCGGTAAAGAAGAGGAATTCTTTAGCTTTACGCACGATTACCGAGTTTGTTAACATTTAACAAAACTAATTTGCTATTCTTTTATAAAAGTAACTGTTTATATCGAGTTTTTAGTGAAAAACAAAGAATGAATCAAGTGGCTTTGACGAAAATGTAGAGAATAATACTCCTCCAGAAATAATTAATTCGGCAAAAAATACAACTCAAGATTAATGCCATCTTTATCAAGAGAAGAGATACGAACTTACATACAGCAAGTTTATTGTTTTCTGTATTTATTATTTAAATCTAACAATCCTAGATAAAGTACGGTAAACGGCGAAAACGGCATTTTGCATTGCTCGTGTGGTTTTACTACCCTCGCTGTCGCTCGGGTGCAAACTCCACACTCGCATGCAAAATGCTACTTTTCGCACTCGACGCGTAATGTACTCTTAACCCAGGAAAGAGGGTGTAGAAATAAGGGGGAAGGGGTTTAACAACCCTGTGGCATAGAAATGCTCGCTTAGTAAAATTATTAATGTATCTTGACGGTAGTTTATTAAACCATCATAGTAAAATAATACATTAAAAATACCACAATGCGTAGCGAAGTAGGCGGATCCATCTAGTAATCAAATAAAACATTTAATTGAATGAAATTGTATCGAATAATGGTTGGCAATTTACATCAAATGTGATTTTGTAAAACCAACATCATACACATACACATACACATAAAGTCATCCCCGTATTATCCTCAAACGAATGGGTTGCCAGACGGGCCGTACAATCATTTAATTGAAGCGAGCGTAAGCGAGCTTCTTACATTCAACGAAATATGCATCTTGTCTGTCTGTCTGTCTGTCTGTCTGTCTGTCTGTCTGTCTGTCTGTCTGTCTGTCTGTCAGTAACGTTTACGCGTGTGACGATAACTTGAGTAAAAGTTGACCGATTTAGTTGAAATTTGGTATACATGATCTTCTTACTAATACTCAGGCTAAGTTCGTTGGACAGCGTGATCCGCCCAAGAGTTCGCGCGCAATGCTCGCGTAAACGTGAGCTTCAAATCTAAAATTGGAATTTCAGGACGGGAAAAAAATCCATCATCACCTACTCGATGAGACGAACATTTTTTTCGAATAACATTTTTCAGTAAAACCAACAACGACACTGCTATGATTTAATAAAGATCGCTAAAACTATTAAAGCGGACCTAATCGTTTAAAATAGAGAAAACAACCTTTTTACCGATATCTTACGTTCTAACGTAACGATCTTAATAAAACTTCATGTACATCGTCTAAAGTACAATTGAAACAAGTATGTAAAATTTCAACTTGATACATGCAGTAGTATTTGAGTAATGAAGTGATACATTTATAATATTAGTTTAAAAGCTATTCCGGGTGGTTAAGATTCTTATAGTCGTTTTGTGTGTAGGTTTGTTTAGGAAGTAAAGCTTTGTACCGAGTACCCCCACTCTACCCCTTACTATCCTCTTCCACTTATCTTCAACTGTGACATTCATCATGATTAACAAATTTCAATATTCAGTATTTTATTGCAATACGCTCGCTTCAATGATAGAGCCACGCGATGCCTAGTAATAAATAAAAATATAGAGGTTTTACTATCGAAACAAAAAACACAATGCTTCCGTTACCTTCAGTAAGCTCGGAAGAAAAATACTACGATAAAAAATCAAAAGAAGACATTCGCAGAAGTTCAGACGTTATAGGTGAAGAGGGGTCTGGAAGATGTAGTCTGTACAGAAACACCGCCGTCATGGAGATCAAATGCCTTCCGATTGCGAGGGACCTGTCACTAAGTGACATTGCCATTTATAAGTCAGTGACATAATATGTACATCGTTTTGTTATTGAAGCGAGCGTAGCGAGCTTCCTACATTCAACGAAATATGCTCCGTGTCTGTCTGTCTGTCAGTAACGTTCACGCGTGTGGCGATAACTTGAGTAAAAGTTGACCGATTTAGTTGAAATTTGGTATACATGTTCCTCTTACTAATACTCAGGCTAAGTTCGTTGGACAGCGTGATCCGTCCATAAGTTCGCGCGCAACGCTCGCGTAAACGAGAGGTTCAAAAATTAAATTGGAATTTAAGGACGGGAAAAGATTCTATCATCATCTATTCGATGAGACGAACATTTTTTACAAATAACATTTTTTACTAAAACCAACAGCGACACCGCTATGACTTAATAAAGATCGCTAAAACTATTAAAGCGGACCTAAACGTTTATAATAGAGAAAACAACCTTTTTACCGATATCTTACGTTCTAACGAAACGATTTTAATAAAACTTCATATATACCATCTAATGCACAATTGAAACAGGTATGCAAAATTTCAACTTGATACAAGCAAAATTCTTTGCGTAGTGACGAGATACATTTATAATAATTGTTTAAAAGCTACCGCGGATGGTGAAGATTGTTATAGTCGTATAGTATATAGGTTTGTTTAGGAAGTAAAGCTTTGTACCGAGTACCCCCACTCTTCCCTACACTGCCCTCTTCCACTTATCTTCAACTATGACATTCATCATGATTAATAAATTTCAATATTCAGTATATCATTGCAATACGCTCGCTTCAATGATAGAGCCACGCGATGCCTAGTTTTTATTTAATATACAGTTTGTTATGAGTTTATGAGTGTCGTGAACTTACACTAAGCACTGAACGTGTAAGTAACTGACCGGAGAGGGAGCACGTCCAATCTAGGGCGAGCCAGAATGCTCTGCTGGCGACTCTTTTGAACGCAATGTGACTCATTACGAGAAGTTGCTTGAGGGCTTGAAATTGGTTCATTATTTTTTTAATGAAGAAAACAAATAGTTTTTAGTCGTAGAATTAGCTAACTGATTTCATAGTTAAGTTAGCTAGTTTTGCTTGTTGTTGGGTAAGAGAATTTATAATGTTGAATCGTGAGGTTCCATATTTAATATTGCCTTATTAGCGTAGTTTTCTGAGAATGATGTATTAAACGGACTGTGACAAACAAGGGACATATGGGCGTGGGCCGTGGACTGTTGGAAAGTTGGTCATGACGTCTCTATATGCAGCAAACAATTAAGTTACCTCTGCAGTATTAACATACGACCTTGTGAACATCCAACAAAGTTTATATCTCATAATATCTTCGCAACTGTATCTTATTACATTGTGAATTATAGTAAAAACATGTTTCATGATGGGTAATTTTTAATTTTATATCTAGAAAGCTCTACATTTTAAGGTACCCGTGGTCACTATATTAAAAAAAAAAAAAATAAAAAAAATAATAATAACGATTTACGATGTATTTAATGATAACCAGAAGCAATTTATCTTGATTATTTTTTTACTTGTCGAATGCGAGTAATTTTATTATTTTATTTATTTATTTTATGATGCTGGAGTCGTTTCTTCAGAGTTTTCCATTTATAAGAAACAAACACCGAAACTTACTTAAAAAAATTCTTTTTTTGCTCTCGTAAAAAAAAGAGTATAATCGACCCTTCGAGTCGAAATTGACATACACTAATAAATATGTAAAATAAAAAAAATATTGTCGATGAAGTCACAGGTAGAGGGTTCAAATTCGATAGTGCTTATACAGTATAGTTATTTGGAAAAGCTAAGCATAAATAATTTTGGACGTCAACTCTACATAAAAAAGGTTAAAAAGGGGGAATTCGTAATCGAGCCAAGCCCAAGCTGGTGCTTCTAAGAAGTTAGAAATTTTTAATAAAACCCGCAGAGGAATCCCGTAAATGTCAACTGAGTTTTTATCATTTAGTCGCTTGTGTCGTAACTATTTCTTCTAAAAGAAGTTAGTTGTCCGATCTTGTAAGTTTATTTAGAATGACTAGCCTCCGAATAAGAAGGCTCGGTGTTTAACTTGTGGAAGAGCCAAAAATGACTACACAAGTTTATAGTACTTTTGCAATATCCAAAAACATTTTATGCATTAAATAGCTGACAAATTTCATGCACACTCAATGAAAAATGCATTTGGTGGCATACTTAATTATTACCACCCATAAATTTGTTAGATCTTTTTTTATATTCTAAAATATACTAGGCATCGCGTGGCTCTATCTTGAAGCGAGCGTATTGCAATGAAATACTGAATATTGAAATTTATTAATCATGATGAATGTCATAGTTGAAGATAAGTGGAAGAGGGTAGTGTAGGGAAGAGTGGGGGTACTCGGTACAAAGCTTTACTTCCTAAACAAACCTATATACTATACGACTATAACAATCTTCACCATCCGCGGTAGCTTTTAAACAATTATTATAAATATATCTCGTCACTACGCAAAGAATTTTGCTTGTATCAAGTTGAAATTTTGAATACCTGTTTCAATTGTGCATTAGATGGTGTATATGAAGTTTTATTAAAATCGTTTCGTTAGAACGTAAGATATCGGTAAAAAGGTTGTTTTCTCTATTATAAACGTTTAGGTCCGCTTTAATAGTTTTAGCGATCTTTATTAAGTCATAGCGGTGTCGCTGTTGGTTTTAGTAAAAAATGTTATTTGTAAAAAATGTTAGTCTCATCAAATAGATGATGATAGAATCTTTTCCCGTCCTGAAATTCCAATTTAATTTTTGAACCTCTCGTTTACGCGAGCGTTGCGCGCGAACTTATGGACGGATCACGCTGTCCAACGAACTTAGCCTGAGTATTAGTAAGAGGAACATGTATACCAAATTTCAACTAAATCGGTCAACTTTTACTCAAGTTATCGTCACACGCGTGAACGTTACTGACAGACAGACAGACAGACAGACAGACAGACACGGAGCATATTTCGTTGAATGTAGGAAGCTCGCTTCAATCAGATTTAATAAAACTACGATAAAGTCGTATATTTTGTTTTTAAGATACCACTAGGCATCGCGTGGCTCTATCATTGAAGCGAGCGTATTGCAATAAAATACTGAATATTTAAATTTATTAATCATGATAAATGTCATAGTTAAAGATAAGTGGAAGAGGGTAGTGTAGGAAAGTGGGGGTACTCGGTACAAAGCTTTACTTCCTAAACAAACCTATACACTATACGACTATAACAATCTTCACCACCCGCGGTAGCTTTTAAACAATTATTATAAATGTATCTCGTCACTACGCAAAGAATTTTGCTTGTATCAAGTTGAAATTTTGCATACCTGTTTCAATTGTGCATTAGATGGTGTATATGAAGTTTTATTAAAATCGTTACGTTAGAACGTAAGATATCGGTAAAAAGGTTGTTTTCTCTATTATAAACGTTTAGGTCCGCTTTAATAGTTTTAGCGATCTTTATTAAGTCATAGCGGTGTCGCTGTTGGTTTTAGTAAAAAATGTTATTTGAAAAAAATGTTCGTCTCATCGAATAGATGATGATAGAATCTTTTCCCGTCCTGAAATTCCAATTTAATTTTTGTACCTCTCGTTTACGCGAGCGTTGCGCGCGAACTCTTGGACGGATCACGCTGTCCAACGAACTTAGCCTGAGTATTAGTAAGAGGAACATGTATACCAAATTTCAACAAAATCGGTCAACTTTTACTCAAGTTATCGTCACACGCGTGAACGTTACTGACAGACAGACAGACAGACAGACAGACAGACAGACAGACAGACAGACAGACAGACACGGAGCATATTTCGTTGAATGTAGGAAGCTCGCTACGCTCGCTTCAATTAAGCTATATAAAAATCCAGTTCGTGTTGCTAGCGGAGACAGAAGCTTTGCTCGTCTCAATCATTCCATCATTGAAAATTGTCTTCTTTTTTTTAAATTTATTTGAATATTGCAACTACATTACCACATGTTATAAGCAATAAAGATGACATATGTTTGATATTGGCTTGTTACACATGATGTGAGAAACTGTCCATTGACAGTACTCACGGTATTACGCAAACATGAACATTACATTTTATTAATTGATCAATTGATGTTTAATAAGTCAAGAGACCGCTGTCTTTTTAGGCGTCGTGGAGGGTTACCAGGCATGAATGGTGATGTTAGGTTGTGGATTAAAGGATTAGGATGATGGGAAATTGAGTCATGGAATGATTTGTATCGGGAGGTGGCTAGGTCGCGAACAAAGGGAACTTTGAGGTCGTTGTGAAGGGTAAAGTTGGAGACATAGAAAGGAGCGTTAGTTATTCTTGTAAGGATTGATGTATTTGAGATTTTTCAAGCACAAAACAATCTTGCCAGTGTCAATAACACCTACGTTGTCGGACAGGCCTTTTAAAGACAATGTGAAATCACAAGACACTGCTAAGATATAGCTAGACGTTAGCCAAGGGACCGGTAAGTATAATAAATAATATTCCTGCAAATATCTTATTATCATTTATGCTAACAGTGCAGGTTTCTATTGTCACATTACACAGGTGTACATGTTAACCGTATGAGATATAGGCATTTGTGGGAGGGTAAAAATGATTAGTTTCCCAGGAAATTAAGTTTCAAGAATCGGTTACCGGGCTTTACCTCGCGTCTCTTGAGTTAACAAGGACAGACAACTTGATAAACATGTTCTACAGATATCGAGACAGCTCGTATTTACCCGACTGAGGCTAGGGGCTGAAGAACCATTACATTTGCTCTCGTGTGTTTATTTTAAGTCCTTATGAATGCACTAAGTGGGGTTTATTCGAGAAAGGATCGCCTTCTGCTTATCCATATCCGAATTCTTTTTGGAAAAAAGAACATCCAATAGACTTATACATCTTCACTTAATTCTAGGAGTATGTGTACTCTCGTAATACGTGTTCGAGAAAAGAATATACCGGCCCCTCTCGACTTGATTTATAAATTTAACGCAAGAGCAAAGTGCTTTTGTCCAATATTTAAATTGATTAATACAGTTATTTTGAGTAATATTTTTAAATAATTATTAAAACTAGTGATACGTAGCATTCCTAACTCTTAATTTAGAATGTCAGGGGTGATAATCATCATTCTCAACTTACTGATATACGAAATGGCACATGGCATTAGACTTAATTTTTGTGGTTTTTGAAATTTGTGACGGCAGATTGGAAAATATCGTCTTAATATTTTCCTTTTTCTACTCTTCAAGAGCATTCAAATAATATTTAACTCGACATCTGTTTAAAAAATTATTCAGTTGCTACCAATACTGAAATGTACTTGTGTGTCAAATTTCGTACAAATCGATAAATTTTTAGGGTCCGTAGGCAAAACCAAGGACCCTTATATTTTCCTGCGTGTGTCTGTCCGTCCGTCCTCTCACGTGCCCTCACGGCTACACCTTTGAAATCACTTTGAAATTTGGCATGTATGTGTCTTGTACCTACCCACATATTTTAAAAATATAGCGACTTAAGAAAATAAATTCAAAAAGAATTAAGGTAAAAAAACTTAAGGGTTAAATTTTTTTTATTTTTTTTCGACACCGTGAGGGGTATCATATGAAAGGGTACGTCGAGCTGATTACAAAAATATATAATTCTTTGGATATAACTTTGATAGGGTGAGCGTAGGCAAGTTTGAAGTGGGTGTGAAACGTGTCCCCCCCCCCCCCCCCCCCCCCTATCTCGCTTATGTGAAGTGCAAAAAATCTGAAAAAATTCCTGAACATTCTTCGACCAAAAGTAAAGATACCACTTTTTGGAAATTTCGAAAAAAATATTATTTTATTTTTTATTGATAAAATACGTTTTTTTTATAATTATGGTCTTTTCTTTAATTTTATTTAATAATTGTCGTTTAATTTTATTTGTCTATTTGTTGATTTCTTTTAAACAAGCTTTTAAGTCTACTATTTTATTTTAGTTTTAAGTTATTTAACTAAGTTAATTGATTTTATTTTAATGACTGTACATTACGTTTTGTAAATTTAATAGGGTCCGTAGGCAAAACCAAGGACCCTTTATTTTCCTGCGTGTGTCTGTCCGTCCGTCCTCTCGCGTGCTCTTACGGCTACACCTTTCGTCCGATCACTTTGAAATTTGGCATGTATGTGTCTTGTACCTACCCACATATTTTAAAAATATAGCGACTTAAAAAAAAAAATTTTCAAAAAAATTAAGGTAAAAAAACTTAAGGGTTAAAAATTTTTTTTTTTTTTTCGACACCGTGAGGGGTATCATATGAAGGGGTACTTCGAGCTGATTACAAAAATATATAATTCTTTGGATATAACTTTGATAGGGCGAGCGTAGGCAAGTTTGAAGTGGGTGTGAAACGTGTCCCCCCCCCCCCCCCTCTATCTCGCTTATGTGAAGTGCAAAAAATCTGAAAAAAATCCTGAACATTCTTCGACCAAAAGTAAAGATACCACTTTTTGGAAATTTCGAAAAAAATATTATTTTATTTTGTATTTTTATAATTATGGTCTTTTCGATGTATTTATATGGCTGTAGTCCGGTTCAGTGGCAAAAAATACTTTATCAGAGTGTGTTTTGAGAATATTAGACCCTTAGAATGGTTCAAGGTAAGCTTTTTAGCATTTTAAAAAAACACTGTTTATACACTTTACAGTTAAACACTATATAGGTGGCCTACGGACCCTCGCAGTGTGCTGACTAGCACACACTTGACCAGTTTATTTAACATTATTCTTACAAAAGCTTTGTGTTTTATAAATATTGTTTCTTCGATAGAGTCGCCGCAAGCTGAAGCTGACCCCCATGAGATTAGTCCATATTGTATTATGGAGTCAACAACTCCATAATATAAGATTCTCAGCTGTGAGATATTTAGATACATTTTTAATTTTGTAAAAACAAAAATTAATGTTCGTAATTTTTTATTTAAGTTATTAATAACTACCCTCCAATTTCAAAAGTTATCGATAGTGACTCTGAAATATTTGACTGTGGAACCCAGACAATATGAGGGCACTGATTCATTAAATGGAAATGTTGATGCAAAGAAAAGGAAATCCGAACTAATTGGGACCAGGGCCTGTTCAGATTTCTGAATTGTTCGGATTATCGGGGTTTCTGCTTTTATTATAAAAATGTTCCTGGTATATTTTAAAGGCAGTCTGGTTATAATTGTGCCGAATCTGAGCAAGAGGTATTATTATAAGTTATGTGTAATTAGTAATTATACACTGATAAGGTTGTATAATTTAATTGCAGCAAGGGAATGCATTAGATACATGGACATTGTGTGTAGCTGGAGTTTTGTCAGTTTGTTTATTCGCTAGAATACAAAGAGATAAACAACCTTTCGTACAATCCTGTTTTATAAGATTTTTGTAAATGTGCCAAGTATTTTATAGAATACAATTGCCGAACTCAGCAAGGACGCGTTATTTGGCTAATTTCCAACTTTATTAAACATGTTTTTTTTTTTTGTTTTTTTTATCTTATACTATAGTATGTTTGTTTTTTTATCTTTGTACTGTAGAGTGAATTGGTACTGTAAAGTTAGCAGTAGAATAATTAGCGTTTAATTATTTTATCTAC
Organism: Gerris lacustris; assembly: GCA_951217055.1. Classification (NCBI taxonomy): domain Eukaryota; kingdom Metazoa; phylum Arthropoda; class Insecta; order Hemiptera; family Gerridae; genus Gerris; species Gerris lacustris. The sequence goes on from OX578285.1 coordinate 53,118,542, forward strand.
GATTGATACGAAATATAAACATTATATCTCTGTTTAGATGCGTAGAAAGTTATTATTTACGTACTTGTATTCATTGCGCATGCGCGTCTCATAGTTCTGAAGAATTCCTCTTCTTTACCACGCTAGCGGAGTAAAGAAGAGGAATTCTTCAGTTTTACGCACGATTAGCGAGTTTGTTTACATTTAACAAAACTAATTTGCCGTTTGTTTAATAAAAGTAACTGCTTATATAGTTTTTAGTTTTTGTGAAAATCAATGAGTGATTTAAGTGATTATGACGAATAAGAGGAGAATAATACTCTTCCCGAAATATAATTAATTCGGCAAAAAATACAACTCAAGAATTAATGCCATCTTTATCAAGAGAGAAATTCGAACTTGCTTACAGGAAGTTAATTTTTTTCTGTATTTATTATATAAATCTAGCAATCGTAGATAAAGTACGGTACGCAACTCGTGCGAAAACGGCATTTTGCATTGCTCGAGTAGTTTTACTACGCTGTCGCTCGGGTGCAAACTCCACACTCGCATGCAAAATGCTACTTTCCGCACTCCTCGCGTAATGTACTATTAGTAAAGACGGTAAAAGCTAAGATTCACATTACGCACTTTTGTCCGTATTGATAAAGGAGGGAACAAATTAATTATGTAAAAACGTTCGGAAGGCGTAAATAAAACTTAAACTGATTACTGTAAGGAACATAAAAAAGAAGGAATTGCAGTGTCTAGGCTTCGTAGCCGCAACACTGATTTCAGGTCCTTCTTAAGTTTCGGCTCAAAACAAATCTAAATGTAGCTTGAGAAGTAATGATATGTATTTAAAAATAATCAGGGTTGCAGATTTTTTTATTACACCATATATAATAAAACAAAATTGAACTAGACTTATAGATTCGATTGAAAAAAACCTTTTTTTAAATATTCCGTCTAAAGATTAGATTATAGTTTTGGACCGGTGTCGATTGTACAAAACCTTTATGGAATTGCTTAAGAAGAGGAAGTACTTGTAAAGAAGAATATCTCGTAGATAAGATAAGACCACGTTTAATTAACCTTACATATATATCTTCGAGTTCATCTTGTAGCTAAGTCACATATTAATGTAATCTTTGCTTTCTTCCATTATATCGAATAAGTATATTCTTATGCTTACTGATACTAACCAAAGCCCAAAGCTTTAACATTATTTTATTGCTTTATATTTTAATCTTCTTCTCATGTATTACTTATTACCAATCAAGAAAATGCAGAATGCTCTCAATAAAATGATGACAAAAAATGCCATATTTAAAATATATATATGTGTGTGTGTTAAAAAGTAGGTAATTATAGTATGTGCTTGTTGTGCCTTCATTACGGTAACAACAATAAATTAAGAAAATAGTAACAACATTAAAATAAAATTGTTCACCATTTTGAAAAAAACCTTCCTTTTTGAATGTATTCAAAATAAATAAATTAGTGTCGGGACAAACGTATTCCTGTGAAGTAAGTATGTAATACTAATAAATACAATAAACACTGTTTTCTTAAATAAAAATATTAGTGATAGTAAGGACGGTGGTGTTGCAGAAAAATAATAATTTTATATACCTCTGTTTAATAATAATATGTGAATTTTAAGTTTGGCTTTCATTTGACGTATTTGAACAATTTTTGAAATTTTTATGTCTGTTATCAAAGAAAAAACAAATATATATATACCTGTGTCTAAGTGAAGGGCCTGAAGTGAAATTATCGCTAAACAATAAGAGACCAGCAACAGCCACATTCTGACGGCTGACACCGGGTACTTAAGGACGAACAACGCTTGAGGCCCACCAAGTCACTCGGGGAACAGATAGGACGGGTATCGGTAACCCACTGCAGTCGTCACGTTCCACTCCCTCTTTATAGTCCGGCTCCCTACTCCTGCCACTCGTCCGATCTACTGTCGCGAGCGGTTTATCACAGTAGCGCACCCGGGGTACTTAAGTTCTATTCACACACATCAGTCACTGCACGTCTCCGTTCCCTCTGTTCCGAGATGTATCAGTCACAAAAAATATGTTAAATTGTACTACTTGATAAATTGTACTAGTGTAATTACTGGGCCGGAGCCGTTCCAAATCAGACCCATCTTTGTCACCGAACCGTCGAAATCAAATTTCTCTTCAACGATAAATTTTTATTTAAAAATGGATCATGAAAAATTAATTTAATGTGTACGCAGTATATAAGCATGTACCCAGTACTGTATGATTTTTCCAATGTTAAGTATATGGGCATTAATTAAATCCTCAGGGGAGTGATTTCTTAAATCAAAAAATCCACAAACTCAGCTTCAGAAGATTTCAATGCCACGCAATTGTGATTTCTTGAAAACCAAGAAAATAAATTCCCAGCTTAACAAACCGCAGAACCAACCCCGAAATGATTAGTTAGTTGTCCTAACTTGGGCCCGCCATACATTTAAAACCAAACAAACACACTAATGACAGATGCATTAGAATTTTCTGTAAATATTTGCCAATGAAAGGAATTAATTGAGTATTATATTAGGGTATACACTTAATCAACCCAAATGCCGGCTCAGCCCGGATTTTGCCTATGGAACTAAAATAAACACTACACCGTCACCGGTCCGATTGTCGGCTGAGTTAGAATTTTTACGAATGGAATTTAATGCATTAAACATTATACTGGCCCGATTGTAGGGGCCGGAATTTTACCAGTGGAATTAAATTAGGAAGCATAAACTAAGTCGGCCCAATTGCCGGCTTGGCCCGGATTTTTGCCGATGAAACTAATAACATTAAACACAATACCGGCCTGATTGTCGGCTGGGTCCGTTTTTTCCCCGATGGAATTAGATTCATTGAATTAAATTAGGATGCATAAACGAAATCAGTCCAATTGCCGACTAGGCCCGGATTTTTGCCGATGGAATTAAATTTGTATCTTCTTCTTTCTTTCTCTTCAACCTATAACTTCAAAAGTACTTATCTGATTTTTATGAAATTTTAATGGTTTGTTTGAAGTAGCCTGCAGATAACTCCAAGTTAATTTTTTTAACCGAATGCGTTCTAAAAATGTTTCGCGCTATCAAAGTTACATCCAAAGAATTATATATTTTAGTAATCAGCTCGAAGTACCCCTTCATATGATACCCCTCACGGTGTCGAAAAAATAAAAAAAAATTTAACCCTTAAGTTTTTTTACCCTAATTTTTTTGAAAAATGTTTTTTTTTTAATTCGCTATATTTTTAAAATATGTGGGTAGGTACAAGACACATACATACCAAATTTCAAAGTGATCGGACGAAAGGTGTAGCCGTGAGAGCACGCGAGAGGACGGACGGACAGACACACGCAGGAAAATATAAGAGTCCTTGGTTTTGCCTACGGACCCTAATATTAAATTTACAAAACGTAATGTACAGTCATTAAAATAAAATCAATCAACTTAGTTAAATAACTTAAAACTAAAATAAAATAGTAGACTTAAAAGCTTGTTTAAAAGAAATCAACAAATAGACAAATAAAATTAAACGACAATTATTAAATAAAATTAAAGAAAAGACCATAATTATAAAAAAAACGTATTTTATCAATAAAAAATAAAATAATATTTTTTTCGAAATTTCCAAAAAGTGGTATCTTTACTTTTGGTCGAAGAATGTTCAGGAATTTTGACATCTCCAATTTGATATTTTTATATGTTACTTTTTTAACCAAAATTTCTTTGTTATGATCATATTAATGACTTTTTTGTATATGTGAAAGTAGTTTTGTTATTTTAACTTAATATGACCCTCTCTTTTAGAGATAGTTTTTACACTAAAATGACTTCATACAGACATCAGTATTATTAATTAAAGATTGATAATGACCTTAAAACAGGGTCGAAACGTCTCGTTTATGAAGATTTAAGTGTTTTTATATTACTACCACACCTTATTTATCCATCAACTTAAAAATTTTAAGAATCAATAAATTTAAAAAGGTGTAAATTTTCTACGTTTTTAATAAAATTAACGAAAAGACCATAATTATATAAAAAAAAAAAACGTATTTTGTCAATAAAAAATAAAATAATATTTTTTTCGAAATTTCCAAAAAGTGGTATCTTTACTTTTGGTCGAAGAATGTTTAGGATTTTTTTCAGATTTTTTGCACTTCACATAAGATGATGATACCTACACATATGATTTAAGATACCTAAAGAGTTTACGTCTATCCCTGTGACGAAGACCTGTGTGACGAAAGACCTGTGGTCGACGGTGAAGACGCACTGCAGTGGCGGTGTCCAACGGAGATGTGGTGACGGGCTGTGAAGCAGGGTCCTTATGCCGGAGACTGGGGTGGACTCCCGGCGCACCTTAGGGTACGTCCAGAGTGCACGCGGGTTCCGAATCAGGTTCACGCTCCGAAAACAGGCTCGTGATATGTCAGCTTGAGGAAAGCAGGGGATGGCCACAGTGGAGGTAGGTAGAAATACGCGCTGACGTAATGTAACGTAAACAAAACAAAAACAAGGAGTTGTCATATGAAGTTATACCGTGTTTTTTTTATGGCCACAGAGAGTTAATTTAAAATTAAAATGTAGAGGAATTGCTTTTTATGAAATTATTACTAAGTTAAGGAGTGCATATGGGGAATACCACCGCTTATTTGAGTAGTTAACAAATTGTAGAGAACATGAAACGTTTCTCCCTACATTTAGAATGGAAGTGGAGGCATTCTACTATTTTAGAAATACTTTCGTGATAAGCGTTTCTTTCTTTATTATATTAACATTAAAAAAATAAATCGAAACGAAGAAAATCAAACAAGACTCAAAAGACGAGAACTAAGATAAGAAGTAAGTATTTGTATATAACCAAGGAAAAGGTTTCATAAACAACTACAAATGCCAAAAAATAAATAGTAGTTTGTAGTTACAGTATAGTCCGATGGTGCTGATAGCAGCCGAAATCTGAAACAAGAGTGACCTAAACATTCCGGTAAAGCCTCTGACTCCGAACGCTGCGCGCGCAACCAGTTGCTTGCTTCTACTATGGCCACCCTGCTGCAATACCACTGTATATGTCTCGCACTTGTTTTCTGAGTCTGAACCTGATTCGGAACCAGCGTGCACTGTGGCCGTACCCTTATCCTTTATCTGAGCCGCCTAGCGGGTCCCGAGTCACGGAAAAGTATCCTGCCCTGGCGGAGTGCGCAGAGGCCAACTGAAGGACAGTCTCTCAATCAGTTCGACCCTTGAACCACAACATTGACGAGCAGACCTTCTATGTAGGTTGAACCTGGTTACTGTCAAGAGTCAACCTAAAGATAACATTCCTAAGCTGGCTCTAGCTTTCCCTAGTCTTTATCTCCAGCAATATGCAAATGCACATCACAATAACAATGATTACAATAAGCATCTTAATAACTATAACCTACATTAAATAAATAAATAACAATACAATAAAATAAAATGCGTTTACTACTGGATATAAAAGCCCGTTTATTACGTCCCTCACTTTCCCCTAACTTACCTTCTCCTCCTTCCCTTAGGGGAGACTCTCCAGTACGACGGGATATAAAATCCCGTCGTACCAGTTAGTGAAAGGTGGGGGACGTAAAAATTAAGGAATTAAATAAAGGAGGATAAGGTAAACGCTACCACTATGTAATCGCCGCCACCACGTAAATGTCATTGTTCACACAGGCGTGCAGGAAGGGGGGGGGGGGGGGGGGGGCGGTAGTGTCTTGGGTAACGGCAGGGTTGCCTAAATATTTGTGTTCTTTTGGGGGGGGGGGGGGGAGGTCTTGACCATGACATGTAGGAGGAGGGTCCGGGTGAACTTGAGGGGAGGTGTATCGTCATGGTTATCCTTAATTCTACGTTTTGCGCCGCCATTTTCACCCTACTAATTTAGTATTATTTATTAATTATTATTTGAAACTGACCAACAAAGACGGGTTATTCTCATTATTTAGCTTCCTTTTCTGATTTATTTTTTAAACATTTATCTTTTTGCTATCTTTATTTATCTTTTACTATTTTCTTTACCGTTTACAATAGTCGTCGTGTCCAGGAGTTTTCGGTCCGTAGAGAATTTATGCTGTCTCATATCCAAAAACTTGTTTATAAAATATATTTATTATTGATCAAAGTCAATCTAGCGTTTACCTGTAGTTTTATTCGTATTTTCAGGTCTTTTTTGAACCGCTACAATCGGTGGGTGAGAGGAGTTCAATTGTGTTCTCTTTAAAAAAATAAAAATACAACAATTTATAATAATATTAACATCTTTTTATTATTTTCATTGGGTTGATATTTTAATTACAACCAAAGTAAAAAGACTAATAAAAATGCTTCCGTTCCAGCTTGTTTGGATCTGGAACTAGTTTTGCTTGGAACATAGAACGAAAACGATCGTTTTTTGTTCCAAGCGAAACGAGTTTTCTACGTTCCCTTCGAGCTACTTAGTTTCGATGATGTTTTCTCGTTCCCGTTTCCTCTTTAATCAATTACGTTACGTGTTATTTTTCTCCATTCATGCAAAATTACTCGTATTTCGTATTGTATAAATAAAAAAAGACAGTAAACTAAAACAACATAAAAACTTAAAGTCTTACCAAAAATAACGTAGTTCCATGAAATCTTGGAACGATTGGAATCGTTTCAACACAGGAACTAGTTATTTTGATAGTTACGTTCCGCTCCTCCCATCCCTAGAAGGTAGCTTCGGTGATGTTAAAATGAAGTTGTGTTCTTAAGATAAAGCTTCACTTTTAATAATACACTGAAACTATTGTCAATAATTAAATCTAATATTTTATGTGGTAGATACAATTTACCTCTTCGTGGTCATAAATATTTTGAGCTTATTAATATTACTGAGGATAATAAAGTTATATTACCCTTCATTTAATGAGCCCCGAAGATCTCAATGAAAATATAAATATTTGTGGTGCAATAATTCAAGAGATAATTGTTGAGAAGGTATGAAATTCGTCGATGAATCATCTGACATTTCTGGACAAGAACAACTTTGTCTTTCATAAGAAAATTCCAAATTAATTTTAGAGAGAAATGTTTAAGCTTCGTTCAAGTGAACGGCGTTTCTAGAGCAGGTCTTGCCAATTCAATCACATCTACTTTGTCAAAAAATGGAATAAATTTTCATTATTTAAGAGGCCAAGGTTGCGATGGAGCGGCTTCAATGAGCGGAAAATTTAATTTAGTACAGATGAAAATCGTATTGGATTATCCGCTGGCAATATATTGCCACTGTATTCAAGAAGGGGGGGGGGGGGCACGCCCTCAAGCTGGTTTTATCAAGTGTGTTGCGTACCGAAATTTACTGCAAATTATGCAGGAAATAATAATATTTTTTTTCCGTGGTAGGCTGTGAAATAGTAACTTTAGAGCCTAAAAAACATAGCTAAAATCCATTTTTTCATTACGTGGACTTAAAAAATCTTTTCATTACTCCTAGCTGTAAAGTAAAAATCTTTTACGTCCTAGGAACTAAACGATTTTTTATGTCCGGCGGGTAGTTGTCAAAACTTCCGTTAGTACCGCTGCAGTCTTTGTAGAAATGCTTCTAGTACGTTTAAAATCCGCTAGATGTCAATGCGTTTTATTTATCTTTTCTTATAGTGTCACCTCTTTTTAAGGTTTCTTTTTTTAAGTCTTAAGTATGTACTAATATTTGTTATTATTATATATTGATTAGTGATTAATATTTAATGTTTTTTCATTGTCTGCTACCTCGGAAAAAATAGCATATGCTACGCGACTGTGAAGTGTTTTTTCTTTACCTTGGCAATATTTACTGTCTCGCTTCGCTCGACAGTAAATGTAATTGCCGCGGTAAAGAAAAAACTCACTTCACAGCCTAGTAACATAATATACTATTATCTACGATTGATACGAAATATAAACATTGTATCTCTGTTTAGATGCGTAGAAAGTGATTCTTTACGTACTTGTATTCATTCGTCTCATAGTTCTGAAGAATTCCTCTTCTTTACCACCCTAATGCGGTAAAGAAGAGGAATTCTTCAGCTTTACGCACGTTTAGCTGGTTTGTTTACATTTAACAAAACTAATTTGCTGTTCTAGTAACTGTTTATATCGAGTTTTTAGTGAAAAACAATGAGTGAATCAAGTGACTTTGACGAAAATGTGGAGAATAATACTCCTCCAGAAATAATTAATTCGGCAAAAAATACAACTCAAGAATTAATTCCATCTTTATCAAGAGAGAGATACGAACTTACATACAGCAAGTTTTTTTTCTGTATTTATTATTTAAATCTAACAATCGTAGATAAAGTACGGTACGCAACTCGTGCGAAAACGGCATTTTGCATTGCTCGTGTGGTTTTACTACCCTCGCTGTCGCTCGGGTGCAAACTCCACACTCGCATGCAAAATGCTACTTTCCACACTCGACGCGTAATGTACTATTAGATTGTCACCAAAAGGAACGCATATATATAATCAAGCATGAGGGCATTCAGGAGCACATGCAAAAATGTTTTTAAGAAATTTAAGGATAAACGATTAAAAAATATATGTGCCAAACGATGGGGTAACTGAATTGTTTTTTATTTATCAATCTTTTCATTTATTCATTCATTTATTTTATTTATTTATTTTTTTTTTTCGATTACTATCAAATTGACATAAAAATGATATCATCTTTTAAGTATACTTGCCATTAAATTAAATATATAGGTAACCTGTTTTTTAAACACTATTTTTATTACACCCCACTCCTACCAGTCGTCACTTATTGAATGTTATAGGGAGAAAAACTTCGTTCTTGCTGGTAATGCGGGCAGTCAAAGAAAATTTGCGCTTAAGTTTCCGATTGTCCATTGTTACACAGTGGACATGATTCGTCACATATACATTTTTATTCTAATTTTCTGTTCTTTTTTGAACCGCTACCTTCAGCGGAAAAGAGGAGTCTAATTTTTTCTTCAGCTCCTTCGTGTGCCCCCCCTCCCCCTACCACCTCAAAATACATTGGTCCTTAGAGCCGGACGCTAAAGTAACTTCTTTATCCTATGTTTACCTTATTTATGCAGAGAAATTATCTACAAAATACTTTTCACAAATTTTATTTGTATCGTATCATTCTGTTTATCATTAGACTTAATTTTTTTTTTTTTTTTTTTTACTGATAATATCAAACATATCTTTTACATGGAACCGTTATCTGGGCTAAAGGTCATCGTTCTCAAGTCAAAGCTACAGAATCTATTTTCGGGGATTAAGGAGGTGGTGGAGCAAGAGCGTCGCATAGATAAAGAACCAGATGCTCTTGGAATGTTTCTTTCTTTAGACTTTCTATTTGAGAAATTTGATTCCATATGGGATGATCTTGTGCTTCTACATGCGGGCCCTGATCCATGAAATGGCAAAATGGGCATATGCCGAGGGCACCGGTTTTTAGAGGGGTGTCAAAAAATCTGGAACTTTCGTAAATCCGTTCTTTTTTCTTTTTTTGCTAGTCGAATGTCAGAAACTTGGCAACTATGTAAGACTTAGTAGATAATTACAATATGTGACTAAAATTAGCTCTAGAATTGAATATCCCCGATAAGGTAAAATAATTAACTAAAGTGCTCACAGATTAGAATAGAACACTATATTAGCTTATAATGTTGCCAGCTTAAATAAAAATAAAAAAGTTCGACATTTTAATTTTTACGAATAATTTAAAAAGTTTTAGATAATATTCTTGAGTGAAACCTTTCTATTAAAAAAAAAAATGAAAGGTTACAAAAGTTCTTGGACAGTACTTATGAAACAAAACGGATACCTGCAGAGAAGACATCCAAGTGAGGGTGACCAAGATGTGTTTATTGCAGTGTCTAAGTCCCATTAACTGGCGTAGACAGCGGGGTTACACGATAACTTATGCTTCATTGAGTTTACCGTTAATTGTTTAAAGCCATGTATTTTATTTGTCTATCTGAATTCAAGTAAGTGGGATAGAGAGTTTAAATATCATTGTAATTTGATAACCCAGGCAAAGTACTCTGGCTTAATTTTTGTAGGCGATATGAATACCAGGATGAGCAATTTACCTATTGTACCTAATGAGTTGCTAAATGAATATGGTGTGTTGAGGTGTTGAGTGAGCGTAAGTCTAAGGACATGGTATTACATAACCATGGCAGAATGTTGTTGAAAGTGTGTGAGAACTAAGATCTGGTTTTACTTAACGGTCGTACAAATGGTGATCTAGATGGTGAGTTGAAGTTTATCAATTCTAACGGTGCGTCGATAATTGACCTGTGTTTCGTTTTATACTTGACATCCTTCCTAATAAAATTAAATTAACGTACAATGGATTAAATTAACGTACAATGGTCGTACAAATGGTGATCTAGATGGTGAGTTAAAGTTTATCAATTCTAACGGTGCGTCGATAATTGACCTGCGTTTCGTTTTATACTTGACATCCTTCCTAATATAATTAAATTAACGGTCGAAAACCATTTTCTATTAACTTTAGTAATTAGAAATAATTAAAATAAAATTAATCATAAAAAAACTGTCAAGTAAACACCCTGTTGCCAAAATTTAAATGGTACAAGCAAACTATAAACGACATTAGATACGACAGTACAAACGGCCAAGTTAAAGTTTCAGCAGATTTAATAAAAAAGCGGCAATTAAGCAAATTAACATAAAAAGCCTTCTATATAGGCCGCCTTGGTTCAACCTAATATGTCACAAAGCGCAAAATAAAGTCTTTAAACTAGAAGAATTTGTGCGTGAAAAAAACTATGTTAATAATCTGTTCAAGGCAGCTAAAATAGAATATACTAACATTAAAATACAAAGTGCAAAAGAATATTATATAAATATAAGCATTAGTCTCAGTGTCAGAACTACTAACCAAGAATTATGTTAAAGGACTAGAGAATTAAGGAGTAGATAACGTCATGGACAAATATAAAGGCCTGGGTAGATCATTTTCATTTTCTTTTTTGAAGTATCCAATTATTGATACTGTTTGTTATGCAGAATCTTAGGTCAAAGATGAGATGAAGTTAATTTAGGTATATCAAAAATGAAAAATAACAAAGCACCAAGGATTTGACAGAATTCTTAGTGAATTTTACAGGAACTCTCCTGAACGCCCTGTACAAAAATTAAATTTATTATTTTCTAAAAATGTTTAAATAAGTGATGACCCAAATATGTTTGGGAGATCTATTATCTACCCTATTTATAAAAAAGGAAATCCGAATGAAGCAAAAAATTATCGAGAGATATCCTTTATAGACATTACAACAAAAGCGTTTACAGGTATTTTGCTGGAACACTTATGCAGATGGCTAAAAAATAGAAATATTTTATGCAGGTTTTAGCAAAGACTATTCTGCTCTAGACAAAATCTTTATTCTCAACTATATTATTGAGCTAAAATTAAAAAAAAAAAATAATTAATGGGTTTATTGTTTTTTGTGGGTTTACAAGTGGCCTTCAAATCGAAGATATAAATGCCTTATTTCTAAAACTTGCCAACCTTGGAATATCGACAGACTATGTTTTACTTCGTACCAGAGCGTACGTAGGTTCTAGGCTGTCGCACAAATAAAAAAATGAAAAGGACTATTTTTGTTATATTATTATTATTATTATTATTAATAATTAAGTATTTAATTAAGTTTTTTTTTTTTTTTTTTTTTTTTTTTTTTTTTTTTTTTTTTTTTTTTTTTATGAACTGTAATAAAATAATAATAATAATAATAATAATAATAATAATACCATTTATTAAAATGACGCAGTATTACAATGAATTAATATTATTTTGATAATTGCTTCATTCGGCCATTTCAAATCAGCCGGAGCTGTGGTAACCTTTGAGGTAATGTTCGGTTGCTTTTTTTATTTTTTACATTTATTTAAATGTGAAAATGGCTATAAATAAAATTAATTGTAGAAATAAAATTTACATAACATAACAAAAACAAAATAATACTATTTACATGACACAAAATTTTGAATTAAAAATGATAGGGACAATAACATATTATATAACAACAATAAAATAAAATAACATAATAAGCATTCTAAATAATAGTTTAACCTAATTGAGATTCTCTCTAGTAAATGGTAACTTTAACTCTATTAAATGGTAATCTTTCTTTACTGATACAGTATTCACTATTCACTGTGTAGCCAGGCTTCCTTATATACAACTTCCATTCTCTTCCATTCATTTCTTTCGAGCGCCACTCTCCTCCACGTAGATTCTCCACAACACTTCCTCATCTCACTGTCCCACCTTACTCTTGGTCTTCCTCTTTTTCGTTTTAGATCTATGGGAGTCCATTCAATAATTTTCTTCGACCATCTTCCGTCGTTAGTCCTAACTAAGTGGCCAGCCCATCTCCATTTCCTTTCCGCTATGTCTTTCCCAATATCATTCAAGTTAGTTTTCTGTCTGATCCATTCGTTGGTTTTTCTTTCGTTGCGACCTATTTTTAACATGCTCCTTTCCATTCTTCTTACTGCCACACGTAGTCTATTAATGTTAGCCTTGGTTAAGCTCCAGGTTTCACAACCGTAGATCATGACAGGCTTAACTACAGTGTTCCACAGTTTAGTTTTAATTTCGGTATCGACGTTTGATTTGAAGAGTATTTTGTATGAGTTGAAGCTTCTCCATCCTAATCCGATTCTCCTTTTTATTTCCCTTGTCACCCAGTCGTCTTTTGAGATTAGCTGACCTAAATAGATAAAGTCTTCCACTTCTTCTATCTTCATTCGTTCGACTGTGATTGTGGCGTCGCAATTGATATTCATGGTGAACAATTTAGTTTTGCTGAAATTTATGTTTAAACCTATGTTTTTTGCTTCCTTTATTAGGTCTTGAAACATGATCTTAATTTCCTCTATACTTTTCCCTATAAGCACGATATCGTCAGCAAACATTATTTTATTTAAATTTTCGCCGTTTACTCGGATACCGAAGTCACTCCACTGAAGGCCCTTGAATGCTTCCTCCAAAGTCGCACTAAATATTTTTGCTGATGGAACATCGCCCTGCCTTGTACCTCTCATTGGTTTAATACATGCTTTTGCGCCACCCTTTTTTATGTGTATAACAGCACTTCTATTTATCGAATCTATGATGTTGGCATATATTTTATTCACTCTGTTGTTGTTCAAGGCTGCTATTATACTATCGTGGAATATGCTGTCAAAAGCCTTTTCGAAATCGATAAATAGAAGTGCCAACGGGAATTGGTATTCATGTGCATTGGCTACAAGTTGTTGAACCACCAAAATTCCATCAGTTGTACTGAAGTTCTTTTTAAAACCAACCTGTTCAACGGAGGAGAAGTAATCTAACTGTGGGGATATTCTTTTGGTAATTATAGTCATAAACGTTTTATAGATTACAGAGAGAAGGTTTATTGGACGGTAGTTTTTTATGTCTAGCTTATCCCCTTTCTTATGCAAAAGTATAAGCTGAGAGTTGTACCAGTTTTGGGGAAGGTTTCCTGTTGATAAGCAGAGGTTAAAAAGACTGCATAGTTCTTCTATTAATTTGTTTCCTCCTGCTTTTAGTTGTTCATTTAAAACACCGTCCATTCCACCTGCCTTACCTCCTTTAAGACACTTGACGGCATGCTCCACTTCCTTTTCATTATTCCTGCGACATCCTTTCCAACGTTTCCCTCTTCTTCGGATCTCCAGCTATATGACTTTTTTTTTTTTTTTTTTTTTTTTATGAACTGTAATAAAATAATAATCATAAATTTACTTGACCTTTAGTAAAAAAGTACCAGTTGTACCGTTGGTCCTTTCCTGGTTGGTTTCGGATCGTGATGATACCCTATCGAATATGATTATTCGATTGATTTCGGGTTATTTCATATGTTTGAGTTGACGAAAACTTATAACCTTTTCCGATTGGGTGTTCATTATATCCGAACATACTATTATGTATATGTTGGCACTTTACTTTCGTAACTGTTTTTAACTCCATCTCTTGGAAGGAGTTGCCTAGCTTATCTGGTTAACGGGAGCATGCGCATTTGTTTCGTTTACCACGGTGATCATGCTCGTCATCGCTGTGCCCAGATCTGTATACATTTACATAGTCCCTTCTGACAGTTGGTTAAGTGACGGGTTATTCCAAAGGTAACTAAAAATAAAAGTAGTCAGATGGCCATATTTTTCTTCTTTTTTTTATCTTCTTTTAGCGAATTTTCAAAGAAAATTACGCTATTGCAATGGCTTCAAAATTTTTGTAATGCGAATTTTTGAAAAATTTTTCCATGGAAATCCGTTTTAGACCATTCTGAATCGATTCCTGAAATTTAACACTTTTTTTATGTATGTATGTATATATGTATGTATATATGTATGTATATATGTATGTATATATGTGTCACTCCAGACGATATCTCCCCTTGGGATGCACTTAAAAATTTCAAACAAATTTTAAAATGTCAATAATATCAAAAGAAAGGATGAGTTCGTTGGCCAGAATTTTTGGAGTCCATTTAGGGGTCAAATTTTGACCATATAGGGTCAAAAAACGTGTTTTTTCCATTTTACCCCCCTTTTATGTGAAAATATGATAAAAGTGTAAATAACAACAATTACTGTACTCTAAAAGAGCTTTCCAACGACATGCATCTTGAAGGGTAAATACTATTTTGACTTTTGTACCCTGCCCCGTGCCCCTGTGTACCAATTTTTTTTTTCACCCGAGCAAATACTGAACCAAAATTTTCCTATATTATCATAAGCCAATAAAACGCAGATTTCTTTGAAAATTCGCTCATTAAGTCATGGTGCATGACTGAACTTTTTTTAATTGTGTGCGGTATCACTAATATTTAGTGTTTAGTATAAAACATAAATTATGTATATAACATAAAAACTAACAAGTTATAATAAGTTTCATAATCATAATCAGTTATTCTAAATAAATCAAAACGTAAATATTTATAAATGGAAAGGAAATTGTTTCAAAACAAATACAATTTCTGCTGTACATAAGGTCACAAATGGTTATTTGTCTTTTTAACTATCTTTGCATCTTGACTGACCATATTAATTTTTTTGTGGTCAGACAATAAACTGGTTAATCAGATGGCGATTTTTGTAAGAATATTGTAAGTGTGAGTAATAATACAATTTACGTCGACATATTTCAACATAACTTATGTTTATGTAATTTTTATAAGTATTCCTTGTAAAGTTTGAACATTAAAAATTATATATTTTATATTTTTATAATGCTCAATGTCACAAATAAAATAAACGCTTTTAAAATATAAATAGTAAACACAAAAAGTTATCAAACACCCTACAGAATTAAGTATAACCCCACGTTTACAGTTGATAGTGGGAGCATGGTCTATAGGGAAGTGATTCCCAACCTGTGGTCCGCGGGACTGCTCCAGGTGGTCCGCGGAAAGATTGAGGAAACAAATTAATTAAATTTATCGAGTCAAATATTTACAGCTAATAGAATTAAATTTCGAATAAAATAAGATAGGGCTAATCTGAGGTATAAATCTGATAAGGCGTCACAATGTATCGGGAATCAAGAGGCGGTGTTACCAGGAAGTTGCTTAACTCTACACAGGTACTTCATTTCTATCAAATTTCATTAACTCTTAAAGAACAAGAACAACTGATCAACATTGCAGCTGATACTTAACTTAAGCTAACAAATTCTTAATTTAGGAACGCGGCAGCGTTCCGCCACGCCAAGTCAAAAGGTCAAAATTTCACAAAAGCTGCCAGTGTATATAGCTGCCGCGTTCCTAAATACTGTAGGTGACAAACTAGGGTTTTTGAGGGTCTGCAGAGTGGAATACGTACAAGCTACCTAAATAAGTTTTTTAATATCTTTGAAGGCCGTGTCCTGTAGATCAAAATAAAAAAAAAATGTCGAAATCGGTTAAGTAGAAGTAGAGAAAAATAGGTTTGAAAATGGCAGTTTTGATGACTTCTTATTCTTATTCTTATTCTTCCTTCATTTTACGTTGACGCACCTACAGCCTAAACTACTGAACCGATTTTAATGAATGAGGGCATTTTGGATTCGTCTAGGGCCCTAGTGCATTCCTTGATAAAAAAAAATGTAGATAACTCATCCCTACGCTGAATGCGGAGCGAGAAACCAAGCTAGCGAACAGTCACTTTAACGTTGACGCGCCTACAGCCTAAACTACTGAACCAATTTAATGAATAAGGGCTTTTTGGATTCGTCTAGAGCCCTAGTGCACCCCCCCCCCCTCTCTTAACTTCACTTTTATTTGACTCTAATGTGTGGGAATATACAGTTTAGAGAATCCTTCCTTAGGGACCGTACAAAAAGTCATGAAATCTGACCAAAAACCACTTGTGTGGTAAAAAAACACCCCGCCAAGTCTGTGGTCCAAAAAAGTTGTGAAATCAACTTTCTGTCCTGCCAAGTGATGTTGGCATTTTCTCCTGACCCAACACTGTTAACTTAGATATTTATCAGCTTATTCTCCTTGGCGGTGTGAGGAAAGCCTTTTAACAGTGTTGTTGAAGGCTCTTCTCGATGCCACAATGATCATCGCTGTAAATCTTTCCCATTATCAAAAAGCAAATAAAATAGAAATAAGTAATATACAAATTAAGCTTTCAAGGAATGACCCCATGCAACTACTACTTTCTTTGCAGAGGATGCGTGGAATACTACCAGTTAACTTTGAGTAGTACTGCAAAGGCGGATGCAGGCAAACCGCCAAGGAGAATAAGCTGATAAATATCTTAGTTGACAGTGTTGGGTCAGGAGAAAATGCCAACATCACTTGGCGGGACAGAAAGTTGATTTCACAACTTTTTTTGACCACAGACTTGGCGGGGTGTTTTTTTTTTTTACCACGTAAGTGGTTTTTGGTCAGATATACAATTATATCCGAATTTTGGGTGCCACTACTTCATGAATATGCTCAATTGAGTGTAAAAGCAATGAAATAATTCCTGCCCTTCCACTCTACATATTTATGTGAAGCTTCTTTTTCTGCTCTCAGCCATATCAAGAGTAAGCAAAGAAATAGATTAACCCATTTGGATGCTCCAATGAGAATGACATTGACTACTTTAAGCCAAATATTGACAAGTTGTGCAATGACATGCAGGATCAAGGTAGCCATTGATAATACATTTTTTTTAAATGACAATAGTCATACCTTTTAAGAACTTGTAACACAACGCAAGTGCATTTGTATTAAAGATATTATGGTATAACCAAAATATAATTTGTACTCAATAAAATTCGTACACACATAAAATATAGGTAGTTTATTTTTAACCGTCCTAGGTATTTGTGCTTTCTGGGGCCAAATCCATACAAAAAGTTGACAAATATTACTATTCATCTGATCCGTTTGTTTCTTATATTAATTATTGTGCTTATGATTAATCATAATCATGAGGAGTCTATCTTGTGGTCCACCGGCACAAAAAGGTTGGGAAACACTGGTCTAGGGGGTCAGGAGTTGGGGGTGGCCCAAGTGTTCCCATAACTACTATATGATTTTTGTGAAAATATTGTGGTCCGGTTTTTGACAACCTGCCTTTAGCTATGCTTAAAACTTTAGTTTTATTTATATTTACTTTCAGGCCATAATTTGTTCAATATTCGTCAAGTATTTTGAGAACTTTGTTGAGCTGAATTGGGGAGTCCAATATAACCGTTAAGTCGTCTGCGTAAGCCAAGATAAGGATGTTTGTTGTGTAATCAATGCTTATTCCTTCTCTCCAATTACTAATAAATAAATTAAACGGCAAAGTTAACATAATTTAGCCCAGCAAACCTTCTTTGTTTATAAATATGTCAGTGGATTTTTCGCGGTTGTAGTGGATTTGGAAACAACCAAATATGGGTAGTGGATTTATTTGATTGAGTTTTCATAAATACTCACTATTGTATTTAGAATTTTGGAGCTTAGTCACAGACTTTGTAGTTTATTTTATTTATTTATTTATTGCTTCCGAGCTTACCGAAGGTAACGGAAGCATTGTGTTCACTTTTTAAAACGAAAAACTTTTATGCCTCCGATTTTAAAAATTCCAAGACAGCGGAAATCCGTTTCAGACATCAGAGAACATTTTTGGTCTCGTGTCTGTCTGTCTGTCTGTGGCCGATTTTGATGAAATTTGGTAGACTTGTTCATTTTACCAATGCCCAGGACGAGTTCGTTGGACAACGTTATCCGTCCAAGCGTTCACGAGCAACGCTCGTGTATACGTGAACTTCAAATTCAAAATTGGAATTTAGGTCGGGGAAAAAAATCTAACTTCATCTATTCAATGAGACAAACATTTTTTTCAAATACAATTTTTTAGTAAAACCAACAGCGACACCTGTATGACGTGTTAAAGATCGCTAAAACTATTAATAGTTTTTACATAATAAACAATATAACAATAAATTAATATGTATAACAATAATTTTATTGTTAATATATCAATAAAGTACATGATAGGATGCGAGGAAGCTATGTCCCACACTAATTGGCAGTCTATTATTTTTTTTTTTTTTTGAGAAAATAATTTTGTAACACATTTCTACGGCAAACCTGGGTCCTATCATTATACTGTGATTTGAGACGGCATGGCATATATTTGCCAAAATAATAAAATGAGGCTGATTCGACCGTCGTCCAACCTGTCATGTTTCAAATGCACAAACAAGACGAGAGATCAAATAAACATAAATGTGTAACTGACAAACCTTATACTGCTTCATTTTTTAGGGACCGTTGTGTAAGAGATTGTTTTGGTAGTCTAGACTAAAGACTACCTCTTGTAATTGCAAAGAGGTGAGCCATATTCTGAAAGCGGCGTCCTACAAGTTTGTAAGCGGCCTGACCGTCTACGAATTTGCTATTTCGATCTATGTTACTTTTTATTTAAAATAATCATTAAAACTGAAGAAAAACATTTAAATCAGGTAATAAGGAAGGTATTTAAGTCTATGAAAGAAGAGATGTGTTGTTGGGTATTTGCATATTGTTATTCCATGAAATGCTGTTTGCCTCTTGCAGTCGATTGTTTCGTCGCTGTCTTTTCAGCTCTCCTTTGAAATTAAATTAGACTCGAGGCTACCGAGAGTATTAAAAAAGAATGTTTGAACGGATTCTTAATCAAATACGGAAAATATACAAGGTTTAAAGATGGTCTAAAAGAGTTTACATTTAGATATATGCCAGTGTATATAAGTAAGAAGAGACATTTGAAATAAACAAATTAAACCGGTGAAAGGGGGTAGTTTTATTAAGGATTTAAATAAATCAAGTTAGGGTGTTACTCGATGGAAGCAGGGTGGGATTTAAGAGATTGACAGGTCGGGATCAAGAGGCAGACTATTAGACTCGGTGTTCGAGCGTATATAAAGGGACGAGACCAAATGAGCAGCATCACATTGCCGACATGGATCCTACAGCTACAAGCCTCCTTCTCTCTGCGTTTGTTATCTTGGTACCACTACTTGACTCCTCTCATGGTAAGTCCTCCACAACTACACCATTATCATAGGGCCGGTGCCTACTCATAGGCAGGGCTGGCGGCCACACTGAGAGTATTTTTTTTATAAATTGACAAACAAAATCCATACTTGCAAAACGACAGTAATGGGCGCGACACAGTTATCTAAACAAATATTTTGTAATAGAACACAAGTAATAACACACATAGACAACACTAAATTGTCCCTTGTCGTGTGTCGTTTTAGTTTAGTAGCTAAGCTTATCGTATTTGGGGTTGGTTCTTGGCTACACGGTGTCTTTTCGGTACTTCTTTAGATTGTTACTCCCTTATGTTTTTTAGAATATAAATAACTTTGACTAAATAACTATTAAGACAAAGGGATGTTCAGTCTAATGTACTTTGGGACAAAGAAATACCACACTTCTATTTTTTCCACATCTCAAAATCGATTTTTCGTGCCATGACAATACTTACGCTCTATATGAGAAAGTAAAAAATAAATAAATAAAATTTGCATGGATTATTTTGCTGTAGAAGAATTCAAGAATTTGTAGTTGTAACTTGAAATAATTATGAAAAAACATGTTTTTATTGAATTTTGAATATTATTGCTGATAATCTAGAGTATCGAGAGATAAAAAAAGTGCCATGATCTACATTTTTTTCAATTCAAACTTGATGAATTTCGCTTCAAAATCAATAAATCATGGAATTATTCTTTTGTGTTGGCATCGTTTTTAAACGGCACTTCTTATGCTTAAAGATGGAAGCATTAGCTATGCTGAACCTTCAGGGAAAACTTATATCTCAATAAACGGCACTTCTTATGCTTAAAGATGGAAGCATTAGCTATGCTGAACCTTCAGGGAAAACTTATATCTCAATAAGGGAGCCAGGGTGGCCGAGGTCGTAAAGACATCGCTCAGCTATCACTGAGTCGAGGCAACTCGAGGTCGTGGGTTCGATCCCGGGCCGTGATACACTGAATGCATCTATGAATCGCGGACGGAGTAGGGCGAGGGACACCCCCTGAGGGGTCCTCTTCCCCCACACTTTGAAGCACGCTCATATAGCTTACTAATGACCACATCATACTCGCTTCGGCGGTACAATGTACAAATGTATGATGTGTGAAGTAGCTGGAACTCTCCACCACGGGGAAGTAAAATGGGTCCACTGTAGGCCTGATTGCGAGGTTCGAACAAGTGGTTCGTCCTACCCGTCTAGTAGGAAGTACTAGGTAACTACTACTACCACTATATCTCAATAAACGGCACTTCTTATGCTTAAAGATGGAAGCATTAGCTATGCTGAACCTTCAGGGAAAACTTATATCTCAATAAACGGCACTTCTTATGCTTAAAGATGGAAGCATTAGCTATGCTGAACCTTCAGGGAAAACTTATATCTCAATACTACGACTCCATTTTTTCCCCCAATTTTTTTACTTTTACTTGAAACTCAATATTTGTTTAAAAATATTTAACTGTTTATAAGCACAATCATATACTATATAGTTCTAATAATTAGTTGAACTAAAAAATATTTTGGTACTAGAAAAATCCTTTTATTAACCAAACTAATGACTGCCACTAGTTGTTTTGCCTTCAAATCATTCTTGTCTTTCGAATCATTGTAATTTGTATTCCATACAAATGGAGTTTCTGCTGGGCGACTCAACTACTACTCACATCTTACGGTGCTCGTCTCTAACTAGGACGGCCCTGTGTCTTATAGACGGTCCTGTGTTCTTCGTGTAAAATAAAAGGCGACAGTTAAGTAACTTGTTTTTCGGATTACTTAAGAGTAGTAAATATAACCTACTTATTTTTATAATTTGCAGGAATAGATGTCGGCGAAGGGGACGAAAGCTCCGAGATTATGAAGAGGAGAGAATCGTCTGGACCCCTCTGGTTTGGACCCAGACTGGGTAAGCGATCTGAGCCTGCCGATATCCAAGACGAATCACTCCTCGAGCTCATTAAAGAAAGTCCATGGGCTCTTGTCCCTCTCAAAGGTTCATATTTGTTTAAAGTAGTATTTAGATTTAGAGAAATGTTTCTACGTATAATAATAGTTTTTTAGTAAATAAAATGGAAATTGATGATTAATTTGAAGCAATTCAGCCAGCTATAGATTATTTGTAAAATAAACTAAACCAAGAAAAGATTACTTATATTTTTTTTTTTAAAAAAAAGGTGTTTAAGCCTTCCTGCATGTTAAATAAAAAGATTTTTAGCGAGCGATTTTGGTAATTAGAGGGTTTTTGTTGTAATTAAGCTATTTATGAATTATGTTTCAGCTGGAGGAAACCGAGTGAATAAGGTTAACTACACACCTCGACTGGGTCGAGAATCTAGAGAAGAAGATCTTGTTCTGACAGAGACCTCGAGATCCCCCCCGTTCGCTCCTAGACTCGGACGAAGAAGGCACAACTTACCATTCTCTCCCAGGCTCGGTCGTATCCTTCAGCCTCAATAGACTTGTCGCCTTCTTTTCTTCTTAGTCTTTGTAAATTTGTACCTTACATAAATAAATCTTAGTTAATAAATTTGAAAGTCAACTTAATTTATGCGCCCTGATCCGTCTGTCATTTAAAGTAGCTGAATTACCGAAAACAAAAAAGGAGAAATTATGTGTTTCATAGGTTCTCCTCGAAACTCTGACGCCTAAGGTGATGGCTGTCTGTCCGTCGCACTTTAGTTCATATCTCCCAACCGTATAAGCTATAGAGTTAAAATTTAACACACTGGTACAACCATTTGAACCACACTTAGGAAAAATATAGAGAAATTAAAAATTTTATATACGCATGCGCAATCCACTCAAAGAGCTCATAAAAATTATTATTTCGAGTGGGGTATAAAATGAAAGCTACTGCTAAAAAACCACCCTCCTAACTACCCTGTAACAGACTCCTAAAATATTGAAATAATTCATGCTAATACGTTATGATAGGCTGATGAAAATTTCCAGAAAAAAATCTCACTCAGCCTCGTTGAGCTTGCTCCTTCACAACGACCCCGCAAACGGCTGGGCTGACTTGGACCTCGCTGACCCCGGAATGGTGCCTACCCGACGGCAAATAACGAAGTTAGTGAAGCACCAGGACCCCGTTTAGACCAGAATGATCGCCGCCTAGACCCTGGTAAAATCGAGATCCTGCGGAATCTCCTTCACCGGACGAGGCAATAACCGCCATCCTCCTCGCAGGAGAGTGCCAGCGGCACCCTGTAGCTCCCTCCACCCCCTGGCCATTCAGGACAGGACCTTCCCTCCTTCGTCCAAACCTCCAGCAATCCCCAACGAACTTCGGAAGGAAATTTTTTTTGTGACATTTTGGCGCTAAAATCGCCATATTGGCGGTAAAAACCACAATAGTCATAAAATGTTATACATATTTATAATCTACTCTCAGTAGCTTTCTTTTAATACCTACCCATCTTGAAAATTAAAAAAATATATATATATATATAAAATTGAGCTTTGCAAATTTTTGCGCATTACGCGCATACGCATATTAAATGTTTAATTTCTCAATATTTTTCCTATGTGTGGGTCAAAACGTTACGCCAGTATTTAAATTTGCACATCTCTAGCGTGAACGGTTCGGGGGATATGAAACAAAGTACAACGGACAGACAGACACATCACCCACGGCGTAAGGGTTTCAAGGATGATCTACAAAACCCTCAAAGTGAAAAAGAAGAAAAATAAAGGTAATTTCGAATCTATAACGGTTTATCTATACTTTATACTCCTTTATTCGATAGAATTATAGTTAATAATGTTAGCAACAGCAACAAGTCACAAGTCGGAGATATGAAGTTATAGCTGATATCAATGGTACACATTCCTAATAGTAAGGAACGAATTAACCTGCTCCTGTCTCGACCTCGACATTCTCCACGTCACCAGCATGGGACATGCTCAAATATTAATTCGTGCCAAACTGTTTGGCGCCATTGCCTCTGCATTTCTATAACGTTAATAATCATTTTAAAATGTTTCTAGCTTATTTTGTTTTGAATGTCCTATTCGATTTTATAAATAATTCTGTGGTAACTTAAAAAAAAAACCTTACGTTGCCTGATAAGAAGTTGGTACAATGAATGGCAACACTTCCAGCGATATGATAACGCTATTTATTTGTTTTACAAAATTGTGATCTCTGAAAAAAAAAAAATAAAAAAAATAATGCTAACAAGAGATTTGGCAGGGGTAAAGCAGCAGAATCCCAAGCTATATGAACACATTCATTTGTCTTTAAATAACATATCTATAAAATTAATTATACAATTCATCGTATCATAATTTAAAATCTTACATATTTACAATCTATTAAACAGTATACATGTATATATTTATAAATATAAAAGTGTTGCAGCCCATAATGATAAAATTCTAGAAATTGATTCTACGCCTCAATAGCAACAAAAAATGTGTTTTTTAATTTGTTATAAATAACTCGACCGTTTTGGTTGTTTGTGATAAGCTAGAGTATAGCATAAAACTTTAATATTTCAGATAATTGTCTCCAGTATTGATTGCATATTATGATCAGCTAAACATTTTTTTTTTTTTTTTTTTTTAATTGTTTTGGCTTCTTTGTCATTGAGAAAGACTTAGAATAAAGTTCAAAAATGAAAAGAGTAGGAGAGCTATTTCAAAATGGTATCTTCTGTTGCTTTAGAGGTGTAATATCAATCCCCAAATTTCGGCAAAAACACTGTACTCACACACATATATTTTATATATATGTGTGTGTGGAGTGGATTGTGACAGCGTTGACCTTCCCTAGTGTCAATTATAGAAAATATTCCTGTGCTAAGAAAATCGATTAAGTCAAGCACACTACTAACTACACTTACGATTTCATTTTAGTCTTGTATTTGTATATGATAAAAATAAAGTATTGTTTTTTTTTTTTTCGGTTAAGTTTGCTTGAAGCTCACGTACAATATGAACCTCTTGAGTATCCGCTTTAACATTGTTACATAACCAAACATTTTTTAAGATGATAAAATAAAACAAATATTATATTATATTTAAACGCCATTCAAACGTCAAATAGAATGAACAATTGAAACTCAGGTTGCTGTCATAAGAGACTCACATTTCACATCTCCGACCTTCTTCTACAGATTAAACCTCATTATATGGGATCTGTAACAAATACAAACTCCTAATTATCATTTGGATGTAAGTAGGAGTGTATTTTATTACCTTAAGTTAATAACAAATTTACAAACACAGACATAAATAAATATATTTAATCTTAAGAATAATATTTATACATAAGCATATATACATGAATATGTTGTGAATATGTATATACACAATACATTTTTACTCCTTTTTTTCCTGCATTTAACATATTTATCCTCTATTCCCAACAGAAGGGTTAAATCTAGGTATTACTGTATATATGCATTACTGTATATATGCATAATCTTAGGTATTACTGTATATATGCAGTATGTAAGTATGCTTACATATAATTTACATAATTAATGAAAATGTTAATGGCACAATTATATTATAATTTGATTTTTGGTTGTCTGGATTAGAGGAGTTGATATCAGTGTGTAAGACTAGGAAGAAAGGTATACTGAGCGTCTCTTAAATAGTGATTCTTGAGTTGACGGAGTACTAGAAGTGTGATGTCAGACTGTAGGAGTAGGAAGGAAGGTGTAAATAGTGTCCTGATTACTGATTCTTGAGTTTACAGAGTACACTCCACTGAATCTGTTCCTCGGCCTCTGTTCCGGTTCACAGCTGGGTCAAACAAACAACATACTTATGTTAAGCAATTTCCTACTTATTTTTATCAAAAAAATGTAAGATTTCTAAACACTGTTAGTATGATCCATCCCATTAAGAGATAATCATTTTTTTTATTATTAACCAATACTGCTTTCTGAGAGGACTATCGGGCCTAATATTATATATTTAGCACACACACTACTCAGCTCGACAGTAGATATACCTGTATATAGATATATATATAATCAAAGACTCAAGTCATCTTCA
The DNA here is from genome assembly GCA_951217055.1 of Gerris lacustris. Lineage (NCBI taxonomy): Eukaryota > Metazoa > Arthropoda > Insecta > Hemiptera > Gerridae > Gerris > Gerris lacustris. The sequence continues at coordinate 53,144,073 of OX578285.1, forward strand.
CGTAACCGACGTTGGAACTGAAGGAGTTCTACTAAAGGATTGGGGTATTTTAATAACTCGTAGAGTTTATGGTATCTGGCTATAGATAGGTCACGGACAAAAGGAATATTGAGATCATTATGGAGGTTGAGGTTGGATTCGTAAAAAGGAACATAGACGATTTTACGAAGGATCTTCGATTGAAGAGTTTTTAGTCAACCTGAGTTGAAAGGCTTAGTGCTACCCAAACCTCCAAACCGTATGTCCAAGCCGGTTTTAAAACTGTGTTGTACATGAGAAGTTTATTACTGAGAGTATGGTATGAGTACTCAGGTGTCAGTACGTTTAGTCTTTAGTGTGATGTTGCCAGGTGAGTCGTCGATCAAGGTGAAGGCCAAGGTAACGGATTGTGCTAGATTGAGGAATTAGGCCTTGGTGAAGAATGACTGGAGGACAGGTACTACGTCGAAGAATGAAAGTGACATGTGGTCTTTTATGTTCGTTAATCCGGATACTTCATTTTTTAACCAAAGTTCGAGAAGGAGAAGGTGACTCTAATTTTTTAATTTTAGTTTCTAAGATAACATGTTTTAATAACTTTCATGTTTTTAATTTGTGTCTTAATTTTTTTTTTTTTTTTTAAGAGCGCCTCACTTGATGCTATTGAGGGCTCTAGTTTAATTTTGTATTAAACGTATGTAAAAAATTGTATACATAAATAGACTTTGGGTGTTATTGGATGCAATTTGAGGGTCATTGCCTTGTCGTCTGTCAGTCAAGTGGCAAGGACTGTGTAGGAGAGGTCCCAGAATACTACCCTGAGGTACTTCTGCACTTACAGGGCAGATGGGGGAGGAAGAGGTTCCAGTTGCACAGTCTTTCAATGAGAAAGGACTTCAGGATAAGGTAGTAAGTAAATGAAAGGATGCCCTTGAGTTTCCAAAGCAGCCCAGAGCGCAAATTCTGTCAAAGGCTTGTGCCTCTTCCAGGAAGACAGCTGAGCAAAACTATTTCTTCTCTAGGGTGGAGGCAATGACATCGACAATGCGATGACACTATTGAATGGAGTGGTGAGCACGGAAGCCAAACTGATGGTTAGGGATGAATGGTTTAAGTAAGGGAAGGAGTCTACGGAGAAGGAGCTTTTCTAGGGCTTTTCTCATTTGGTAATGATCGTGTAGGCTTATATGTCGATAGAATGGCAGGTAAGGAGGCTTGGATGGTTTAGGAATCATTATTATAGTAGCGAATTTTCACTGGGTTGGAAAGTGAGTTGTTATAAGGACAGAGTTAAATACGTAAGTTAGGAAAAGGGTGCTTTTTTAGTTTTTAGGAAGGTGTATTAGGATTTCGGAGGTAATAAGGTCGTAACCGGGAGCTTTTCGTGGTGAAAGGTGTTTAATACAATAAAGAATATCAGAGGGATTAAAACGCTTTGGGAGACGGAGTTAATTGTAGAGGAGATTGGAGATATTGGTTTACAAGGTTTTCATGATCGTGGTCAATTATGTCAGGATGTGGGGAGAAAAGGTTTATAAGGTGTTGGGCAAAGACACCATCCTTTTCAGTTTCAGACTTTTCCCAGGAGTAATCAGGATTTTGAATAGGAGAAGGGATTGATTTTTGAGAAAGGATTCGTCTAGTTGCATTCCAAACGACCTTAGCTAGTAATTTTTTTTTCACTAATCAATGCACGTAGTCAGTTGGTAAGTTATATCTATTGTTTCGTCTGTTAGTGACTGGTTAAGACGAGTCCCAAATAGAAGTCTGTAAAGTTTTAGTTGGTTCTGGTACTGCTTCGTCAATGTCAGTAGGTGCTTTAAGTGAAATTTGTAGGTCTAGCCTATGATCTACTACCGTTTAAAAAGAATCCCAGTCAACTCGTCCCTCGTCCGTTAATCAGTCGAGGTTTCGGAGGGTATATAGGAGGATTAATATCTTGGACGAGGAGGGCAGGGCTATGGTGTAAGAATACACTTTAAAGTCAAGTGCTTCAAGTTCGTCCTTTATTGTGTCCAGGGGGGGGGGGTTGGAGTGGTGTGAGCTGTCGTATGACTGAAAGATGTGAAAGGTCGCATTTTCAGCATGAAGAAAACGAACGGCACTCTTTTAACCTTTGATGGATTTACAATCTACTAGATTTACCAGGTACAGCTTTTACTTGAGATATTTCCCATAAAGCTTCATACTTTTAGAAATATTACGGGATCCCATACTTTCCGAAGATCTTAAGTATATACTCGTATACATGGAGTACGTTGTGTATAATGATTTCTTCAATTTTATCGATTTAACAAGAAGGGACTATTTGTTTCAAAAAGATACATGGCAGTCTTTTGACTAAAGATATTTCTGTCCTAAATGGAAGCTAAGCTTAGCGAGGATCTAGAGGAGCCTTTTACAGGCATAAGATATGTGTTAAAGAGAAATGGTGTCGAGTGAATAAGTGACTGTCAGTGTGATATTTTATAGAAATAGGGGGATGAACTAGGTGGTAGGCAATCAATCCCCATAACTACTTAATTTTCAACCCTGAATGGGAATGACTGGTCCAGAATTAGCAATGTATTATTGTTATAATTTTTTATTGTCTGATATAGGGACAGTGATAGAATTAATAAAGGGTAAAATTAAAGTGGGATATATACTTAAAAGAAATAGAGCAATTTAGGTAATAGATAAATTATGGTTGTAAGGAAGACAGTTAATTTACCTGCAGGAGTTCTTGTCGAAGCTGTATCCACTTGTGCATTCTGTGACTGTCAGACAATCACATGTGCAATTATGTGGATTCCAGAATTTTTTATTTGTATCGTCCTCGTAACACTTTTTCTTTTCATCTGAGTTTGTACATATGCACTGACAGCTGCCTTTGTCATACCTCTGTCTCGCGTTGCAATCCTGTAAATCATTAAAAAGCACGATTAAATTTTACGGTTTATTAGTCAGCGTCACCACTAAATAGACTCGGGTTTTATTTAAAGTCATTTACTATTAAACATACATTGATAAAAACTCACATCGAATATTTATCCAACGGAGAATATTTTGGTAATAGATTTTTTTAAGGCCCCCTTCACACCAAAATAATCTTTATGAATCTGAATTAATCAGAATCAAGGAGAATCCGAGTCAAGATTATTATAAACAAAAGTTTTACATTAATGCGATATGGTTGTTGTAGTTGTTGTTGCCAGGCCGAGACTACCAGCAACACCTGCATTCCCTCCGCCTAGACTCACCTGCAACCATCCAAAACAAGCCCACCATGCCATAGACTATCCTGGACTCTGGCCGACCAAACCTCGCACATATTTCACACATACACCAAGTATTGCATGGCTAAATAAAATTACAAAACTCCGCCAGACATGGTGTAAAAGCCGATCTACCTTTTCTCTTGCAGAGCGAGACTGGCATGTCGTACAAAGTAGAGTTGACAGATGTCAATTTGGAACTTTACTGCAAGAATCGTCTGACATATTAATTGATATACAAGTGTGCGAATTCTACCTAATAGACTTAAGTACAACCTAAGAGTCGGTTGGAGTTCTTTTAACAAGAGAGAAATGTGCGAGTAGTTGACCAGCATGTGTTATCAACGCGGAGAGTACAAGATATAACCCATATAGATAATGTAATAGTAACGCAGAAGTACTACAACAATGAGATTGAGACCTTTTCTCGGAATCTGCAACTTTGACCACCCAAGGAACTAAGTCTAGAGATGGTGAGTTTAGTTACTCCCATAGTTTCGTAGCGTCCCATCGGCCATTTCGCTTTTAGTTGGTCTCTAGACTTGGTTTCTGGAGGTCAGACTGTCGTTCCTAACCTTCTTTTCTTCGTTATTATTTTTACCAAGGCATAGAGTGCTATGAATCTAAAAATACAATTGTTTACAACGATAACACTGTAAGTATCGACTATTTAACATTGCCTGGTTACGAGACCCGGACTCAATAAACAGATCAGATAGGCAATTATATTGTAGACTTTGTAAACTGCCCAGTTTTGAAGTTAAAACAGACTTGTCTTGTTTTCGCTGTCTAAGGAGAAGAACTAACCTTTAAACGATTGTAGAAAATCGATAAAGGTATTGTAAGAATAATGCATAAGTGCTACATTCCCCTCATACAGGGGGGTGAGACCTTCTTTTCGATTGCCCAAAGACTTAAGTCTCGAGAACGTTAGATTAGTTCCCTTGAAAAATGTAATTCCTTAAGAATTACTAAAAGAACTAGCGCAACCAAAACATTGTTGTGTTGCGTCCATACTTCAACAATGCTTTCCCAATCTCCATCTTACAAAAACAACACTAAATGATGATGGTACTCCACACAGCTCATTAACAAGTAACATCACAACATCCATACTAACAGATGCCAAAATTAACATTAAAAAATCAATATATCTGTAGCTACCGCCACCTGTTCCTGTTAATCGACACCGTGACATTTCATATATCTCTACTTTTAACATATCTCTACTTCTAAGCACAATTACTGACTTTTCTCATTTAAAACCTGTGAGAAAGAATGAAAATTTTTGTTCTTATTACTTTAATATTTCTTTACAAATTTTGTGCTGTCACATGTCAAAGCATAGTGTGATGTATTTAGAGATAAAGAAGTACACTGAATTGATTCCGTGCAAGTTGGAGTTAAAGGAGAATGGAATAAGGAATTACGAATTTTGATCGCTCTACCCTCGTGTGCAGTGTCATCTGGGTGATCTGCTTTGTATGTTGTGTAATTTATTATGTAAACTTGTAGTTAAATGTGTTTCTGTGATGAGGGTAATGTCTGTCTGGCAGTAAGATATCTAGTTTCTGTCTCTGGAGTGGTTGCATAGCTGAAAGAAGAGATTGCATAAAAGTGGTGAAGATAATGAATGCTGTTAGGAGAGGATTAACTATGCTACTGAGTTCGTGTAGAAAGGTTTTCAATGTGGCTGAAATATCAGTTGAAGGATATGAGGGAGGTTACACCTGAAGTGACAGCAGCATAACTAAAATTTGAAGTAGAATTATTTTGATGTGGTGAGGTATTCATATGGGCTATCCATATGAATCCATATGGGGTGTCTATATGTATCCATATGAGGTAACCATATGTATCCATATGTTTTGTTAGTGTTTCCTTAGTGGGAGAAGGTGGAAGAGTTTGTGATTCGTGCCTGGTTTATGTGGGGTGATTATTGAACAGTTAACGAGCTTTGATTTGGTTTTCTTAACCTCGTCTGCACCTCTATATGAACAGCGCAGCCCCTGTAACTAGCAGAATGTGCACCATTGCATACAATTTTTTAGAGGTATTCGGAGAGTATTTTAGGGGTGGCTCCCCCATATGAAATAATTTTAGCTATTTAGAGCTAAAATTATTTTCTCAATTTCGCCTCAGCGAATGATTTTTCTGAATAACAGAAAAATGTCTGTCTATATTCTGTTTCAATTTAGGTGGATTGAACTTCGGCCAGTTAGAAGGTAGGAACTGAGTCCATGTATAATTTATTAGAGACCACTACACTTACTTAATCTTGGTGAGCCAGATTCTTTTTGATAAGGGTGGATTATATTGTTTCAGATTCTACAAGATTCTAGCAAGGCAAATCATTCAGAAATCATTGATATACGGTTTATCAGAATCAACCGAATCAAGGTGGATTAAAGTTAATACGGAGGTGGGAACAGTGTCTGCTTGAATTTCAATAGAAACAGCTGCGCCGAAACTTCGCGGAAAAGTCAGATTCTCCTAAAAACAGGTGTGAGAAGATTGCACTGATGAAATGCTTAAAATATAGTGATAGTAATTTAAATAGGTACGTACTTACAGAGGGTTTAACTATACAGTCGCACCTGCACTTCAAATGTCTCTCGACGGTCACAATTTCTTGCCCGATCAGGCTCAAGCTCTTTCCACCTTTGTACTTGTAGACAGCTACCTGCCAAATTACAAATCAACAATTAAAAGCCACCACTTAATATATCTACTTGAACTATAATTTACTAACAATTTAGGTGTATTCGAGTACTATCTTATGTTTTCAACAGAACAGAACAAAACACACGATATATAATGTTTCTATAAGATAATTCTAAAGTATTTTTAAAATATTTATATTCACTAATAGGTCAACCGTGGAAGCTACCATTTTGCCTTTCGAGGACTTTTATCGGCCGGCCTTTACACTAGATAAATAATAAACCATTCATTGGAACATTTTATATATATATATATATATATATATATATATATATATATATATATATATATATATATATATATAAATTAATTTTACAAAATTTGTGCTATTAACTTTAAATGTCCTTTTCTGTTTATAAAAGTACACTTAAAACCATAAAATAACTATAACAAATAATAATATCAAATGAACGAGAGCATTTAGCCCAACATTCGCAGTCGGCTTTTTACTTTCTCTATAAAGAGAAAATATGGTGATGGCACGAACATTCGATTTTGAGATGTTGATGGATTTACACATTTTCAGGTCCCTTCTCAGTCCAAAAAAGTGGTTTTTAAAAAATGCCTGTCTAGTTTATCGCCTTTCGTCTGTGCAGGCGCGAGGGGGACGATTTTGAAAAAATTTGGCATACATTTGAAGGCGCTATCCCCCAAAAAGGCTGAAAAACATGAAAGAAAAAAATATTTCTCGAAAATGGTTTAGACGATTATGATTAAAATGTAGTCCATTAAAAATGAATCTAACGATATAAGCCGTTTCCCCGGGAAAAAACACGGACGGAGAGAGGCCGGGTTCATTCCCCGCCGAGGAAAAGTTATTTTTATCATAATTTTTGATAAAATGTTCAATAATAATTATATGTACCTACGGAAACTCGAAAACTGATAAATGGAAAACACTGGTCTAAGTAATTATGAACTCGAATATGAGATAGTTTGTCTAAGCTGTCTCGGACCGATTTTTCCAATATATAATGCTATTTCGTTCATTTCAACTTAGTTTGTCCCTTTACATAGTTCTTGACAATAGAGTTAAAAAAGTAAAAACAAGTAAATTAAAAAAAAAATGTTTGGTGAATCTTTTAAAGATCCTTTTAATCCAATATGTTGTAATTAATTAATTCATAACAGATTATTGTATTGTTATTTTAAGTTTCAGCTTTCGAGGTAGGCATGAAGTAAATCAAATTTATGTTACAAGATTTGGAGACAAACAAATCATTTCATTAATTAAATAATAGTTCATTAATTAATTAACAAATGACTGATTGTTGCATTTTCATTGATAATACCTAATCTGTGAATGTTTCAGCTTTCTAGGTAGCCGGAAAATGTGTCATATTTAGGTTACAAGATGTGGAGATAAGTGAAGTTAATAGAGTGTAATAGAGCTAGAGAATATGCGTCGCATGACATTTCGAATGTTTATAAAGGCACAGTGATAAGCAAAAAGCTCTCGAGAAAGAGACAGAAAATAACTTGCTAAGAACCAAGTCAACTTACGCCTGAGGAGACATTCAGAAATGAAGTTGTGTTTCTTGTTTTGAACTTTTTGTTTTACAAGAACTTAGAGAAAGATTTACCACGAATAATTATTTTTGTGATCTTTTCAGATCCGTCCTCAGGTTCAGTGATTTAAACGAAGACATGTTTAGAGAAAAGGCTACAGCTTTAGTTTTAGTTAAAACTTACGAAAGTGACATTTCAACCAGTTTTATTGACGACATATTTCATTTGAAAATAATTTCTTCGAAAATGTTTCAGTTTTAGTCCAGCTCTTCCGTCAGTCCGCTTAAACCTTTGAACCTCATTTGTGAAAAGCAACTGGAAACTGTTTTTATCTACGATTGATACGACATATAAACATTATATCTCTGTTTAGATGCGTAGAAAGTGATTATTTACGTACTTGTATTCATTGCGCATGCGCGTCTCATAGTACTGAAGAATTCCTCTTCTTTACCACGCTAGCGCGGTAAAGAAGAGGGATTCTTCAGCTTTACGCACGATTAGCGAGTTTGTTTACATTTAACAAAACTAATTTGCCGTTCTTTAATTAAAGTAACTGTTTATATCGAGTTTTTAGTGAAAAACAATGAGTTAATCAAGTGACTGACGAAAATGTGGAGAATAATACTTCTCCAGAAATAATTATTTCCGCACAAAATGCAACTAATGAATTAATGTCATCTTTATCAAAAGAGAAATACGTACTTACATAGAGGAAGTTTATTATTTTTTGCTGTATTTATTATTAAAATCTAAAAATCGTAGATAAAGTACGGTACGCAACTCGTGCGAAAACGGCATTTTGCATTGCTCGTGTGGTTTTACTACCCTCGCTATTGCTCGGGTGCAAACTCCACACTCGCATGCAAAATGCTTCTTTCCGCACTCGACGCGTAATGTACTATTATGAGCTTTACGCCTCTTTTGCACCGCTCCATTTTCGGTAGCATCTGCAAGCTTGGAAACCGGATTAAGACATGGGAGAGAGCTTCAATGGGTCAAGAACGTTTACAATCATTGGCTATGCTTAGCACTGAGCACCAGCTAGCCTCTTAGTTAAACTTTTCTCATATTATTCACGAGTTTTCAATAAAAAAAAATCTAGAAAATTTTCAATCTATTAACAACAGGAAGAAATGTTTAATGAAATAAAGTTTTTTCTGTAATATATTACGCTAAACTCTTAAGCTGTTTTTAGTTCCTGCTACGTTTTCTGCTGTATTTTATCATTAATTGGTTGTTTATGTTTGTATAATCCAATTAATAGGCCTACTAATTCATTTATCTCAAGTATTCAAAGCCATTAAATACACCTCACGGCCGTTAGCAAAAGTTAGCCTTATTTTACATTTACTAGTTAAGTTACAATAATTATTAATGTTGGTAACGTGATAGAATGTTTGATGGTTAGTATAATTTTCACTATACAGTAATATTTTGTTTTAGTTTTTGAACAATACAACACGCTTGGAACTATACTCACTTTATTTTCATTACAAGCATTCATGCATTCCTATTCAAAGCTAATTTATCGGTGCTGAGGGGGGGGGGGGGCTAGTACGTGGCCCTGGGCCTGCCACCAGGATGTGGCGGCCTTGCTTTAACAAATCAAATTAAACATACCATTAGGATATCAGACGTGATCCCTGTTTATACAAAGACCAACAGATATCCGGAAGTTCATAAGAATGAAGTCCAAGGTACAAACAAATATAATAAGAACTTCTCATTCCCCGTATACTCCCCTCTGGATAGTATAAAAAAATAAACAGGTCAAGTGTGTGCTAGTCAGCACACAGCCAGGGTCCGTAGGCCACACTATATAGTGTTTCTCACACTCTGATAAAGTATTTTTTTGTCCCTGAACCGGACTAAAACCATATAAATACATCGAAAAGACCATAATTATAAAAAAAACGTATTTTGTCGATAAAAAATAAAATAATATTTTTTTCGAAATTTCCAAAAAGTGGTATCTTTACTTTTGGTCGAAGAATGTTCAGGAATTTTTTCAGATTTTTTGCACTTCACAGATGCGAGATAGAGGGGGGGGGGGGCACGTTTCACACCCACTTCAAACTTTCCTACGCTCGCCCTATCAAAGTTATATCCAAAGAATTATATATTTTTGTAATCAGCTCGACGTACCCTTTCATATGATACCCCTCACGGTTCGAAAAAAAAAAATGTTAACCCTTAAGTTTTTTTACCCTAATTTTTTTGAAAAATATTTTTTTTAAGTCGCTATATTTTTAAAATATGTGGGCAGGTACAAGACAAGACACATACATGGCAAATTTCAAAGTGATCGGACGAAAGGTGTAGCCGTGAGAGCACGCGAGAGGACGGACGGACAGACACTCGCAGGAAAATATATAAGGGTCCTTGGTTTTGCCTACGGACCCTAAAAATAGATTCATCCGCTGAACAAAGCTGGAGATTGGTCATAGACTATAGACTTTTAAATCAAATGGCAGTTGATGAAAAGAAGTATTCTTAAAACTGCATTCAGCACTGAAGACGGTCATTGCTAATTCCTTTTTTCTCCGACGACTTAAACCGTTTTTCTGCAACCAAATAATTATCATTTAATTGTTTCGCATTTTCTTTTCATTTTTCAATAATTGGATCTTATATCATTATCACATGTCGAAGTTTGAGTTATTCCTTTTTTTTTTTTTTTTTTTTTTTTTTTTTTTTTTTTTTTTTTTTTATTATTATTATTCTCTTTTTCTGAATTATTCAGATTTATATTGTTGTTAGTAATTTCTTTTATTTTGTCAGAAGTTTTGTTCTCCTATTAATATTCAAAATCCTATTAGTTTTCAAATGATTTTACGTTAAACACTTCTTCTTCAGTTATTTTCATGTCTAATTTTACAGTAAAATTTTCGTTTACAAAGCTCAATTCACCTACGGTATCTAATAAAATCCTGTCAAGCTTATTTTTCCATTTTGTCCAACAACCCACTTACCTTAATTGTCTTTAGTCTCGATCCTTTCCATTTCATTCCTACATGGTTGTTGGTCACATCATTTGGCTTTCTTTTATTTTTTCCCCAAAGTGCCTTGTTATGCTTTTGGTTTTTTTTACATTGGAAACAATGAAGATATTTCAATTTAGGGCAGTTTCTTGCTCGATACTAGCAGATGATCGGTACTAAATAAACACAAAACATTTCCGTTTCTTAATGAGGCATTGTTTTCTTTTTTCTACAGAGTTATAATGTTTACAGTCCCAATGTGTCCAGTCCAGTAATGTATGAGCCCAATGTGAGTGTCTCTCTCCTCACAAAATTCACATATTTTTCTAATGCTGTCATTTCATTTCAAGTTTATAAATGTTGGTATTTTTTTTTTTCTTTAGTCCTTATATTGTACGCTTCATTAGTCGATCTTATCTGATTTTCTGATTCATCCGTTTTTTCAACTTTTAGTTCATCAATTATTAATCTTTTTTCAAAATATTTTTCCACGAAGTTCATCAGTTCTATGAGATTACACTCGTCGATTTGTCTACCTTCCCCGAACTCTAACCATTTTATTCTTATTTAGAGGCATCGCAGCTCGCCTCAATATTTTATTATTTAGTTTATTTGTTTTATTTGACATGACATGTAAAAACTTTGCTTTCCTTGAATAATATAATTAGTTCGTTTTCGGTGTGTCAACTTAATCTGTGAATTCTTACGTAATTAGTTAATTGATTATAGTGCAGATACGTAGTCTTTAACATTGGTGACCCTAGTGAACAGAAACACGAAACCTCAAGACGGTATTGTAAGTAATATTTCAATTGCTTAAATTCATTGTTAAAAAAATTTATTATCTGTCATTTTATAAAAAATTAAACAAAAAATAAAATAATGGATAACGGAAGTCCAAACCCTAATATGCCTAATCCAAACCCAGACTCACAAGACCATTGTAATCAAGCGAGGATTGGGTTAGTCGGCATGAAACTTCCGACATTTTGGAAGAATCGACCTGAGCTCTGGTTCCGGCAGATTGAAGCAAATTTTTCGTTAAGCAAAATCACTCAAGATCAAACCAAATACGATCATATCTTAACTGCTCTAGATGGAGATACTCTGGAGCAGGTAAGTGATATTCTTCTCGCTCCACCAAGAGGAGATGCTTACAATACTATAAAAAACGCACTAATTCAGAGGTTTGCTGCATCAAGCGAACATAAATTAAGAAAACTTCTATCTGACATTCATCTAGGTGATAGGAAACCATCACAGCTGCTTAGATCGATGCAGGACTTGGCTCGAAACGCTCTGTCAGAGGAGGCTCTGAAATCTCTCTGGTTGCAGCGGCTACCAGCAAACATTCAGGTAGTTCTTTCAGCTAGCAAGGACAGCTTAACAGATATGGCAGTTATGGCGGACAAGATAGTTGAAGTTACACAACCGTCCTCAGTATACGCTATTGCACCAACAGGAGAAAGTTCGAACAGCAGTTCTATTCAAAAGCAGATTGACGAACTTGCAAAAGCAGTCGCAGCTCTGAGCACAGCTAAGCAACCTGTACAAAGAAGAACAAGATCCAGAAGCCGGACTAACTCGTCTCAAAGATCTCGATCTCGAACACATGCAGAGGGAGAGCCTTGTTGGTTTCACTGGAGATTTGGGGATGAAGCCAGAAGATGTGAATCGCCATGCTCCAAAGCACAAAACAAGAAACAGGGAAACGAGACGACCCGACGCTAGTGGCGGTATGCGACGACGGGTCAGCTAATCACCCCGCCTGTTTGTACGTTGCTGATTCGATTAACGGGTTGCGGTATCTCGTCGATACTGGCGCTGCAGTATCCGTGTTACCCGCAAACCATAAAGATCGACGCGACGGGCAACAGACTACATTCCTGTATTCAGCAGCTGGCTCTACGATTCCAACATATGGATTACGGCTTCTAAGAGTTAACGTTGGACTCAAGCGATCAATGCCATGGCAGTTCGTGATCGCAGATGTCACCACACCCATTCTCGGAGCTGATTTCCTACAACATTTCAACCTATTAGTCCACATTAAAGGAAGACGGCTAGTAGATTCTGTGACTGGTCTTACGTCGCAAGGCGACGTAGTCCAATTACCGACCATTGGTTCTATCCGTGCTATCCCTCCAGACACGTCATATACGGACATTCTCGTAGAATATCCGGAACTTTTTAGACCAGGACGACCACCTACCGAAAGCCGAGTCCCAGTAACACACGTCATCGAGACTAAAGGTCCAGCAGTTTTTGCTAAAGCTCGAAGATTGTCAGCAGACAAACTAAGAGATGCTAAACAAGAATTTCAAATCATGTGTGAGATGGGTATATGTCGACCTTCAAAAAGTCCGTGGGGCCTCGCCTTTACACATGGTCAAGAAGAAAGATGGAACCTGGCGACCATGTGGCGATTATAGGGCATTGAACAAAGTCACCATACCTGACAGATACCCTGTACCCAATATTGCAGACTTCAACGCTGGACTGAGTGGTTGCCGAATATTCTCAAAACTCGATCTCGTCAAGGCCTATCATAACATTCCTGTGGAAGAAAAAGATATTGAAAAGACAGCTGTTATTACACCGTTCGGACTCTTTGAGTTCCCCAGAATGCCGTTCGGGTTGCGGAACGCAGCTCAATCGTTCCAAAGGCTCATGCACCAAATCTTGAGAGACCTTCCATTTGTGTTCGTTTACTTGGACGACATTCTGGTGGCCTCAGAGACTGAAGAACAGCATAGACAACATCTTCGTCAGCTTTTCAAAGTTTTACAAGACCACGGCCTCAGCTGCAATGTAGCCAAATGCCTCTTCGGCGTTGACGAGATAGACTTTTTAGGATATACAGTAAACGCGGAAGGAGTAAAACCACAAAAAGGTAGAGTCAAAGATATTTATGAGTATCCAAAACCTAAAGAAGTTCATGAGCTCAGACGTTTTTTGGGGCTTATCAACTTTTACAGGCGTTCTCTTCCACGTACAGCGGAAAAACAAAAAATTCTTTTTTCACTAATTCCGGATAACAAAAAGAAAGACACAAGAATCATAGAATGGTCTGAAGAAGCAAGCTTGGTGTTTGAACAACTGAAAGAAGATCTTTGCAAAGCTACCCTTCTCGCTCACCCGGATCCGTCAGCAACAATCTGTATAACCACAGACGCATCACAAACGGCTATCGGTGCAGCTCTACAGCAAAAACAAGGTTCAAGAGTTGTTCCACTAGCATTCTTTTCACGAGGACTAAATGACGCTCAAAAGAAATATTCAACCTATGATAGAGAGCTCTTGGCAATTTATCTTTCTGTGAAGCACTTCCGACCACTGCTCGAAGGTCGAACGTTTACGATCTTCACGGATCACCGTCCACTTACGACCGCCTTCGAACAGTCGTGGGAACACGCTTCACCTCGACAACAACGACATCTCCAATACATCAGCCAGTTTTCTACCGACATTAGATACGTGCCAGGTGAAGAAAATGCGGTAGCAGATGCTCTTTCACGAATCGACACAGTAGCCACCATTTCACTCGTTGATACAGATTTTTTTCTGAGGGTTGCAGAAGCGCAACAAACAGATGAAGAATTAAAAAAGATTCGAGCAGGGCATACGGGCCTACAACTAGGTAATGTTCCTATCTTTGGCACTGACAAAGAACTGGTGTGTGATAGGAGCACAGGCCGCGAGAGACCTTATCTTCCTCCAGAATTTCGACAAGAAATTTTTAAAAGCCTACATAAACAGTCGCACCCGGGAATAAGAGCAAGTACTAAGATGGTAGCAGCTCGATATGTTTGGCCGTCTTTGAGAAAAGACATCAAGATATGGGCCCGAGCTTGTGTAGCTTGTCAAAAAAGTAAGGTTTACAGGCATAATAACACACCTATCCAAGCTTTCCAACTACCTACAGCACGCTTTCTCGACATACACATAGACATTGTTGGACCTCTCCCACCATCAGAAGGATACCGATATCTACTGACAATGGTAGACCGGTACTCCCGATGGATGGAAGCAACGCCACTTACAGAGATCACCGCACAGGCCGTCGCAGAAGCGTTCTATAGAGAGTGGATAGCTCGGTACGGGACTCCAGCACAGGTGGTCACTGACCAAGGTAGACAATTCGAGTCTGAACTCTTTCGCCAACTGGGGCAGATTTGCGGGTTTTCCAGGAAAAGAACAACAGCCTACCACCCGCAATGTAACGGGATGGTAGAGAGGTTCCATCGAACGTTGAAGGCATCGCTGATGGCATCACTCGCGACGGCGAAGTCAGGATGGTCAAGAGTGCTACCTACTACACTACTGGGAATTAGATCATCAGTAAGAGAAGATCTCGGGGTAGCACCTTGTGAGCTAGTTTTTGGACAACCAGTACGCCTGCCGGGGGAATTTTTTACACCAGGTCAAGAGACACCAACTCCATCAGAATTCCTACAAATGTTAAAAGATCACATGGCAGAGTGTAGGCCAAAACCACCGCGACTGACGCAACATAAGAAACCGTTTGTAGAAAAAGGACTTCAAAATGCCACACACGTTTTCTTGCGAGTAGACGCGGTTAAGCCACCTCTCACCCCACCTTATGAAGGTCCGTTCGAAATAATAGGGAAAACAGATAAGACCATTACTTTACTGCGGCAAGGGAAATCGGTCACGGTTAGTACCGACCGTGTAAAGGTCTGCCACCAGTTAAACAACAGTAACGAGGCCAAAGAAGAAGTGCAGGAAGCCAGCTTGCCTTCACACCCAAAGAAGAAAGTAAAGAAGGTCCAATTTAAAATCTGACCAACTTTCAGAAGAGGGGGAGTACTTTAGAGGCATCGCAGCTGGCCTCAATATTTTATTATTTAGTTTATTTGTTTTATTTGACATGACATGTAAAAACTTTGCTTTCCTTGAATAATATAATTAGTTCGTTTTCGGTGTGTCAACTTAATCTGTGAATTCTTACGTAATTAGTTAATTGATTATAGTGCAGATACGTAGTCTTTAACACTTACTTCCCCAGGAAAAAGTCATACAATTTTCTGGTTTTGTATATTATGTCCATATGCGTCTAATTTTCCTCCTAAAGATTTTAAAGCGTCTTCTCGAGATTGAATATTTAGATAAAGCTTATTTTTTTCGTCAATACTAAACCGTATTATAGCTGTCAATCCTTCGATAACTCAATATAATTGTTTATAATTTTTTTTTGTCGCCGTATTTTCTTTTAAGGTGTGTAATTTTGTCTTCTACAATAGCAAATGCCTCTCCTTTCAATTAGTAGATAAACTTGTTTATTTATAGGATCTATTTTAGGGTTATTGTCTACTGACGACTCAAATTGTTCCTAAAACAATGACCATTTTTAATTTTTCCGTCAAATGGTTCTAACAAGTCAAATGATTGAATTTATTAAGTTATATTAGAACGCTACACTACTAGCATACGGTACAATTTTATTTTCATGTTAATTGTTTATTTAATTGTGTTTATTATCTTTTTTTTAATAGGTTCTTAAAAGCTTTTATAAGTAAATGTTTTAGTTAATTATTAATATTTTAGTTAAGCTGTGGGATTTAGATGTTATAATGAAGTCTTTCAACGTGACAAATTATTTCTACGACATAATGTTCATTATTTTGTTATGTGGCTTAATTTAATGTACAACTATTTCACCCTAATCTTAAGGCTCTACCGCTCTTTGAGGTTAGGAAAAACAGTAAAATTAAAATTATACTGGTTCTAAGCAAGATATCAAAAATCTAATCACAGGCTTCATTCCTAATTTTAATTCTGCACAATTTGAGCCCTATTTCAACTTCCTATGATAAATAGTACAGGCGCCATTTCAATACAACGATAAAACTCGTTGTATTGAAATGGCGCCTGTACTATTTATCATAGGAAGTTGAAATAGGGCTCAAATTGTGCAGAATTAAAATTAGGAATGAAGCCTGTGATTATATGTTTGATATCTTGCTTAGAACCAGTATAATTTTAATTTTACTGTTTTTCCTAACCTCAAAGAGCGGTAGAGTCTTAACAACTTATGTTTCAAATAATTTAGAGTTGTAATAAATAATAAAATGCGTTGATTTGTGTTCTATTGAAGTGTAAGACCTCGGGAAGATACGATCGGTGAGCGGTGGGTGGCAGAGCGGTGCCACTTACGTTTATGTTTACGTTTACATTGAGTACAATGGAAGGTGAGGACGGCCTGCTACGACAAGCTCGAGCGTCTGAGTGGATAATGTTGCCGCTTACCGCTCACCGCACATTAATTTTCGCTCAGAGCTCAGACTTTTGAGTTGATTAGAAACTCTCGTCAAGTAAACATGGCAGGCAACTAATGGAAAATACCGCCCAACTTATTATTTTCGCTCTTATCGTAGCTAGCGCCGCTTACCGCTTCAACGCTCTGACGTTCTGCCCAAATGACTGCTCACCGCTCGTATCGTAGCTAGCGCCGCTTACCGCTTTAACGCTCTGACGTTCTGCCCAAATGACTGCTCACCGCTCGTATCGTAGCTTAGCGCCGCTTACCGCTTTAACGCTCAGACGTTCTGCCCAAATGACTGCTCACCACTCGTATCGTACCCGAGGCCTTATGTTCTGTTGAAGTGTTTATACTTGATGCTTAGTCGTGAATTTCTCTCATTTCCAAAAATTTAATTTGAATAATCTGAGCAAGATTTTGAAGAAAGCTTTCGTTAACATTTTATTTTCACTATACAAATTTTGTTAGTTAACGATTGTACATAATATGATTTTCTCCCGGTTAATGTACTACTGGTATAAGTCATAGTCATAACAGTGGTTTATTTATTTAATTTTTTTTATTTGCAATGAATGGCGCATTAAATAAATGTACTTACTGATTTACTAAAAAAAAAAAAAAAAAAAAAAAAAAAAAAAAAAAAAAAAAAAATGTGAATTATGTACCTTGAAATTGAGTAAATCGGATTCTGTAGGTTGGCAACTTAATACGTTGTCTTTAGTACAGCAGCCGCCGCACCTCTCGATTCTCGTACACGAGGGGAAGTAATGTAGTGAAAGGTCATTGTTGGTCCTTAGCTTGACCGTTTGGTTTTCTGGCTTACATCCCGCTGGGATCGGAGTCAGTACCGCTTCTAAAAAAAATATATATAAATAAATGTTTGAGCTGGTTATTATTTTGACTAAAATCAAGTACATTATAATAAAACCTAGAATAATGGGAAATAATAGAACCTAGAAGATAAAAGTTAATATTTTCTTCATTCCAAGACACGATATGACTAAGTGCCTCAATATTTGTATACCTTGTTCTGACACTTATCCGTAATAACATTAAATCTTTTTATAACAAATTTAAGACAAATTAAATAAAATTGTATTATTCCATCAATTATCAACAAATAAATTGGTAAGGCGTGAATCTCACGTAAAAAGGGTTTCGTTGGTATTGTGAACACAAAATTAGAAAGGGGGGAGGGGAGAACGGTTTTGATTTTTTTTGACAAAATGACGCGCAAAATTAAATGTTAACATCAAGTTTTATACATTTTTTAAATCTACTCTTCAATACTTCATTTGATACCCCACTCAAAATTTTAAAAAAATATTTTTTTTCGAGTGACATGAATTATCCGCCATCTTGGATTTCCAGTAAATCAGATCAAATTGCTAATCTTATTTTTTCTATGGCCCAGCAGACCACACATTTTGCATACTTTTCTATATTTTTAGTAATAGCGGAAATACGATTTTAGGGAGGGGGACACGCAAAATTTCGATGTTTTTTTACAAAATGGCGCTGAAAATTAAGCACTATCCCTAAGTGGTATATATATTTCAATTCTACTCTTCAATACCTTTCATTTGATACCCCACTCAAAATTTTAAAAAAATATTTTTTTTCGCGACGTGAATTATCCGCCATTTTGAATTTGAACAGCTAATAATATTGAGTTCGCTATATTTTTCCTGTGTGCGCGTCAAAACGATCTTTTATACTGGAAAGTTTCACGTTTTTATCTCTTTTGGTTCAAAAGTTATTGGAACCGTACAGAGTGACAGACAGACACAGGAACGAAACTATAAGGGATTCTTTTTTTGGTTTTACCAACGAAACCCTAAAAAACAGTACTAGCTGGTCTCGTCAACTAAAAAAGGTTTTAGTTGATTCAAGTACAACGTCCCATTTTAGAGACTTATTTGCCGAGGACACGCTACATTGGAAGGGATATGAACTTTCGAAGGCAGGAGACCCTATTTCTTATGCCTAAACAAACAAACTGTGCACTCAAGGCTTCTTGCCGGCTTCTAATCTCAGATCAACTTGGCAAACATATATTTTTAACTTATAGACTGATTATAGATGTTTCTGTTTCCAACAATATATTAAAACGTAAGACAAACATTACTTAGAATGAAATAATTATTTCATAAATATGACATTAAAACACATGACTTACTTCGTTCAATTCCAGATGAACCGTCAGAATCTGTAACAGAATTAAACAAGTTATATATTTGATTGGGTACAGTGAGGATTTCATTAGTCTGTGCCATCTATAAACCTTACAGCTTATAAGCGTCGCTTACAAGACTACAGCTAAAACTCATATCTATAGTCTAGATTAATAAGTCGGTGTTGGATCTAAGTGTTTAATAAAAAATTTTGAAAAATGGGTACTTCTTTAGATTGTTACTTCCCTTTGTTATTTTAGAATATAAAATTACTTTAACTAAAAAACTATTATGACAAAGAGATGTTTAGTCCAATGTACTTTGGGACAAAGGAATATCACAATTAGGTTTCTATAAGGGGAGTAACAGTCTAAAGACAACATTCTGTATACCTTCTTTAGATTGTTACTCCCCTCTGTTTTTTTTTACAAGGGGAGTAACAATCTAAAGAAGTGCCGAAAAATGATTCGTTCTATTTAACGGGTTCTCCGGTGCTAATATGTCATATAATTGTTTTTAAATTAAATTGTGGAGGCAGTGCGATTATAGATATTTGGGTACTCCTTTAGATTGTTACTCCCACATGCCGTTTTAGAATATAAATGACCTTGACTAAATAACTATTAAGACAAAGGGATGTTTAGTCCAATGTACTTTGGGACAAAGGAATATCTCACTTCTGTTTTGCTAAGGGGAGTAACAGTCTAAAGAAGAACATTCTATACACCTTCTTTAGATTGTTACTCCCCTCTGTTTTTTTATAAGGGGAGTAACAATCTAAAGAAGTGCCGATATTTGCATTTAATTGTTTGAAAAATATAAAGGTCGAATCATCTCCAATTTTTTTAAAATGAATTATGATAAGGAAGGATATTAAATATAATTGTATTTGCGGGGTCTGAATAAATTAGTTTATCGGTATTCCAGTGTCAATTAACAATTAAAAACAACAATTAAAATTTAAATTTGAGTTTTCTTTCTTCTAGTCCTAAAGACCCAACTACTCCAAATTAAAATTTATATGATTTATTCTTCTGTTGATCCCTTATTTTTTTAACTTTTCTATATTTTTTGGTCTTTAGGGATGAAGTTATAAAAAAAAACATTGCTAATTTTTTATAACATTTTTTATTGGCAAATTTTAGGCCACACCTGGGCATCTTCAGGCCTTTATCAATGTAACATGGAGTCTTCAAGAGTTAGAAAGAAAGGATTGGGAGTAAGTAACATATACTCCACACATTCTCTAGTTACTCTTAAACTACTTACTTAATTAAATTGCTCTTAATTATTAAAAAAAAATGACTTAATTAAAATTATAAAAAGTATAATTTTTTCATTAAAAGCATCGAGTACATATTATGTACGCAATAAATCCTCTTACGCAGTAGGCACTACTTACTTTATTAAACTCCTAGCTTATTTATGGATAATGCTAGTGGCAAATATTTAAATTTAAGTTCAAGGTTTAATTTTGGACCTTGTGACATAAAAAACAAAAATATAAATCAAATTAAAAAATATTATGTATAAGGTTGGTCTATCAACCCCCTACCCCCCCCCCCCCCCCCCCCCCATTTTTTGGAATATCAATAACCTCACTTACCAGTATGGAAATATTGGTAACTAAATTGAAACTACATTGAAATGAAAATATACTTAATCACAATTGAAAATCTTGATAAATATTCAATTTCTCTTTAAAGGGTCTAATAAATAATTAGTACTTACTCAAGCTAATCTTGAGAAATTTAAGATTAGGATTTCGTGAGTCTATAACAACAATACATTACGCGTCTAGTGCAGAAAGTAGCATTTTGCATGCGAGTGTGGAGTTTGCACCCGAGCGATAGCGAGAGTAGTAAAACCACATGAGCAAAGCAAAATGCAGTTTTCGCACGAGTTGCGTACCGTACTTTATCTACTATTGTTGGATTTTAATAATAAATACAGAAAATCTTTAAATATTCATTGTTTATCACTAAAACCTTGATAAAAACAGTTACTTTAATTAAACAAACAGCAAAGTAGTTTTTTTAAATGTAAACAAACACGCAAATCGTGCGATAAGGTAAAGAATTATTCACCTTATCGCACGATTATAAACGCGCATGCGCAATGAATACAACTACGAAAAGAATCACTTTCTACACATCTAAACAGAGATAAAATGTTTATATTTCGTATCCATCGTAGATAAAATGGATTTACCGTTAAGAACCAGGTGTCTCATAGGTAAGAAGGATTTATACAAAATATTGATGGTCAATGGTTTTCCAGGTGTAAGGCAATTGAGGATTTCCTTAGGACAAGAGAAGGAGTAATACAAGGGATTAATTGTATAATGTTAAATGTCAGTGTGCTTTGTACAGCAGAAGTGAACTGATCATATCTTTTTATATTCTTTTTGTGTATTAAATCACCTTTATTTGCTAGTTTAACAACTTCAAAATTGTATGGCTTTTTTTGATTTTTGGTCTCTCGGTGCAAAAGATTGTCGCCGGGCGACAATTTGTCCCCCGGCGACAATCTTTTGTACCGGGAGACCTCCTCCCGGTACAAAAGAACAGTTTGCAGACAGTCTGCAAACTGTTTTGCCCCCAGTGTGCGCCTAGCCTAAAGGAACTAAGACTTGGGCTAAGTGCTTTTTGTATCGGTGCAGTGCTTTTTGTTAAAGTGGTCCTGACGAGAAAATACATAAGAAATACAATGAATGCCTAATATATAGATCGTTTGCCGACACAGTGCTACCTAAATTTTGACGTTATCAGTTATTGCAAGGTAATGTGAAAGATTTTGAAGGAACAACACATAAATGTCGAATGTAAATAGTAGAGTGATGCTAATGGGACCTCTCATTTGCCCAGGGGCCCGAGAATCCTGTCACCGGGCCTGTCTGCACCTCAATGAAAGTCCGTGATTTCTTCAGATTCAAATGTTCCTCTTCAGTTTGTTCCATCATATATATGTAGGAAATATTTAATTTTCTTTTTCCCGTCGCCAATAATGTAATGTATAAAACAATCCAATTCCAATTTGATTTGCCAATCAAACATTTAATATAACGACATGCTGTTATTCAACACAAAGATGTGTCAATAGTGATTACGCTAATCTCTTTCTAGTGTGTAGTTTATTCTTCAGATATTTTACTGTACTACAATACATTTTTGCACTACAGATTTGGCTACCAAGTCTCTTCGAAAATACATAAATGTGTTGCTCTCTTCATTCCTCTGGATAAACAAAGACATATATCGGCTTTATCAGTCTCAAATCAAAGTGCTTAGCTTGACTCACATTGTTAATATTTTATATGCAATGATCTTCAATATAGTAAAGGAAAATATTTTCTATGTGCATGGAATTTTGAACAAGTAGAAATATCCATGCAATTACTTGTATTTAAAAGTTCTACGTGTAAACCAATACATATTTGTCATACTCACAGTTACCGACGTCGTTGACAAGCTCCAAAAATTGTTTTGTGTCACTTATCGAATTTAACTTTGCAGCTAATGACAAAGGAATCTGTGCAGAGAAACACACACACACACACACATACATATATATATATAAATATATATATATATATATATATATATATATATATATATATATATATATATATATATATATATATATATATATATATATATATATATATATATATATATATACATATATATATATTTATATATGTACTGTACATACTCGTATATTGTTGGAGACAGTTAAACAGTTGTTTAAGTTTATATTTTAGCTTATTTATTTTTGTATCATTTTATGTTAATCGTGATTTAGCAAACACTTTCTTTAAATCTTTACAACACAAATCTTTCGTCAACTTTAAATATATGTACAGTTAGGATATTTGTTTACAAAGAATGTAAAAGGGTCGAAAATCGGCATAACCTGTTCGATGCAACCTCCCTCACTTAAAAGGAAAGGCATCATTCTTTTTGCGCTTGATAATAAGCGCAATCGGAACAGCTACGTAATATGCATGGAGCAGAATATACTCCAGGACGATTACCAGCCCTCCAGAAGACCAGGTCGTGGAGCTTATCGGCACGTGCACTGCACGTGCACGTGCTAACACTGAACACAATGTAACTCAACATTTTACATTTTTTTTATTAAAGTTAGTCTCAGGGCCATCAGCTTATATTTAGTTTTATTTATCTTTAATTCTCCTTATGTCCGGATCGAGGACGTCAGGAATGTACGCACCTATGCAGCGGCATGCATCCAATCTCCTACGTTATCGTCACACCGGCTTAGTCAATTTAAATATCTACTTTTATTTATGAATTGGTTTATTTAAATTTCGTATGAATGAGTGTGTGAATGATTATTGTAGTGCGTTTCAATTTATGTATAAACTTAACTTTAATTTGCATGAATGCGTATGTGAATGAAAACTCATTTGTAGCGTAATTAGATTTATTGTCTATATGTATTGACTTGTCGCTACAAATTACAGACAATTCATCTTGATAATTTACATTCATCTTATGAACAAATAATTGCTGGTATCCAACTTACGACATAATAGTATAATAGTATATCATTTAATATATTATGCTCGTTCGTTAAACCTATTTTATCATTTCTTCGTTTTGATTTATTTCCAATTTTTTAAGGTGGTCCTTAAGGTATATTTTTTGGAATATCAATTTCTTTTAGGTACTCATATAAGGTTCAAACTGTATGAGCCTAACATAATGGTCTAGCTTTGGATCCGATATAACCGTTTTCTTAATTTGTATTATCTTCATTCCTATTAACTGTATGAGCCTAACATAATGGTCTAGCTTTGGATCCGATATAACCGTTTTCTTAATTTGTATTATCTTCATTCCTATTAACTGTATGAGCCTAACATAATGGTCTAGCTTTGGGTCCGATATAACCGTTTTCTTAATTTGTATTATCTTCATTCCTATTAACTGTATGAGCCTAACATAATGGTCTAGCTTTGGATCCGATATAACCGTTTTCTTAATTTGTATTATCTTCATTCCTATTAACTGTATGAGCCTAACATAATGGTCTAGCTTTGGATCCGATATAACCGTTTTCTTAATTTGTATTATCTTCATTCCTATTAACTGTATGAGCCTAACATAATGGTCTAGCTTTGGATCCGATATAACCGTTTTCTTAATTTGTATTATCTTCATTCCTATTAACTGTATGAGCCTAACATAATGGTCTAGTTTTGGGTCCGATATTACCGTTTTCTTAATTTGTATTATCTTCATTCCTATTAACTGTATGAGCCTAACATAAATGTCTAGCTTTGGATCCGATATAACCGTTTTCTTAATTTGCATCGTCTTCATGTCTATTTAACCTTAAGTGTCCAATTTGGTCGGTATTTTGACCTTGTCCCCTGTTAATTAGGTGATCTGTCTCTCATTTATAAGATTTAATAAAGCTAATTTTATAATCCATCTTTCTTTGGAATTTTACTAGATTCGCTTATTAAATCGCCTGATGGACATTTAATTTAATCTTTATTCTTTCTTTACCTTATTATTTTTTTTGAAATTTATTAGCTTTTTCTTTCATAGCATTTTTATAAGGTTTGTTCCAACCCCGCTATATGTACCGTCCTTTGTATCGTCCCGCGGATCGTTCGGGAATCGTTTAGGACAGGTTTTATACGCATGCGCTAACACTGTACTGTAATAAAATCATGTCAGGTTGGAACGAGTTTAGGACTATTATTCGCACTGTATTAAAAACATTAAGGAAACCTTCCTGTTGATATTTGTAAATATTGACATAACTGCGCATGTCATACAAACCAGTACATGGTATTGTCAGAGGATCGTTGGGACCGTACAGTGAACGGTTCGCAAACGATCCCTGCCAGGGTTGGAACAGTTTCGTGTACGGTACGAAACACTGTCCCAAGTCAGCTTGCCCAGCTTGGAACGGCTTTTATCTACTGCGCATGCCGCTGACGATCCCGCGGACGGTACAATGCTCGGTTGGAACAAACCTATAGTCTGCCATTTAAAAATGAACTTTGGTTTGTCAAATGGGTTAAATTAATTAATAATTACTCATTTTTTCTTGCTGGTCATTATATTATACATTTGATTTAATTTTACCTTTTCTCA
This sequence comes from Gerris lacustris, assembly GCA_951217055.1. Lineage (NCBI taxonomy): Eukaryota > Metazoa > Arthropoda > Insecta > Hemiptera > Gerridae > Gerris > Gerris lacustris. Next base: position 53,169,117 of record OX578285.1, read on the forward strand.
TCTGGGCCTTTAACTAATTTTTGGGTTTTATTGATATCAAGTGTTCTTTAGTTTTCTGTATAATAGTTCTACATTTTTAATCGTCTGCCTAGGATAGAGTATATTTGGAGGATATCTTCAATTATTAAAAATTTAAATTTTATTTTTTTGTTCCCTTGCAAGCTTTGACTTGTTTCTTTAGTGCATTTACTCTTACTGTACAATTAATTGGACTCATTATTAAATTTAAATTTATTTTTTGGTGCTTTCACAAGCTTTGACTTGCTTTTTTGGTTTTACACATACTTTATAATTATTTTTACTTATTATTAAATTTAAATTTATTTATTGGTGCTCTCACAAGCTTTGACTTTGTAAGTTTCTTTAGTGTTGTTACACTGACTTATTGTTCAACTACTTGTACGTGTTATTAAATTTAAACTTATATTATGGTTCTCTCACAAGCTTTGACTTGCTTCTTTTGGTGTTTCACACCTTACAATTACTTGTACTTTATAATTTAATTGATTTTTCTGTTGTTTTTTTTTGGGGGGGGGATTTTTTCACAAGCGTTAGCTTGTTTCTTTGGTGTTCACGTATCCTACAATTTACTTGTACTTATTTTTCTAGTTTAAGTTTGAGCTACATGCTTATATTGTTTTGTTTCTTTAACTTATCCTTTAATTTGATTTATCTTTTGGGTTTTGGTGCTACCGGAGTCGACATTTTTCATTCCATTTTGTTGCTGCTGACGATGACGAGTATTCTTTCACATCTAAGTCCCTTTGTGAAACTGCGGTCGACATATTCGTAGTAACGTCGGTTGGTATCGTCCATTTTAAACAGTATAAGCATTAGGGATGGGAGGAACGGTTCCATGAGTGGAACGAGTTACAACGTTTCGTTCCAAACCAATAACTAGTTCCAGGAACTAGTTATTTTTGGAACGTATCAGTTTATGTTCCAAAGAAACAGTTTCTCTTATACTTCACGTGTTCCTGAGTCTAGTCCATGTTCGTTCTACAATAAGTTCCGTTTCTTTATTAAATAGTTCCACTCTTCACTGACGCTGACGATGAAAAGTTGAAATTAAATACAAACTTTATAATAATATTATTAAGATCTCTTTATTTATCTTTTTATCTTATATTTTTTTATAGTGATATTTTAATTGCAACCAAGTAAACAGTATAATAAAAATGTTTATGATACAACATTATGGTAACTACTTAAAAGTATATTTTATACCAGTATAAATAATATTTTTAAATACTAGAATATGTTCTTTCCATAACGAGATCCTAAAACTAAACAAAAAACAAATTAAATTTCACCTGTTTATTTCGTATTTTTACTAACTATACAAAACTAAAACAACGAAACGAGTGGCGAAGGGCGAAAGTGACAAGAGGAAGTTGACTATGGACCTAAAAGAAAAAAAGCGGCAAAGAGGCATCTATGTCTCAGAAAGAGAAAAAGATAACGCTTCACTATAACTGGAGTGATGTGGAGACTCGAGCTCTCATCCCCACTCCATTACTCTACTCTACTATACAAGACATAAGACACACACGTTACGTTCCAGCTTGGCTGGAACTGGAACTTGGAACGAAACTATAGTTTTCGTTCCTCGCGAAACGAATCTTTTACGTTCCCTCCGAGTTACAGTTTCGTTACGTTATCTCGTTCCCGTTTCGTCTTTTCAGTTACGTTACACGTTACGTATTGGCGCTTGGAACGAAGATCATTAGTTTCGTTCCAAGAGAAACGAGTTTTTAACGTTCCCTTTAAGTTAGTTGTTTAGTTTCGTTACTGTTTTCTCGTTTCCGTTTCCTCTTTAATCAGTTACGTTTCGTATTATTTTGCTCGATAATTCTTAAAAGATATTATTTTTTTGTAAAATGGTGATAACAAATTTGTATCGAATTCAAACAATAAAAATTTATTAACTAAATGAAACTCGACAGTAAAATAAAAACTTCAAAGTCGTTCCAAAAATAACGTAGTTCCATAAAATCTTGGAACGATTGGAACCGTTCCAACACTGGAACTAGTTATTTTTATAGTTACGTTCCGTTCCGCCCATCCCTAATAAGCATGTTGCACTGATCCCGGATACAATTGCTTCGGAACTTTGGCATACGATTGCGAAAGGTAAAATGAATCGACGCCCATGAGTCAACCGCTGCTAGAGTATTCTTTCATCCACTCCTGCTTGCTACGTAAATAAAATAAAAATAGAGTTTTCCCAGACCAGCTCTGGTTTCACGACCTGGTTAAATTCATTTGTGGGGTAGAAACCGATTTCCGGCATGCCACTCAGCACCTTGCCTAAATACTTGTACTTTGGTTGATCCAATGTCTTGGAGTAGAGGTACACATTGTCAAACCTCAGACGGTTTACATGCAATAATAGCGATACCATCAAATGGGTCTTACCACCGCCCGATGAAGCGCAAATAAGCGCACGGATCAGGTTAGTGCCAAACAGTAGACTGTGTCGACTGTTTATCCCCTTATGAGTCCTCGGTATCTAAAAGCTTCAGCACTAACGCTATCTTTAAGTTCCTTTTACTGAGGAGTAAAAGGATTTAATACTATATTTATTTATAAAAAAAACGTCTATTTATTTTGAATTGAACAAATAAGACACACCTGAGAGCTAAATTTCGATCAAATCGATCAGTTTTTGCGCCAGTTATACCGTCACAATATAAATCACAAGTCTCTGAAATGAAGAACAAACGCTTGTACAATAACGCCTTCAGAAAACTATTTTTGTACAGAATAATTATTATATTTGATATGTACAAGATTTTTAAGTGTATACAAAAGTAAAAAAAAGAAGACTAGCCAATAAATAAAGTGCACTTTTAATCGGTTAAAACTGAAAAATGAGAGAATGCGTTGGCCAAGTGACAGTCTAAACGAACTCAAAAAAATATATAAATAAAAAATGCATAAATTGTGAAAAATCGTGGGAAAAAAGTATGCATATGTGCTGGTATATAAATACAGAGTATCTTAGCTCAAACAAAAAAAAAAAAAAGAGGTTCTAAAAACAAGCTTTTGTAGATTTTTCGCCTTTTTTCGAATTTCTATAAGAAATTATATTGTGTCAACCATTTAAAACTAAGTTTAAAAAATACAAAAATGTCTAGTTGCTCGGTGGCCAAAAAAGAAACCGGAACACTTTTTTTTTCGTGTTGCGACGTTCTATCAATAGTTTACAGGGCTTAAGAATCTATGTTATATACTCGCAGAATGAAGAACATGCAGAAATACGAGTACATAATAACACTACGGGTGGCTGTCTACTATGACTACCCCAAGGCACATAACCTAAAAATTCGTAGCCTTCCTTTATATATTTACATTAACGTGTTTTAACAACTATATCTACCGGTTGTTTTTGATTTCGTCATCTTTTTTTTAGTAAAGTATAGTTTATTGTAAAAATTAAGTCAATTAGTTGTCCATTGTCCATACTAGTAGTAGTATGAAATATATTTTGTTAATTCTTTATAAATGTTTTACTTTTTATTACAGAAGTAAATTTATAATAGTCTAGGCATTACCTAAAAGTTACGTTTCCCTTGGGGGCTCCATGGTCCCTGAGAGGCACCACTCTTTTAGCTAAAAAAAAGTTTTTGGTTCTGATAGATTTACCGCGTCTATAGATCCAAGTTATATATGTACGGCTTTAGTTAATTGAATCTACAACCTTAATCTTTGGTTTTCCGTGAAACTGGTGTTCATACTAGGGTCGTTTTCAAATAAATTGGGCATTTCATGTCCCCGACCTTTGAAGACGTGTAACTCAGAAAGTATACGGAAATTTTTAATTTTAATTAATGCGTTCTTTTAAGGAGAACGAAAGGAACAATTTTTCTGCTTTTAAATTTTAAATAAACCAATCAACAAAATTTTTAATCAATTTAAAAGAAATAAAATGTCACGTACGTTACTGTCCCCGGGTATATTTTCTAATATTCACAACGATTTAACTATATGTTATAGTTGTTAGATTAAAATGATACTTGGTTCAATTTTTTATAGTATCCTTGGCTACAAGAGTCTATAACAGAGTTCCTTCTATTTTAAACGAAAGTATTGTTATAAGTCAGAATATAGCTGTCCCCAACTTTGGTGTGAAAAACTACGAACCGAATAAACTGCATATGGTGGGGAGGGAACAAGGGGGTTGGAACTTATGGATGACGTTTTTAGATCCGTTGATGTATACAGTTGTACCCTAAGTTGGCATGTTGCTGTCCTTTCATCAGGAGCGACGCTACATCACGTCAACTACAAAAACATGGCGCGTATTTTAATTCAATGTCACAGACGTTACCACCTTCTCACTATGAAATGCTATTAATATTAAAATTTAATTGTTGTTACATGATAGCTTTTTAGATTCTTATCTTAACGAGTCAAATTATTTTAGCTTATAATGTTTTTTTCATACATATATTTTAAAATAGTTTTTGATTGTCCCGTACGTTACCTGTCACGGACGTTACTTTTTAGAATTTTTTTGGTAACTTAGTATGTGACTAATTTATAATTTTATTTTCAAATGTGTTTTTTGTCACGAATTATCAACATTTCACTAAAAAAAACGTTTGGATGAAAAATTGGGAATTCATTGTGATACAAATAATTGTTACTCATGTTGTACGATCTTTTTTTTTAACGTAATATTTTTTTATTATCATTTCTATTATTTTTCGTAAAATCTTTGTAAAATTTTTTGTAAAATGCAAATTATTTTCCTATGTCACGTACGTTACTCAAATATATGAATTTATTTTTCTTCTGAAAATTACTTTTGCTAATGATTTATGCAAGGAAGTATATTGTTTTGTTTAAAATATGGTTTTATAACAATTACAGCTCATTACTTTAAAATTATCAGCTTTGAAACTAAAAATATTAGAACTTTTCTAATATTGTAGGTAACGCATGTGACACCATGTTGGTAATTTTTTTACATTTTACCAATAAAGTTGAATAAATGAGGGTCCCTTACACGTTATGTGATTAAATTGCTCATTTAGAACGATTATTACTGCAGGAAAACTAAGGTAAGTATTAAATAGTGCAGTTTTCAATAGTAACGTTTGTGACATAAAAATTACGACTTAAAATACAAAAAAAAAGTTTAAAAAATCAGGATGCATAGAACTCACGTATAATTGCCCAAAAACATAATTAGGATAGTAATGGGACCAGGGTGTATCAAAAATGTCGACATTTTCTAACTTTTATTTTTTTATTTTTCGGCATTTAGAAAAAGCCAAATGCCCAATTTATTTGAAAACCAGCCACTAGTAGTTTTATGAAATATATTTGTTTATTCTTTGTAATTGTTTTACTTCGTAGTTACAGAAGTAAAATGATAATAGTCTAGGCATTACCTAAAAGTTACGGTTCCCTTGAGGGCCGATGGTCCCTGACAGGTACCACTTCTTTATTAAATATGTAAAATATTATTATAAATATATCTTTTAGTTTTTATTTGCAATTTCATTTGCCTTCAAGCCAGTGGCAAAGGGCTAAATTAATTTTGATATTTATTTAGATAAGTTATTATATCTATTTAAAGACCAAGAGATCAAAACAAACATTCATTTTTATTGGAATAAATGTGGTTGCCTTAGCTTTGCAATAAAAAATAATTTCGAGGTGAGTCGACGCCGTCGGGACACTACTTGATTATACAGGGTGGCCACGATAAACTGGCTCACCCAGTTATCTCTTTTATTTTTGAAGATAGAGAAAAAATGTAAATGGTAACTCACCTTGGATTTTCACGTATTTTTATAATATGATTTCCAAAAATATTTTTGTCTCATAGTTTCGGCGTTATCTCTCTCAACTTTGTAATCTTAAATGGTAACCTATATTTTTTATATTTTTTTCTAAAATTATATTGCTTTTGAAGAAAAATGAGCCTTGAAAATCGGTTGAGAATTGACAGAGATATTCAGTTTTCAATATAACAAAAATGCTATCTAAGTATGTAAAATACTAAATTAAAAAAAAAAAAATATATATATATATATCTTAATTCTGTTTATTTCACTTTGTTTTCCACTTATTAAGGTTAGTTGAATGCATTTACTGATCAAAAGTCAAACCTTTTTTCCATTCCATTCAGGAACATCGTTAGTATGACCTCTTTTGATCAGTGTGTCCGACACCCTTCCTTTACTCCACAGTTTCTGAAAGGAATGGAAAAAAAGTTTGACTTTTGATCAGTAAATGCATTCAACTAACCTTAATAAGTGGAAAACAAAGTAAAATAAACAGAATTAAGATATATATATTTTATTTTTTTTAATTTAGTATTATACATACTTAGATAGCATTTTTGTTATATTGAAAACTGAATATCTCTGTCAATTCTCAACCGATTTTCAAGGCTCATTTTTCTTCAAAAGCAATCTAATTTTAGAAAAAAATATAAAAAATATAGGTTACCATTTAAGATTACAAAGTTGAGAGAGATAACGCCGAAACTATGAGATAAAAATATTTTTGGAAATCATATTATAAAACTACGCGAAAATCCAAGGTGAGTTACCATTTACAATTTTTCTCTATCTTCAAAAATAAAAGAGATAACAGGGTGAGCCAGTTTACCGTGGCCACCCTGTACATATAAATGAATGGTAGCTCCTGAGGGGTACTGCCATTGGGCAAAAGTAATCAAATAGTGAAAATCCTTGACCTAGTGCCACTGTGCTATCTCTGTGGTACCACTGCTATTTTTATAATTTTGGTTTCAATGAAGGATTTATAATTTTTATATTATTTTTTTAGGGTTCTCCCACTTACCTCTCACAACTTAAAAAACAGTTTCATCAAAATGTTGAAAATATTTGCCGTGGTCCACTACGGTCTTCCTTTAGCGTCCCCTGCAGGGACAACCAGCCCTTAAAATGTTCAAGGGTTTAGTTCCAGCAATTTGTAATTATGTTGTGTAGTGATTAAAGGGTTTTGTTCCCACAGTATGCAATTATATTGTTTACTTTAAGGATTTAAGGATCTATTTTTACTCTTTTTATTTAAGTACTAATAAGTATGAACGCAAAATATGTTTTGTATATTTTTTTTAAAGATAATACTAATTCTATATAGGATTATTAAGACGAATAATATTATAAAAATGATATATCAAACTTATATGAACATATTATCTATTTAAAATATATATTTTAAAACAATTACTATCGATATACAAATATAAGTATATTTTTAATAGCCTTTTGACTTATACCAACACGGCCAGTTTATAATTATTTTTTATTTATTTATTTTTTTTTATGAAAACATGTAAAGCATGCTACGTCATATAATAAAGACGTTGGCCTCGATTCTCTACAGATTAGTTCCCAAAGTAGATAACTAAGACGTCGTTTTGCGTTTTTCGACACTTTAAAAATGTGAACCAATTCTATACTAACATATTACCGGTATTCTTATTTTTATAGCCTGAGGCATTGTAAAGTCTACCAAACTGGAGATAAATTTAAATTGGTAGGTATATAAGGTAAATTTTACCTAAGCAATAATTTAGACAAGTTTCGACTACTTTCAATATTTAAGTTTTCAAACCTGTTTGGTTATTTATAAAATAAACTTTTACAATTAGCTCCTCACAAATAAGTGCCTAAAAATAAATTTTCTTGTTTAAATATATTATTTATGGTTTAAGTGTGTTAAAGACTTTAACTTAACATTATTGTCCCAGTTCACACTGGTCATGCAGTACTGCATTACCAGTGTGTACTTTAACAATAGTGAATGCCCGTGAATAAATATTCTATGGTGTGTGAGCACGATCCGAAAATTAAAGCAAATGTTAATATTTTATAAAATAATATTCAAAAATCGATATGGAACAGCAGTTAATCGACAGCCTGACGTTAAGGTCCAAGATTAGAACGGTGGTTTTACTACAGGCTCAGAGAAGCTGGCTCAGTTGTATATGATAATCTTGCTAGAAGAGGGCACAGTGAATTAGAAACAATCGTAGTAATCATAACAAAGAGACAGCATTTAACCGCTGCCTAATTCATGCCTTTTAACTCCTCGCTCGTTGCCTACAGTATGACCCTAACGTTAGAAAATTGCTAGTGAGCTATTATATGCACGTATCGGGCCCCCGACGTATAACCTACATATTCGATTAACCTTTAGCCTTGAATCGACTATTGTACTCTATTAAATCGGTTGTTTGGTTCTATTTCGATTATTTAGGAGCGTGAAAAAGATAAAAGACGCTAGTGGCGTGTCATCCGTACTTATATCGTGACCCAGTGTAAACAGATACATGGAAATAATAAAATGAGGTTTGAAAGATAAACAAGATACATTTTTAAGGGACTTGAGTAGGATTAGACACTAAAGTAGCACTTGAGACCATCCCCAGTCCTGACTCCTGACCCCCTAGGCCCTGCCCACCTCTACCCCCACACTCAAGGCCACGCCAACTCCCATCCTCCTCTACCCCCTCCATGACCAAATCCGCTAACTTGTAGGGCTGAAATGCCTGTATCTTTGTCATATTTTATCAGATGAAATTAAAATAATTCAAAAAGCTTATCTAGAGGTGTCTCGTTTTAGAGTAAACTCGGTTTTTAATCTACTATTTACTAAAAATTTAAATTTAATAAAAACAAATACTTTATTGTGTTTTAAAAATTAAAATTGTTCCTCAAAATGTCCACCATTTGCCTTTATGCATATCCGCAACCTTTTTTCAAGTGAGAATAATATTCTATTAATTTTTTCTTCAAAAATTTGTGTAAAGGCGTCCTGAATATAATGACGCAATTCATCAATAGTACTAATCGGTTGTGCATAAACAATTTCTTTCACTTAACCCCGAACGGTAAAAGCTTGTAACAGGTAGAGTTTCATTAAACTTCGTTAAGGTCGTACCTGGTTTCTTCTGTTTTTCTGGTTCTTGGTTTTTCTGGTTTCTTCTGTTCTTCTGTTTATTAGTAACCGACATCCTATTGAGCCATGTTACTGGGGATGTGTAGTTTATAGTGAAAGGTAATTTCTGGTGTAGTGATTGATAACTCTTTGTAAAACTTACCTGGTCCCGGTACAAATGCAAGACATACAATCACCCAGGGGAAGGAATATTCAATCTTGGCTTTCATTTCGGCGAATTTAAAAGAGTTCTTGACTGGAGGCATGATGTCTATAGTTCGGTGTAAGGATGACAACTGAATGTAATCGTTTAGTTCCTCCAAAACCCACACTCGTATCACGATCAATAAATTAATAATACAACAACCAATAAAAATGTAGTGTACTCCAATATTAATGTACAAAGTCATTGGATTCAACCGGATCGTCAACAAATATGGGGATTAGTAAAACATATTTACATCATATATATTATTCTAATAGGAGAGTTTTTGAAATAAAATATTATATTAAATTGAGAGGTAGTAACAATGTTTTAAGCAGGACCGGAAATGCAGATGTCAGCGGTATTCATACATATAGAGGTACACCCCTGGCGGAGGTCATTACCCCCTCCACCACCTCTTTGTGCTTTTGCAAACGGTGTTTGTATGTATTGTTTAATTTTCTATCACCATTGCACCTCTGACCACCTCTAAACACCACTTACTACTTCTATAACCTCTGAGCACCTCTAACTACCTTTATACATCGTATGTCAAGTCATTTTATTATTATTATTTTATAGTAAATATAAACTATACTAGTTAAATACATTAATTCAGTCTTACTACATACATTTGGAAATATTGTAAACAAGTATTATTATTTAAATACCGTGCTATGTAGTGTAATATTGTAGAGACATACCATTTACCATTCAACATATCTCACTTTAATGGTCATTCCTGTAATATTATAAACATGTGTTTTTGTCTTCATATATCTTTTGACATTTTCATGTCTGGCTATGGTACATAAACTCGAAAAGCGTTACCAAAAAAAGGCACCAAAAAGAGTTACACTGTTACCAGGAAGGTAGGCAGTTGCAGGAGGTAGTTCGTAGTAGCATAGTATTGTCTAGTCTAGAGGGTTGTAGGCAGAGTGTAGCATTTTTTTAACAAGAAAATTTCTACATTAATTTAAATGTAGATTTTGTTGAGTATTAGAACCCTTAACTCGCCTTTTCTAGTCTCTTTGGTTCTACATATATTTATTTATTTGGTAATGATATTTCTATCTATATATGTATATTCTATCTAGTTATAATATTTTTATTTATGAACCATAGTTTGGTGGACGCGCCTTGCTTGGTTGGAGGAAAATACACTCAGAACCATAATCTGAGAGCATACCCTGAAAGATTTTGCTGATATACTGCTTCCCATTATCGCAAGTGAGAAGCTTAGTAACGCCGTATGTTAAGAAAACGTCATCTTCTACATGTTGCGTGACTGCCTTTCCCGTTGCTTCCCGCAGAGGCCGAACCACAACAAACTTACTAAAACAGTCGATGGAAACCACAAGATATTTATTACCTCTGGAAGAACGAGGAAGAGGTCCAACTATGTCGGATGACACCATTTCCCAGGTATCTCTGACTTAACGCTGCTTCCCATACAGTCCAGCAGGTCCATCTTGCTGAGGCTTTGACCGAAGACATGTCAAACACCTCTTAACATATTTAGTGATATCAAACTTCATTCTTGGCCAATAGTAAGATTCAGCGTCTCGATAAAATGTTTTCCGGACACTCATATGGCCCGCCAAAAGATAATTATGGCACTCATCCAATACCTGAGCACGCATATCCTTGGAAACAACTTGCCTCCAACCATAGTTGGCATTGACGTTAGTCCTCTTCCAGAGCAAACTATTTTCAAATTTCCAATTAACGAACTGTAGAGGGCTTTCGGTTACATTTAGGATCATCTTCTTGTACCACGCGTCATCAGTAACAACTCCAACGTCCACCAAACACAAGGAATCATTAAAATCCATAGCTCTTGAGAGAGCATCGGGAACTACGTTCTCTTTCCCCTTACGGTGAACCAATTCATAATCATAGCCCTGAAGTCGCAGCCAACCTAGCGAAACGACCGGTTGGGTCTTTAAGATTCTCGAGCCACAACCAGGAATGGTGATCGGTCACAACTCGGAAGTGGTACCCATCTAAATATGGCCGAAATTTTTCCATTCCAGATAACAGCAAGACATTCCCTCACCGCCGCGCCGCTTGGATGTTACCAGCTACCATTTGGCCTGAGAATAATCCAACCAAAACTAGTATTCATTGCAGTGGGATTGCCTTTGCCTATCTGAGGATCATCAGTAAGGATCTGGGAAAATACATTTGCACCGACGAGGAAACCTACTTTTCCAGGTTTATAATAAAACTCATCAGCCAGTGGAAGGAAACGGAAACGCTGATAAACATCATCAGGAATATACGTAGAAGGCAGGTCTTCAGCTAGATGATTTAGCACGATTTCCTGAGCACAACAATTTTTATTTTGTTAGTAAAGAGACCTAAGGATGCAATTCACTGAGCCTTGCACCTTAGTCCGAGAAGTAGATATACCAGAATCCTAAATAGGACACTTCGCCCTCTTCAAGCCTAAACGTTAAACGCTGATTCAAAGCAGCTGAAATAGTGGACACCTGTGAACCAGGATCTACAACTGCACGGACAGGAACCTAAGAACCGGAAGAATCAATAATAAATAAACGCATGGTTGCGAGAAGTACTTGACGAACACCTAATGCAGGCGGAACGTGACAAGCTAACTAGGGTTGGGACATCGATGTCGATGTATCGAAAACATCGATGTATCGGACTTTAAAAAATCGATGTTTAACATCGATGTTGATCTTTCGATGTATCGGTCAACATCGATGTTTTCCTGAAACATCGAAAAGGTCGATGTTATCGATCCATCGCAGCCTAAAAAATGGACGACAACGAAAAGGAGAGATTTTTTGAAAGTGGTGACCTTTTTTTTTTTTTTTTGCTCTTCAGCTCGGAGGACCGATGTCGATGTATCGAAAACATCGATGTTTTCTTTCGATGTTTTGGCTAACATCGATGTTTGTTCTTTCGATGTCGATGTATCGGAAACATCGATGTTTGCCTATCGATGTCCCAACCCTAAAGCTAACGACTGAGCTGAAACATCAGGTAAAATATTTGGGTACCTGGGAATCCTGATTACTAATTGCAGGCATTGACTCCGGGAAAGCTGAAGTATCTCGGTGATGTAAGGTATTGTGCTTTTTACTTTTGCACACTCGACAAGAACTATTCGAAGTACAATCAAAGTGGTTATGCAATCCAAAACAACGACTATTTTGACGTAATCCCTAACAACGACGGTTGAGGCCGTACTTTAAACATTCTGGACAACAAAGTCTGGAAAACCGTGCCCCTTAGTTTTGCAAAAAGAGCACACTTAAGAGGAGGAAACTTCACCTGATAAGAGTCACAAAAAACGTTACTAAGTACAAAAATGTTACTAAAATTTGACTTATCAGACCTTACCACGTCACCCTTAGTTTCATGAGTAGACAGTTCAAAACTACTTGATTCGTAACAAAATCAATTAGATCTTGATATTTGGGAATATGATTTTCTATTTGCTTAATCTCAAATCGATTCCTTAAATTCAAGTCAAGATTATATAGTGGATAACTGAAACAACAGAAAATCTAATAGATCAGGTGCATCAAGTGCCTTCTGGGCACTAACTGCATTAGAATGTACTCTCAAATATGTTTGGAAATTTGCGTAAGTCGGGTTTGAAAAAGTTCCTAGACATACTAGGTGGTCAGGCGTCTCTTATCCTGGTAACTCCTCTTTAATTTTTCAAAAGCTAGCTGATAATTAGAGGTAATTAAGGGCGAACTTAGGAATGACATATATAACGCACGATCTCCTAAATTAATCTTAAATATTGAAACTTTTCAACATTATTAAGAGAGCAGTTATCGTGAACCATCGATTGACAACAATGAGAAAAACTATGTCCACTCGGCAATTATCCCTGAATATTTACGAATGTTAATTCTTGGAAAGTGGTTAGACAATTTCCTAGGGTCCACTAATCCTTCGGAGGAGATGGGGTACTTTTAATAAGTGCAAGGTACCGACCACACCACTCTTCAGATATGTCATCAAAGGCTGCTTGCATCTGATTAACTTCAAACTACTCGAACGTCTCCGTTAAACTATACTTTAAATCAATAATTTCATCCTGAAGAATCTCAAACTGGATCTCAATCTCTTCAAGCTTATTAGATCGAGGTCGAAATAAAATAAATTAGCATTACTCTCATTCAACGTTTTAACGAAATCGTAGCTATTTTGGAGCTTCGCAAATAACTTTTTCCGTCTATCTGATCTAATAGAAAGCTCCTTTAACACAGAATCCAATGTTGCCATATTTAAAAAAAATAGTAACTTCTCCAAAGAATAATAAATTAAAGAAAATAAATGGATAAATAAAAACTTATTTTTTTATGATAAATGTGGCCTCTAAAGAAAGAGAATGAAAAGATGGACATAAATTGTTCTAACATAAAATACGCTAAAAATGGAGATTCAAGAAATCGATTTATTTCGATGAGGAATTTAAATTCTAAAGCAAAATTAAAACAACATTATAACAATGGAACATGATTAGCAATCTCCAATGTAAACAAAGACTATCGGGTTTCGACGTTTGACATCAAAACAATAATAAAATTAAATGCTAATGATTTAATCACCGCTAATAGGGTTACAGCTGTGAATAGGAATTTTTTTATTTCGAAGTTGTAATAGCGCGAATTATATAGACAAAAAAAAGGGGAAAAAAATTATCAAATTATAAAAATTATCCGATTTTATTTATGAATTAAAATCGGTTGACATCTTCCGGTCGCGCATTGGCCCTAAAGTTTGACAAAATATGAAAAAACTTAGTTTTTGCGATTATTTTTTTTAATTTTGAAATTAGATGTTTTCGTAATATAATAGTTTGTAACGTCTTCAAATAGAGCCTAAAAACATTGTGTTTTAATTTGGTAAAGATAAGTTGATATCTTCCGGTCTCGCATAAGACCCAAAATTGGCCAAAATATTGAAAATTTCTCATTTTTACGAGTTTTTTTTTATCTCTAATAAACTTTTTTTTTAAACGTAATAGTTAAAGTATTTTTATTTTTGAACATAAGAACATTGTGTTTTATCATGGTGTGAATAAATGAACAACTTCCGGTCGCGCTAATAGTCCATATTAGTTGAACCTGTCTATTAGTACTGTTCTCAATTTTGTAGCCGAAGGTACTTTGAAGACTGATTTGCTGGTGAAGTATGGCATGGATGATCTGGACAGCAGAGTGGTTCTTATAAATCCGCCTCGAGGTTCAGCTCCACAAATTTTTCCTGAGGTTTCCGTGACGTGTTTTACACAGTCTTTAACAGCCTGCGTGAGAACTGGGAATTGCTTGAAACCAGTCAGGGATTGAGTCACTGTCAATGTGCGATTTGATCTCGTATTCACTGATTTCTGCCAACAATGGGGGAGAAGATAATTCACAGTCCATCCAGTTAATCATTTCTGAGTATTTTGGTAGCGTGAATTTTCCTACGGTTTTCTATTCAACCCTATTTTTTCCACTATTATGTTTTATCAACACAGACGGTCCGAAACTTGTTTACCAAGCAATTCAATCCACCAGGTATTTGTCAAAACCTTTGCTTGACGTTCTGTGATCGAACGGAATAGTTTTTTTTCGTCCACCCAGAACACTTTTTGTTAGCAATGACTCAAGATGACAAGAAACACATAACAGCGCTTGAACTTTGAAGAATTCTGAAGGCAAGGCAGATAAATTCAAGAAGGAACACAGAGAAAGAACATTCACGCCACCAAAAATCCACTTCAATGCGCAAAAATACTCAGAAATGATTAACTGGATTGACTGTGAATTATCTTCTCCCCCATTGTTGGCAGAATTCAATGTATACGAGATCAAATCGTACATCGACAGTGACTCAAATCCTGGCTGGTTTCAAGCAATTCCCAGTTCTCTCGCAGGCTGTTAAACGCTATGTAAAACTCGTCACGGAAGCCCCAGGAAAAATTTGTAGAGCTGAATCTCGAGACGGATTTATAAGAACCACTCTGCTGTCCAGATCATCCATGCCATACTTCACCAGCAAATCAGTCTTCAAAGTACCTTCGGCTACAAAATTGAGAACAGTACTAATAGACAGGTTCAACTAATATGGACTATTTATTCAGAACTCTGTTTTTCTTTTTTATAAAAGTAAGTTTATTGTTAAAAACTATGCTGTAACTTAAATATTTAAGCTTTTTAAATATAGAGCAAGTTGCAAAAGTACCATGCCTGTTGTTACTGTTATCACCCATCATGTCATAGGTCTAACTATCTTTTATCAGGTACTGTATTTCTATAGCATTGGGGTCATTGCGCGACCGGAAGTTGTTCATTTATTCACACCATGATAAAACACAATGTTCTTATGTTCAAAAATAAAAATACTTTAACTATTACGTTTAAAAAAAAAGTTTATTAGAGATATAAAAAAAACTCGTAAAAATGAGAAATTTTCAATATTTTGGCCAATTTTGGGTCTTATGCGCGACCGGAAGATATCAACTGATCTATACCAAATTAAAACACAATGTTTTTAGGCTCTATTTGAAGACGTTACAAACTATTATATTACGAAAACATCTAATTCCAAAATTAAAAAAAATAATCGCAAAAACTAAGTTTTTTCAAACTTTAGGGCCAATGCGCGACCGGAAGATGTCAACTGATTTTGATAATTTTTTTTCCCCTCTTATAGTCTATATAATTCGCAACTCTTCCGCGCTATTACAACTTCGAAATAAAAAAAATGAGTTTTTTCGGCCCACCCTAGCCCCCATTGTCTTCTGTACCTGCGTATCGCGGAATATAAACACTTTCGGTTTGAATACAAAATCTTTACTAGAAGAAAACTGCTTGACTATAAAAAATAATAACAAAAGAAGGAAGGATAGGAACGACAGTTTGACCTCCAGGAATCAAGTCTAGAGGCCTACTAAGAGCCTACTAAGACCGAGATGGCCGATGGGACGCTACCTTAGTGCCATATCTGTGGTGTCTAATAAGAGATCGGGAGATCTTCTTGGAAAGAAGGAAGGTTAGGTTTAGGTTTTTTTTTATGTTTTGTTGTTATCTAACAGGTGTGGAGGATATAGGTATTTGTTTGTTTTATATTATCAATATTAAAAAGTGGTTACTAATTAGTTGTTTGTTTTATTTAATTAGTTAAAGATATATCACTATCAACCTTATCGAAAACATAAAAAATTAACACAAAGAATTAGAAACAATATAAAATATACATTCAAACTGGCGTGAACAGGCACCATTCTGGGCTTAGTCAAACAACCGTTCGAAACTAAAGGTAATTGCGGAGTATATAAACTGATATGCCTGACATGTAAAGGTGTAAATTGTATTTTTTCTTAATATCTGTTAAAAAAAATTAAATACTTAAATTAAATACTTAAAATTAAATACTTAAATAACGTGAACTATATTTTTTTAATTTAAGTGAAGATTTTGGAGTTGCAGATGATTCATGAAACCAACTATTTATAAAGAAATGATCGTAGCTTATTAATTTTTAAAAAGTCGCACTTGCAAAAATGAAATAAAATTATATTATCCTTTAACATTTTAAGAGTATTTTTACTTAAATCTCATAATTTACAAAATACAGCCGAAAGAAAAAAAACCGTTTTTAGGGTTTCGAGGTTATCCAACAAACCCTTATGATTTTGGTAGTTCCGTCTGCCTAATATATTATATGCCGAATGGTAGCTACGTTTTATCAGATTTACGATGGCAAACTGAAAATGCAAATTGCTAGATAAACGGTTTAAATCGTTTAGCTTTGTGTACCCATCGAATGGCTTCTATACAAGTCAGCAACCAGACCTATAACCTTGTAAAATCTCTTGTACTTTTAAACAATGTTTTTTCAGCAGCAAAGTCAAGTTTTCAGCAGAAAGTAGAATACCAAGGCCTTTCTATTTCAGGAATGTTCTGTTAAAGTGATTAAGTTTTTCATTTCATCCATTTCTCGCCGTTAGCAAATACATCTTGGTAGTAAATTTATTTTAACATTCCTAAAGGGCCTTTGTTTAGGTAGCTCCCCGATGCTCATTCTCCTATCGTGGGAAGTCCGGATGCGATTTCCTGCTCGGACCCTACGCCCTACGCTTATTTGTCTATGTAAAATTTAAAAAAATAGCACATGGTAAGAAATATTGAAAATCAAACCTCGTGAGCTAATAGTAAACTCGTTGAGTTTCATCTATATCTAATAGGTTATCTTAGACCAGCTGTTAGTAGTTGATATCGGCTGTTTACAAAATAACAATAATATATAGTAGTAGCATTATTGAAATAAAATTTTAAAAATAAAAGTGTTGATTACAGATCTCAACCAGTGGGCTAAGGCAATTATGATACATGGCAAATTCAGGCTCATTATATTCTAATTTAAAGTGGACTGTGTGGATATAATGAAGGAAGCAATCCCAATCAAGAAATATAGAGTAAAATAGATCTCAATGTCAGGTAAGATTTAATTTGAGTTAATAATGTCTGCTTGTAAACTAAAAACTGTAAGACTTATGGATATAAAAAGTATGGCACATTATACATTCAGATGTGTTTCAACCAAATTATACAAAAACACATTGAGAACCCTTTAAATATTTGAAACTTATTTAAAAATATGTCAGTAATATATGAATACCTTCACTAATAGTTATAATGGTGAAAGAAAAACCCAGTGCAATCAGCTGGCTCTACGCGCCAGTTTTGTTAGTAACTATTAAGCTGCTAAGCTGCGTACCTACAACCTACACACTAAGCAAGGCAGACTCCTGTAATGCGTACCAGGTACTCAGTAACGACAGGTTAAAATCAAGAAATTGCCTTGCACCCCTCGTTTCTTTGATTAATTCTTATCAAATAACAACAGGAACTTATTTAAATGAATAAAAACGCCCATATTTTAAGACCCTAAAGCAATAGATTATCACATTGACAATAAATGAAAAAAACCTGTTAAACACACTTAGCTTATCACTAAACGTTACTGTAAGCTTCTTGGTTATCAATAAAAAAACAAACTAATAGGACCTTGCAGAAGAGGAAATTAGATCTTGATTCCATTAAGTGACCTCTAAAACACGCCTCGCATATTGTTTAACCACCTGCAGACCCAGGCGCGTGTCGAGAGTTAAATAATAATGACACCTAGGCACATGGTGATTAAGGCAAGTGCAACACATTACAGGCTAGACTATAGATAAGAAATTTTCGGTAGTGAATCACTACTAGAAAAAAATAAACAGGTTAAGTGTGTGCTAGTCAGCACACAGCGAGGGTCCGTAGGCAACACTGTATTGTTTAAGTAGTACCTATTAATAGTGATTTTTAAAATTCTAAAAAGCCTACTTTGAACTATCTATCCTATGGGTCTGATATCCTCAAAACACATACAAAAACTTCTGATAAAGTATTTTTTGCCACTGAACCGGAATATAAACATATTTAAATACATCGAAAAGATCATAATTAATATAATAGAAAAACGTATTTTGTCAATAAAAAAAAAATGTAATTTTTTGTCTCGAAATTTCCAAAAAGTGGTATCTTTACTTTTGATCGAAGAATGTTCAGGATTATTTTCAGATTTTTTGCCCTTAACATAAGCGAGATAAAGGGGAGAGGACACTTTTCACACCCACTTCAAACTCGCTTACGCACGCCCGTAGCAAAGCTTATAACCAAATATTATATATTTTTGTAATCAACTCGACGTACCCTTTCATAATATGATACCCCACACTGTGTCCAAAAAATTTTTTTTTTGCTCTAATTTGTTTTGAAAAATGAAGTCGCTATATTTTTAAAATGTGTGGGTAGGTATTATACTCATACATGCCAAATTTCAAAGTGATCAGACGAAAGGTGTTGCCGTGAGAGCAGGCGATAGACGGACAAACAGACAGACAGACTCACGCAGGAAAATATAAGGGTCCTTGGTTTTGCCTACGGACCATAATGAAAAGTAAGGCTATTCGTTACAACCGATTTAACCCTTCTCTACTCAGTCGATCAATCCGAGTCCCCGATAGGGAGTAACATCTACTTTTCTCATAGATTTAGGCAGCCTTTTAGTGTGCCACCATCATGAAAGTTGTTTAAAAAAAAACTGACATATGTATACGAAAATTTCAATTTATTTTCTTTCCATCTCAATTGCAGACTTGGTATTTGTTTTTGAATTGTCAAAAAAAATGAAAATAGCGAGAAAATAACTGAATATAGTATTTATTGAATTCGGTGTATTTATGTAAGTTATGAATATCGGTAGATGACGTTGGCCACTTGTCTCTCCAATATTATAATGACTATTTGTCTCTCCATCTCTATAAGCTTTTGTTAAACCAGTGATATTTGTCATGTATTTATACTACAAACCACTAATCTATTATGTTAAGACAATGTTAACTTATTTTGAGAAGCCCCTAATATCTGTCATATTTATATCATCATTGCGGACTAATATAATACAATTATCACCTGGTTATTTCAATTTCTATTCGGACGTATGCAGGGTGTCCGTGTCCCAGCTAGTATGGAACAGCTAAATATCTCCGGAACCATGATAGATAGAAAGATGCGGTTTCCAGGGTTCGATAGTGGCTTTTGATTTGGATTATATGGCTAAAAATAAGAATTTTTTACTCTTGGAAGTAGTTTAGCTATAAAATGGAGTTAAAGCTTCAATTTTAGCAGGTCCAGGGCTCTCCAGACGGCAAACTGCTCTGAGCGAAAAATGTCCATGAGTTAAAAATTATTATTTTTAGCCAAAGAATCCAAATCTAGTCTAAAAAATATGGCTTCCTATTCACTTTTTTTTATTTTGTTAACTGCACACACTTTTGCGGAACACAGAAAATGTTCAGCATTTTTTTATGGAAGCGCATATATAGCCACAATCGAACCCTGGAAACCGCATCTTTCTATCTATCATGGTTCCGGAGATATTTAGCTGTTCCATTTTAGCTGGGACACCCTGTATACCTTGGGTGAAGAAGGAACAGCATTGCTATTTTTCCCCTCAAAAAAATATGATTATTAGCAACACTGGAAATACACGTTAAAAATATATATGTATTTTCTATACTTAATTATAAGATTATATTGTTGAGCGGGATATTTATCTTAATCCCAATCTGAAATGCATCCCATCCAAAAGAAAGGTGCTTCATTTTGACAGATCTGGTAACTTAATATGACCTTGATTACTTTTATATTGGATGTAATAGTTTTTTATTCTTCAGTTAATTCCTTCATTTTCTAATATTCATTTTCTTATTGGGCTCTTGGGATCATCCCAAGAGCCCAATAAGAAAAAGGACGTTATAGGATTTATTGCGATCCTACTCGGCTGCAGAATTATCCATTTTTCTCAAGTAATTACACAGTAGTAAACAAAATATGAGAAAAGCCATTCAGTCAGTTTATTGAGTACAGCATATACTCAACTCCACCATATGTTACTCTGAGTATGATAAATATATTCCGTTTTTATAATAAGCTCAACCCTTTTATACGGCTGAAAAATGCAGGCGTCGAAACAATAACACCTGTTCAAACCTCCATTCAAAAACGTGTTTCCTGTCTACCTTTGAACAACCCAAGCCATAGACTTGAGTCAATCCTACAACTGTCGAGTTCCTAATTTATGGAAAATAATAGTTTATAGGCCTTCTACTACAAGTACTGTTACATTAACTTTAGGAGCTAGGATATATTACAATAAAAGGATAGACTACAATCTTCTTATCCGTGTAAAAGTTATTTTCTTGAAAGTCTAGAAATAAATAAAAATATATATCTCTAGAAATAAATAAAAATATTTCTTAGAGAAATGGTCTCATCACTGAATCTAGTTTGTCATTAACGTCGTCTTGGGCTCTATTTACAATCCAGTTACAAGCTTGCAGGTTTTAGTATATCGGGGCAAAAGTTTCAACCCGAGGTTGCCCATACCCAACATTAATAAAGTTGGATAAAGAATTGCTACAGTTATATATAAACTAGTTATAAGTAATAATTAAATTATATATAATTATAATAGTTAAATATATATTTTTATATATCAACGGATTCAAAAATATATTGTAGATTTAAATGAAATATGTAAATGTGAAGTATGTAAAGTTTCAAACACTAGAATCTTTAGATAATATGTGAGCACAATAAGTGTATTCAGGTTTTCAAACTTTAACATAATTATAATTGGACAATAATCTTAATAACTTCTAATATATTAGGACGTAATAAAAAAGTTAGATCGGCTAGTAAATTATTTGTACCTTTTTTTGAACCTAAAAGGATTTTATTTTCTCCTTCCGACGAAGAGTGCTTTTTGATGGGGAACAGAGCTTTGGCTGTAATGCTACAAATTTTTAGTTGCTGCCTGTTGCATTCACGGGGGCATTTCATCTGTCTTTTTTATTTGTTGTTTAGTAATATTACTGACCATTGAAAATGACCAACCTTGAAAACTATTTATCGTAAGAGCCAATTCTTGGCTGAGTTTCGGCTCAAGTGGTGGACAATGGGCCTCGGCTCCTAAAGTCGCTAACAAAAGCATATTCTCTCGCACGTTTTCTCCAATAGGAATAACTACAAATATTTAGTTGAAACTGCATTTACAAATAAACACGGTTCTTACGAAAGATGGTGAAACTTGCAATCTATTTAAGCCTATCGTTACGCAGTTGCAGATACGTATAGCAGGTAAAGTGAAACTGCATTTACAAATAAACACGGTACTGACGGAAGATGGTGAAACGTGCTTTCTGATTAGGCTTATCGTTACCTACGTCGCAGGTACGAGGATACCATGTGAAGGCGAGTTTCTGATACTACTGTTTTTAATCAAATCTTCTAATCTTTGTTAATTTTTAGACCTACATGTGGATCAGAAATCAAGAGAGGGCAAAGAGACGAATCATATTTACTTACACCTCTAGATTCTTCGTCCCAATGGCAACAGCAAACCCAGTAAATATTTGCATGACGAGTAAATGTAATGTGGTAAATCATTTACTAATAAAACGTATTGTTGTTTCTATGTCCTTCAGATTTTATGCAAAAAAAAGTATGAAAAAGCATAGGTAGTTTGGTTTTAACAAGAGTTTTAAAATTTAGTTGTTGGCAACAGATTAAATTGATTGCGTTTCATTGTTTCTGTGTAGATATCCTGTTATTGTAAGTTGGAGGTGGTTTAGACTTTCTCGGTTTTCCCCAGGCAAACAAAGAATGTTTACATTTATTTTTAAACTTGTCGGTTCTGCCACAAAAATTCGACTACGCCCCAAGGACAATAATTTTTATGCCAATTTACTTTGAATTGGCTTTATTATTCTTAACTCACGTACAGTTATCCTTCGTAATAAGACTCAATTTCTATCCCTAGAAGACAATATTAAGAAATTTTCTCAACCAAGATTAAAGTAATGCAACATTTTATTTTTCCTCGAGGGTATCCCCTTTGCATCAGAATCGATCTAGGGTTTCATGTGAGGAAATTGAATAAATAAACATTAGTACCTCGTTCTCGAGAGACTGTGTAAGATTATCTGCGAGTGCCAAGAGAGCGACGACGCCGAGCCAAGCGAGCGCCGATCGTATCATGACGGGACGAGACTATTACTGAGAACTCACTTTAATTCGACTAAACGCGAAAGGCGTCGAGACAAGACTGAATAAGAGGGAGAAGCGCGGTAGTGGCGCGGCCTACCTGGCACCTGTGTATCGCCTCGGTGGGGCAGACACCCCGAGACTATTACGAAACCGACACGTCATACATCGCCGCTGGCTCTGACGTCGGACCGAGCCGATAAGCCCAAGGGTAGTTAGTTCTCAAGCCGGCTCCTTATGACGAGTTTTTTCTTCCGACTAGTTCAGTAGAACATTCTGTGATACGAATTTAAACTAATTCGTATTATTTAGAATGACCTGAGCCCGGTGCCGTGGACACACACATAACATCATTACGTCTCTTTAAATTGGCCATCTCTTCGCTCTTTAAGTCTAGCAACTCATCTAATTATTAGACTAGCAAATGTTAGTAGGACAACAACAATTTTTTAAAACTCATTAACTGTCTAAAAAAATTTACCCACATTTTTAAATTTTACAAAAGGTGGTAAAATAAATAAATAAAAATACTGAATACAAAATAATTAAAAATAGGAGAAAAACATTGTTCATAGGAATCTATTGAAAACAATAAGGCATAAGGGTTCCGAGGATGATGTACGAAACCCTAATTAGGCTCAAAAACACACATCTAAAAAAGTCTACCCCGCGCCAAATTGTTCTATACCCTCCTTGTAGTACTTGTTAAAAAGTTGCATGATCCAGTGCGTCGGGTTTGGCAGAGAGGGAGGGGGGTGACGATTATGGAGATGTGGGTAAAAGTAGGGGTAAAAATAGCATTAATTTATCGGTTTGCTTAGAATTTCTCTCAATCACTTGAAACTATTAGTGATGCAGTGGCGTTGGGGGATATATCCCTTGAGAGATCATTGGTTACTTTCTCCGGTTGGAATGTGGAGTAAACGGTATGTACATCTACACCTAGAGGCTTCATGTGAAGTATATTGAAAAAAGTTCTGTGGGAGATGAGTAATACGAGGTGGCCGAATATAATAGCAAAACTTGTGATAAATGATAAGATATTATGGTAAATGAGTGGGGTGCTCTTATGACTAAGTATGGTATTGGACCTGATCCAAGTTTGAGTGTGGCAGATCAGTGGTCTATATACTTTCCTCAGTTGTTAGATGCTATGACAGCGATGGACACCAAACACTGCTTAGAGAAAGCGCGCTCCAGTAAAAACCACCCTTTATATTGTAACTTGTCATTTGATGTTGAAGACCATTATTTATACACTCTATCATTCTCAATGAGTAAGCAAATCATCAAATTGCCTTCCGATATGGTAGGTTTAAGTTATATTCTATGGGTAGAAGATTTTCCAGAATGTCCTCTTTGTCACTTACAACCCGGAGAAGATCTCCGCCATTTCCTCACCGAGTGCTCTGCTCTATCCCACATTAGACAAATCTACCTCGGGAAAAATCAATTAACTTCGTTGGAAATCCTACAACTGTTTAATGAGAAAGACTGGAAAGCTCTCTGTAATTATTTTGTAGCTGCTTCCATATACAGAAAAAGCGAGTAAATACCTGGTTAAATCAGATACAATTTTAATATACCTCATAATTTTTATTATTTGTTTATAAATTTTGTTTGTTTATTATGCATGTATGTATAGTAATTTAGTGTGTAGTTAGTTATTGTATGTGTGGGCTACATACCCCAACAAGTTAATGTTTACAAACAAGAACATCGTAATAAGATAAGCTTTTGTAATTTCAGATATAGTCTTTACCTCTTCTTATCATTTGCATTATATTACTCTTATCTTTGTATATATATATATATATATATATATATATATATATATATATATATATATATATATATATATATATATATATATATATATACTCCAAATATTGTGCCCTAAATATGACCCACTTTCGGACTAACTAGAAAGCTGAAATTTAATAAACAATAATCAGTCATTAGTTAATTAATTTATTTATTTGTTTGTCTCCAAATCTTTTAACCTAAATCCCCAACAAAACCCTAACCTTGAAAAAATAGTGATATCTACATTGTGGCCAAGTCTGCTCTTTTAGTTTAGTCCATAACCACACTTTACTCCTACACTCATGAGCAACACTGCTCTATTATTTTAATTGCTTAACACTTGGCCAGTTTCTGAATGAAGCATAATTCAGACTTGGCCGCACTGTAGATATCGCACTACAGTGATAGACTAACTTTATTTGGGAGGGGTCTGGAACTGATTTCATTTCTTTTTAGTTCTCTCTTTCCCATCACACACGTAATTCCTATGTGAGTACATATGAGGTATAAAAATAAAATCAGACTTGTAGATCTTTTAAAATCAGTACCCTGATTGCGCAATCATTATTTTTTTTCGATACGACTTACCGTTAATTCTTAAAAACGTTGCGTCCTTTTTTTTAATTTTTTGTTGAGGTAAAAATTTAAAAAAAGAAACCTTTTTGGAATTTCCCCTCAATTACACGGCTATAGCTACAGTTTCTAGTTATTCTAGAAGTGACTCATAATTTTGATAAGTGTATCAGTGAGTCAGTAACTAAAATGTCAACTTAGAAACTCTCCACTTTTAAAAAGGCTTAAATATTAGGACTCGATTTTTTACATTGTACTAAGCTACTTAAGCCTAATCTATGTTTTAAATTACACAAGCCCCTCTTAAGAGGGAGCAGAGAGATGAGGGTGAGAAAAAACGGGTAAATTAGTTCAAGTAAAAATTACTAGAACTTGGCCTGGCGCACTGCCGTGCGCTCAGCTTTGACCCACTTCCCGATTGATTTTTAAATTATTAAACTTTACTGTCATTATTCGTTTAGTGGACATTTTTGCTTTTTGTCAAAATAGAGAATAATGATATTATTACACCTCCATAACTCAGTAATCGTTGACTTCAGCACCAAAATGCATAGGGCTATTTTTGTTCAAAATTGCATGCAGGTTAATTTTGTATAAAACAACATTTGCGCTAGACCTCATATTTTAATAGTATTGAGGTATAAGGTGCATTCGGAATCACTAACCGGTCAACCGATCGGTCGACAGGCGGTTTGTTGTGGTTAGTGTCATAGTGGATTGAAATAATCTTATTTCTGAACGAGACCGGTTAAAGGCAGCGGTCGACCAAACAGGTTAAACAAAATTGTGGTTATAAATTGTTTGTTGTGAGATGCAAGGGAAGCTAATGAGATTTCTCAAGTGCATAAACTATTGTAGCGGCACCCCTGTAGATTACATAATATATAAGGCCATCATCCTTTTTCCTTCTACTGAAAACTCTTATCTTATCACACATATAGGCGGCTTTCACACTGCTCGCGAGACCGAGCGAGGCTGATTCCGCTTGAGAAGCAAACACATATATATTAGCATGGGGCTCTTCACATTAAACGCCGACATTAGAGACCGAGCCGACCTGGGCGATTTGTTTCGAGTGTTTTTGTTAGCTAAGCGTTTTCATCCGCCGAAAACGCTTTGTAAACGGTTGTACGCGGACTAGTACGATCGGCGTCGGTCTCGCGCGTAGCGTGAATACAAAAACGCTCGGCTCGGCCTCGCGCGCAGTGTGAAAGCCGCCTTAATATAATTTTCAGCCGCATCTTCCTCCTGAAACATTGCAACACACTATTCACATCGTCAAAGGGGTTCTACTCGTATTTTATCTTGTTACCCACCTAAATTGATATCCGTAATATGTTGAAAAATAAGATCAGTAACAAATTAAATAACCATTAGGGCAAAGGGATATTTAGACTAATGCACTGTGGGACGGGACAAAGGAATATCACACTTTTCATCTTTTAGTTTTGAAATATTTTGATTATAAGTCACAAAATGACAAATTCATTTCAATTTCAAAATAACAAAGGTGTGTGAAAAAAGTAAAAGAGTACCGATAAAGATCCATTACTACGTTCACACATCGCTTTGAAAGCGTTTCGGATCCAATTCGTTTTCAAAACGATTCCCGTTCTCACAACAAAAAAATGCAGGTGATCGAAATATTTGTTTTCGAAATCTCGTAACGGTGACGTCACGAGTAAAACCTTCTTCCTTGTTACCTAATATGTCCGCGAATTTTTACATTTTATTTACAAGTTATTAAAAGTTTTTACAGGTTCTTTATAGTATTAACTTTTGTTTAAAAACGTTTTTGCATTTAAAAAAAAAGAAACGGAAGCTCACGAAAACTTAAAAGCTTCAAGAACTTAAAAAGTGGGAAAGAGTAAAATAACCTGATATCTTGATCCCCTCCACGACCTGTTCATACGAGCGTTTTGAATTTCGATCCCCCGATCCGATCACGTATTTTTGGTGGAGTGGATCTAACCCGATACGATCCGTCGATCTCCGTTCGTACAGCGTTTTGAACTAGCGGATCGTTTTCAAAACCGTTTCCAAAACGATGTGTGAACGTAGTACATGTTTAACAATTTAATTTATTTAATTCCATCATACAATTTATAACAATATAACATTTATATGTTAGATAATGATGCACCCCCAAAAAATCAAAGCTTGAGGAAGTATGTGTCTCTGGCGTATTTCTTGTAAAACAAAATTCAACCTAAATTCTTTTAAAGAAAAATAAATTTACTGAACACAATAAAAAAAAAAAAAAATGAATAAAATAAATAAAAAATAATAATAATAAAAACTATATATTCAATTTATTTGGCATTTTTTAAATTTTAATTTTTGATTGATAAATTTTATATTAAATATTAATGACTTTATCCAATAGAGAATAGAACTCTAGGCAGTATTAAACATTCTTAATGTAATGGAGTTCTAGGTCTTCCGGTGGTGACCGCGTCTTAGTGGATGATACTTCCGACGTTTCGCCTCTTATGCTAGAGGCATCTTCAGGGTAGAGCACACATGCTCTACCCTGAAGATGCCTCTAGCATAAGAGGCGAAACGTCGGAAGTATCATCCACTAAGACGCGGTCACCACCGGAAGACCTAGAACTCCATTATGAAACTTAAGCCTACGCACCAAAATTCTTAATGTAAGTTTTAGACATTTTAATTAAGAATTGTAATTTTAGTTATTTACTAAAATTATTTCTTGTTTCGTGATTAAGATATTAATGTTAATGGATTGTGTTTGTTATAACAGAAATAAAGATAGACTGAGGATGACCTTAAAAGAAAAGGTCGAAATGTCTCTCCTTCAAATGTTTATTTTGTATTCTTCGCACCTAAAGGGTCCATCTTACATATTAATCTATTAATCATAAAGGTGTCGAGTCTAACATAGTCAATAACCATAGTTGTAAAATAGAATAAACTTATTTATCTTTCTATTCGAAATACAAAATAGTGTGCCAAATAGTGTGGCACATAGCTTCCTCGCGTCCTATTTCATATACATTAGTGATTTTATACTTTTTAAAACTATCATCAAATTCATTTAATTTTCCTTCGGTTTTTTAAATCTTTCACAATATTTTGATTTTCAACATGCAAAAAGTATCAATTTACCAAAATTCAAAGAGTGCAGTCGGTTGTAAAATTTAAACATTTAGGTACTTCTTCAGATTGTTACTCCCCTATACGATTTTAGAATACAAATGGATATAATTATTTATTCATTTCTTTTTCTAAATAACTATTAAGACAAATGAATGTTTAGTCCAATGTACATATACTTTGGGACAAAGGAATATCACACTTCTGTTTTTATAAGGGGAGTAACAGTCTAAAGAAGTACTAATCTTGTAATACTTAATATTTTAGTTATGAGAAGCATGTTTTTAAAGTTAGAATAACAACTTTTTTTGTGTACCTAAAAAAAGTAAAATTCATTATTTCTTATACATAGTAATTGCTTCCGAGCTTAGAGAAGGTAACAGAAGCTATGTGATCGTTCTTAAAAACGTACATTTTTATGCCTTGGATTTTAAAAAGTCCAAGACAGAAATCCGTTTTTGATATCAGGGAACCATTTTAGTTCCACGTACGTACAACAACGTAAATATAAATGTATGTACAAAAGGTATATGTACAAAATGTAAATAAAAATGTATGTACAAACATACATTTTTTTATACCCATATCACCAAAAGTACTCATCTGAATTTTATAAAATTTGGAAGCTTTGTCGAAAGTAGCCCGTAGATTTTCCTAAATTAATACTCTAATTTTTGTAAAATAGTCCTGCCAATTATTGTAGCACATAGACTCCTCGCAACCTGTGGCGCATACGTTAATGATTTTATGCATTTACAGTCTATTATTGTCAATTTTTTTTAAATTTTCCCCAGTTATTTAAATATGTAAGAATTGTTTTGATTTTTTACATGAATTAAATTATCGATTTAGCAAAATTTAAAGAGCGCAGACTGTTGAAATTAAGCTGGCACTATTTGCGGGCTCCTTTCGACAATCCATCCATATTTCATTATATGAAATGAGTACTTTTGAAAATATAGGTGTAAATAAATGCATGTTTGTGAGCATGTAGGAGAGAAACAAATAGGCAAAGAAGGTTGAAACTTATATGGGACCAGCAATGGGCTAATTATTACTTACCTTATACATTTCATTAAAATCGGACGAGTAGTATTTAAGATAAGTTGGTTCGCAAAAATTGAGTGATAGACAGACAGAGCGACAAACAGACACTGAACCCAAAATGTTCCCTGATGTCTGAAACGGATTACTGTCTTGGAATTTGTGAAATCAGAATTCCTCAGAACGATGACATAGCTTTAGTTACCTATGGAAGCAAAATTTTGAGACGTAAAAAACAAGCGGAAAATAAAATAAATTTGACAATAATAGGTTGTAAAATCATATAAGTATACGATATAGGACGCGAGGACGATATGTGCCACACTATTTGACACACTAGCCTTCTTATTTAATTCTAAAAATATAAATAATGCAAATAATTATAGATTATTGCCTTAAATCTTTTTAAGTAATGTGTTGCAAGGTGCCGCAGTTTAAAAGATTATACAATGAAGAGGTTTCTCTAATAGTTATAAGTAAATTAAGGACTTAGTTTGGTTCTAGGAGGCCGCCACACATCAAGCGATGTAACAATCACTATTCAGCGTGGATACCCTAAGAGCTGCTCTGTGACAACTCATAGCCTTGAGATGTCACTTTATTCTTCGACACAAGTGTTCTAGTAGGTGTGCGATTTGAGGTTTCCATATAGCTTTATCATTTGGAGCGAAGTCAATGCCACAGTTATAATGTTCGCCAAAAGTGGTCCATGTCATGTACCAACCTATTTTAAATTAATTATCTCGTCTCCTATAATATTTAGACATCTATAAGCTTGCATATCGGGGACATTACTTTAAGTAAGCCTTAATGTATGTAAATATACCGGATCAACTCCTGTTTCTAAATGTAACATATAATTCGGCGTAGCACTAGGAAGGGGAAAACGCTTTTTAATAAAAAGAGGTTGCAATTTTTCTACATCATGGCTTATGCTACCCCAAACTTGACCAGCATAGCAAACAATAGTTCTCGATACACCGTTAAAAATGTGGCATTTTGCCTTTATTGGGACATCCTTCCTTGACAGTAGGTTAGTCCATTAGACCTTGCTTAGCTTTAAACACCTGATTTTTAAGATGCTCGTGAAAGAATTGGCTTGACGTAAGAGTTACACCCGGGTACTTATATTTTGTTACTGTCTCTATTTCTTTGCCATCATATATACCCAGCGTTCTGAAGCGGCTATCCTTCCTCTTCTCCTGTAACCATTATTTTAGTTTTATCAATGTTAAGAATGAAATTTCATTGCTTACAATAGTTTGATAGAATGTTTATGTTTCTCTGGAGTAAAACTTTGTTATCACTAATGACCACGTCATCGTAATACATTAAAATATTTAACTCCGCCAACCGGAACTTCTCCTTCTAGTAGCCCAGGCAAATCGTTCAAAAGATAAAAAACAATAGAGAACTGATGACACATCCTTGCTTAAGACCGCTAATTACCTTAAAGGAATGTAAAATGCCCTCTTTGAATTTATTATAAATTATCCCTTCACTTCACAAAACCTTTTGCTAGTATCAAGTTGAAAGGGAAGTCAACATTTTGAAATCGAAATAATGTTTCACCTCCCAAAAAAATGTTGAAAATCATTTTTAGAATCAGGAAGAGCGACCTCAGGAATGAGATTTGACGTATCTAAATAATCCAAGCGATTCATGTTGTGCTTAAAAATATTTTTAGTTTCTATGGTATGTATGAATGAATCGGTGTCAGTATGAGAGGGTTAAGCGCTCAGGACCATAATAAGGAAGCATGACGTCATAGTGGTAGTTGTTCATCAATTGCTTAGTACACATAACCTAACAAAGACAGGTTTCTTATACACACAATGCGATCTTTAACAAGGTGAATCGCTGCCAAATTCGGTCCATAAACCTCTCTGTCAATGAAGTTTGATTTAGCGTTGGTAACTAAACGTCCATACTGTTTTTCATCCTTTCTAAAGTTTTTCTATAGCTACTGTTATGGCTCATTGGATTTGAACCTAATATGAGTACCTAAACTTAATCTATATTCCAAAAAATATGTGACTGAAAAATATACCCAAAGGACCACCTTAAATGAGGAAAATAAATCAAAACGAACAAATCATAAAAAAGGTTTAACAAAAGAGCTCAATATTAAATTATAAGAAAATTATGACATTATGCCACATATAAGTTGGATACCAGAAATTAATTTTACAATAAATTGAAATTAAATCCTAAAAATAAATTGTCTGTAATTTGTACCGACAAGCAAATGGACAATAAATCAAAATGATTAAGCTACAAATTAGTTTTCATTCACATACGCGTTCATACAAATTAAAGTTAAATATATGAATCAATTCTTACACAGTAAATCAATATTATTCAAACGGAATTTAAATTGACAAATTCATAAATAAAAGTATACATTTAAATAGACTTAGCCGGTGACGATAACGTAGGAGATGGGCTGAATGCCGCTGCGTAGGTGCCTCCCGCATGCTCTCTCTCGGGGAGACAACATTAATACGGCTCTAAATGAGAGTTAGAGAACGGTGAGTCCCAATACTCAGTAATAGAAATTTCCCAGCCTAGTTTGCTCAAGAGGCTTTAGTATTGGGGTAGGAGGTGTACGTGTACGGATTATCGTGCCTTCTACTACAGCACCACTGCGTCAACAAAGCGGGGAAACTTTAAGTAAAAGAAGTTCTATCTCCAGGCTCCTCCTAAACACTGGTAGGCATTTTTTGGTATCAAAATCATTTAATAGTTACTAAACATTATTCTGTATTAAAGTTTGTTAAGTCTTGACAGTGTAGTTTGAATTAAAAAATACAATTATTGCTGAACAGTGTTGCTATATAAATATAGGAGCGTGGGGAAACTCTCAATTGCTCACTAGAACTCAAAGAGTGGTGATCTTATATCCTTTATTGTTCTCTGGTGTAGCGAATCTGCCTCTGTATAATATGTTTGATTTTTTATAAGATATATATCTATCGGTACTCCTGCAAAAGACAAAATTAAAAACCTGAAAGATGAAATGGAAGAATCTCAACTAAAAAGAAGCTGGTGGAGCTTGCACGCTGTTGACGGTGTGCGCTTAAGGATTTATAAGTACAACCCGCTGAGAGGAAGCATACCACTACCTTTTAATATTGCCAAGCTAAAGGCTTGCATTAACGTCCAGAATAATGATGAAGAAGTAGTTATACTATTCACCATGGTATTATACTATTCATATGGTCAAGGCATGACATGGAATCCCCTTCTTCCCAAGTTATTTTATTTACATACTTTTCAAAGCCCTATCTACTCATTATATTTAGATACATATCTTTTACATTAGAAACTTCTAAAAAATCTAAGTTCATACCCCGCACGATTATATATGTTCACTACATTGTTTTTATTAAAATATGATTCTAGATTAAGTACAAAATTATCAATATTTATTTCACTCGATTTGTATACTCGTCCCCTCTGTGGCAAACAAGCGAAACTGCGTTTCGTCGATTTTTTAGGAAAGCAATGCAGTCTTAATACTATCTTTGTCCATCTATCGCCAGAGATAGATAACCTGGCCATTTCCACTTTAGTGCCAAAGCGGTTTATACATCTCTCACACCGGTCCTTTTCCTAATGTCCGTGAGTTATGTCAATATATAATGCTGACTCTGACAATACTTAGACACACCGACAAACACATACTCTCACAACTTATAGTTGACGTCAGAGATCCTTGCATATATAAGACCGGCCACACCCTAGGCTCGGCGCATTATTCATTTTCTCTTTTAGCATTATGATTTAACTATTATTTGAGTCTTCGTATTATTATAATTATTTTATTACTAAATGCACTTCATTTCATTCATTTCTTTTGCCACTGTATTATTTAATACTTTTAAGGTAAGACGTTGTTGTCTCCAACTCTTACCAAATATATAAGAGGCAGTTTATGTAGTTGTAATTTTGTATGTTTATCTCAAAATAAACTTTTTAAAAAAACAGTTCAGCGAGTGGTTCACTTAATTGGCGCAGTCGGTAGGACAGCCCTGGATCAGTTGAGAGGATATCAGCTGAGTTCCGTAGGATTAGCCAGGACACACCTAGAAATTCGAGACTCTGTGGCCCAACCTGTTTCTGGACTTCATCGAGAACAACCAGAGCGGCTGGACCTTTTTCCACAGTTTCTCTTCTAAACATGATATCACTCCTACTGTGAGTAAATTTATAATTTGAATGATATATTTGTAAAGGAATAATTGATCAAGGAATAATAATCGAAATACTTAAAGTAATTTTTTATGAAATAATAATAATTTTTTTTTTAAATAATAAATTTTTATATATAATAATAATTTAATAATCATATAAAAATGGCAGAACAAGCCGTGAATTATCAGTTGCTTAAACTATTCATTGATACCATTCCATCATACAATGGAAATGTTAACACATTAAATATATTTCTAAATAATGTAGAAAGTTTATTAACCCAATTTGGGAATCGGGCCAATCAGGCCGACCCAATAAACAATTTCTTGTTTAGGGTAGTATGCGGTAAGTTAACGGGGAGAGCACTGGACCTAATTGGGTCCAGGACAGAATTAAACACCTGGGGTGAAATTAGAAATCTTTTGACCCTCACTTTTGGCGATCAAAGAAACATTGATTGCCTAATTCAGGACTTAATGTCTCTGACTCCAAACAGGGGAGAAGCCCCATACGACTTCGGCATGAGATGCCAAGACTCTAGGTGTCTCATCCTATCAAAACTAAACTTGTTAGACCTCACTGAGGAACAAAGGAGAACTAGAGTACAAGTCTATGACGACCTGACCCTAAAAACTTATATAAGAGGTTTGTCAGGTAACATACAGACAAATGTCAGGCTAAGAAATCCAGCCAGCTTAGAAGTCGCAATGGCTTATGTAATTGAAGAGGAAAATTTCCTTTATTCAATAAGGCAAAATGCAAATACCCAAAGCCAGTATAAACTCCCTCCAAGGATGACTCCTGGAAACTATAATAATAATAATAATCAAAGAAATTTAAACCAAAGAAATAACAATAATAATAATAATTATCAAAGAAATAATAATCAAAGGTATAACAATAATAGCAATTTTAATAATAATAATCAAAGATTTAACAATAATGGATTTCCTAGATTTAATAATAATAATAATAATAATCAAAATATGAATTATAATAATAACAACAATGGAAATAATAACAATAGGTTTAATAACCAAAATTATAGAAACAATGGTTATAACCAAAATAACCGAAATAATTTTAGAAATAATAATAATAATAATTCCAATTTTAATTATCCGAGAAATAATTACAACGGATATCCAAGGGGACAAGGAACAAATTTCCAAAATAATCAAACCAACAGAAATCCCCAAAATAATAATAATACGGTAAATAAACCTAATTTAAATACGGCTACTCCAATGGAGGTAGACCGAACGAGAAATACTAGGATGTTCGCCCAAGAAGTGGCTAATACAAGTGATTTCAATAATCATCAAAATCCAAATTATGATGCTAATGATCATCAAAATTCAAATATAGATATTGATAACTCCAATCAATACGAGATGGATATGGAAATGAATTATCCTTTTCACTTACAAGCCTCTCCGATACAAGAGAGCTAACACAGACTAAAAATCTAACAATAAAAACAGGAAACATTAATAATAGAAAACGAAAATTAAATTCTACAAATTTTAATAATATTAAAAAACCAAAACGGTTTATAAAAAATAAAAAATTAAGTACTAACATAAAAATGAACTTACAAGTAAATAATTTACCCTATATTGAAATAAAAGAATATAATTTAAAACTATTGTTAGATACGGGCAGCTCAAAGAGTTTTCTAAGTCCCGAATTCGTAAATAAATTTTATAAGAATAAAATTTTAAAAGAAAAATTTAAGGTTGAAACTGCACACGATGTGACAGAACATAATAAAATTTGTAATATTCCTTTGTTTAATATCTTTAAAATAAGAGATATACACAAATTTTATATATTTAGATTTAGTCCAGAATTTGATGGACTTGTTGGATCTGAATTATTAGAGAAGCTCGGTGCTTCAGTTGATTTAAAAAATAAAACATTATGTACACCTAGTACAAATATTCCTATCATATACGGATGTAGTAATGATAGTGTTATTAAAGAAAAAAGAAGTCATAAAATTTTGAATTATACATTGTTAAAGGGAAGGTTCCCTAATTCATCGATTAAATTAAATTATATTAATGAAGTTGCAATGAATCGTAATGACAAAGAGATTAAATTAATTGAGTTAAATTCCTTAGATAGGAAAGGTTTTAAATTTTGCGAAGATTATATTTTAAAAGAAAGAGAAGTAGAAGTTGAAACTTCAAATATTGATTATAAAGATTTTGATATATATGAGACTAATTTTGATGAAAATAAAAATAATGATGAATATAAAATTAATTTTGATGAAGACAAAAATAATGATGAATACAAATATAATTTTGATGAACATAGACATAATATTGATGTTGATGAAAATAAAATAAATTTTGATGGTATAGTTGAATTAAAAGATGAATCGTTAGAGATAGAAATTTTCAGCGCATATGAAAATAATATCTTAAGTAAAGATGAGATACGAAATAATTTTAAATATAGAAAAAAATATTCTATTACAAATGTTGGATTGATTAAAGGAAAATTGAAACTTAAGAATGATTATAAATTTAAGAAAAAATATAAATTTCAGATTGATAGATTATTCAAAGAAAATATTAAGATCAACTATAATTATAATTATAAAAAGAAATGTATCTTGAACACTAGATTATTTGAACTAAATATTAAAACAAAAAATAATTACAAGTTTAGAAAGAAATGCAATATTAAACATTTCGAACCATTTAAAGAAATAATCCAAGTTAAACCGAACTATAAATTTAGAAAGAAATTTAATATTAAATCATTTAAAAGACTTATCGAAGTAAAAGCTAACTTTAAATTTAGAAAGAAATTTAAAAATGAAATTTTAATTTTAAAAGACTAATTTAAAAATAAACTAATTAATAATGACAATTGACTTAACAATAATTTACTAAATAAATAATTAAGTTAGTTTAACTATGACAAAATGTTTTAATATTTAATTACTGACTACCATAATTAAGACAAAAATATATTTCATTATAATAAATCATTATTGAATAATATTAAAATAACAGTTGAAATTACTATATATATTAGACAGCTTAATTGTCTTGTGAAAATTCTATAAATATAATTAAATTTTATAAAGAAAGAAGATGTTAAAATAAAATATTATCCAACCTAACTAATGACTATTTTTGAAGTCGTATATTGATAATACTGAAAGAAAATAAAAATATAGTTCAAAGTAACAAACCTAAAGAACCTATGAAACAAAAGAATACTTAAACATTTCGAGACATGTCGAAACTTATTAATTAACGACCAAATTTTACAATATCCAAATTTTAATAAAGAAACTCCTTATATTATTAAAATATTGAAATAAAATGTTTCCATTGAAATTAAAAATAAATTAAATAATTTGAAGAATTTATTAGTTAAATGGTTATAAATAAAATGAAATATATTAGACGTAAAACTTAACAAATAATCTTAGAATAAACAGACAGACTGTAATGACAGAAAACTTATTTCCTTAATATAATAAAAAATAAAAATAATTTATGATTTAACCAATACTTAAACAATTAATGTTAAGAATATTAATAAAAATAATAATAATATATATTATATTTAATTAAAAGATAAATAAATAATTTTTATTACATTATACTATGTTAACTTTAAATAAACTATGAATATTATTAATTAACACTTTTCTTATATCAAAAATATATTATGTTCTATTAACTAATTTAGGAAAAAGGAGAAATTTAAGTATATTATACTTTGTTATACAATAATGAATTTTATTTGAAAATTTTAATTTTGAATTAAATATATAATTTAGAAATTAGATCATTAGATGAATGAATCCATATTGAATAAAACTAGGTCAGTATATCAGGATACGTTATATATCGACAGCTGATGCTATGTTATCTAAGTCTCTAATAGACTCGTTGAGATGATAAAAAATTATCAATGCATTCCATTGAGAGAAATAAACTCTCGTAAAACCAATGATTTAAAACACTTCCATTTAATTATTTCCTCCTTACTAAAAGAATATTTATTACGTTCAAGTATTTAAACTCAACCAAATGAGATTATTAAATAATCACATTCATAATAAAACTATTATAACTAAACCCTAAATTGATAAAACTAAATTTTAATTTTTGATCAAGTTATTGATCTATTTTTAAACAATGAAAGTAAAATTTAAGAAAAATAATTATAACCTTAATAAACAAAAATTTTGTATTTAATTAAAGTATTATATAACAATTTAGATTAACCCCAAATTAAGAAATCTTAAATTTGTATTTTATCAAAACAATAAATAAGTTTTGCAATATTGTCAAGTATATTATATTACTTGAATAAATATTATTATAATAATATTTAATATAACTTTTATTATACTGATTAGAATGATATACTACATTTAATTTTAAGAAAAGTAATACAATTCATAAAAGTATTAATGAAATATTAAAAATCACGACGAAATCACTATTGAAAAGATATAAAAATTGGTCAAATAGTTATAGGAAAACCCCCTGTAAAACCAGGTGATACATTAATCAATTCACCTAAATATTAAGATACTACATAGGTGATAGTTTAAAAATTTAAATATATATGTATTGTATTTATGTATCCCAAATATTAACTTTAATTTTAAATATATTTCATAATATTATATATTGAAAATACGTCGTATTCACATCTTATCTCACAGGATGCAGTCCAGTTTAAGATCAGCAGATTGACACAATGTTATCTATATATTTTGCTGATAAGATATATCAATTCAATGAAATTACCTATAATGAATGGATTGTAAGTTAAGCACATTATAAGATAAAACTATTTATGCAATTATAGAAAATAAATATTACTTAAAAATACCTTATGAATCATTTATATTATAAAACTATACATTTAATTTTATTTAACATTTAAAGAAAAATATAATTTTATTAAACATCTATTAACTATTCTTGTTTAAAACTATTGATATATAACAAGATAAAATTAAGAAACAATTAATACAATTTAATCCTATACTTATAAAACTTTAGCCAAAAACCAAAGGCTTATTGAATTAGCTTTAAATACAATTTTGTTACTAAGTCAAGCAGTATCTAATGATGCTCCATTTGACTTTCAAATTATAATTAATCAAATAAAAGATAACTTTCAATTATTACTATATGACACTCTGGAAGAGTTACATGTCACTAAATCAAGGCGAATGTAATGACTTAATGACTAAATTTAATGCCTTTCATAACTTAACTATTAGACAAGCAGAAAAGATCTTGATGTAGAATCTTATAACTATAATAAAATTAATTATAATTTTATTTATAAATTAATAATAAAACAGTATTCATAATAAATCATATAAATTCTCATTAAAAACAACATTAGGAAACTTATTATTTATCGAAGAACATATTAAAATTAAGAGTTTTATTAAAATAAAAACTTATTATTTATTTTTGAAGGTCCATAGTAGACATATATGATTTTGATTATTATTGATTAATATGTATTCCTATATATCATAATGTAAGTAAAACCTATGTAACCAATTTACCACAGAGTGAATATCTATTGTTTTATGATAAATTTCATACTTTCTAATTCTAGATGTATAAACTATATATATATTTGTAAAACGAATCTGTTACTAAATTTAACTATATTAAAATCTATTACTATATTTACTATGTTTAAACAATGTTTGTAAACTTAATGAAGTCAATTTAAACAATGTATATGTAACCAAGATTGATGCAAACAAATGAATAATTTCCAGCTAAAGAACTCTAGTTACAGAGAGTTGTAATGATAATATTGTACTATTTAGACAGAATAACTTTAATTCAATTAGATAAAAATTGTAATTTAAAATTTAATAACTATATATGTAAAACTCTCTTGAACACAAAATGTTTTGTAATGATATAGCAATCCCAAGTATGAGTATACCTGAGTTTAACTTAAACATTAATTTAACTTTAAATTTACATCCCTTAGATTTTCAAATTGGTGATGTACTATGAGAATGGTAAATTATCAAAAAGAAATGTCTTTTTCATTGTTAACTTAACCCTTACCCCTGTTGAATACTAAATATTTAAATATTTTAAAGGAAAAAGATAGCATCAATTCCTTGGACAAATTTTGGAGATTTCCCCCAAAATTTTCAATCTCAGATGGGAGGAGTTATGTCAATATATAATGCTGACTCTGACAATACTTAGACACACCGACAAACACATACTCTCACAACTTATAGTTGACGTCAGAGATCCTTGCATATATAAGACCGGCCACACCCTAGGCTCGGCGCATTATTCATTTTCTCTTTTAGCATTATGATTTAACTATTATTTGAGTCTTCGTATTATTATAATTATTTTATTACTAAATGCACTTCATTTCATTCATTTCTTTTGCCACTGTATTATTTAATACTTTTAAGGTAAGACGTTGTTGTCTCCAACTCTTACCAAATATATAAGAGGCAGTTTATGTAGTTGTAATTTTGTATGTTTATCTCAAAATAAACTTTTTAAAAAAACAGTTCAGCGAGTGGTTCACTTAATTCGTGTTCTTCAATCTATCTCTTTTTTTTATACAAAGCATGCTCTTTTCCATGGCTCGTTGCGCTACTCTTAGTTCCTCTGCATCAGCCTTTTTAAGTGACCAAGTTAGAGCCCTATAAGCCAAGCAAGGAATAATGCAAGCGTCAAAAGCACGTCTTTTCAACTTTCCATTCATGACCAGTACTTTTTCCATGCGAGTGAGATTATCCCGTCTACTTCTTTTTTTATTGTTTTTTGGGTAAGTGTGATAAGCTGTCCCAACATCGGCAAGACACTGTTATTTTTTTAAGTGTCAGGGTAATTTTATTTCTAAAAATGAGAATTTCTTTATAAAGATCAAGTTAGTAACCCATAACTGTTAGTAACTAAGTTATTTTTTTATCATCATAGGTTATAATGTAATTTTTTTTTCCTGATATTATAAAAACCGTCTTTTTCTCAGTTAGCATTGACAGTAAGTGTTGAATTTTCATGTTTTACAGCCAACTGCAGCTATATCAAGATAATTACATTGGTAGATTACATTAGTTGTCAGCTGTAAAAAGCATATTCACCGCTATATAGTGAAACACTATAGAAAATGGTCCTTTTCATTATAATGATCATACAATTAATATCGACAAAGAAGTATAAGGTTTGATAATTACAGAATATTTTCACAATTACTTTTCTTTTTATTATACAATAATAAAATTTTATTTACATGAGT
Source organism: Gerris lacustris (assembly GCA_951217055.1). NCBI lineage: Eukaryota > Metazoa > Arthropoda > Insecta > Hemiptera > Gerridae > Gerris > Gerris lacustris. The sequence goes on from OX578285.1 coordinate 53,209,917, forward strand.
GAAAGAAAATATTTTAAATGTACAGTGTATGGATTTACATTTGTTGTTTCTGTAGTTTTACTCAGTAGATCATACGATAAAGTGTGCAAAACATTATAGCGAATAGTATCGGTGGAGATGTCGACATCTCTGCTCCACAGCGGGGCGCTTCCAAATCCTACAAACATTAAAACAACAAATTACAAATCCTGTAGTCCCTTGGCATTCGTCATATCCTAAGATCTAAGTCTGGCACGACCTTTCTCTCATAATACTAGAAGCGTCTTCGGGGAGAATATGGTGCCTGCTCGACTTATATGGGTTACCATCCACTCTAAATGCATGAAAGGTCTAAAAATAAGAACCCTAAAGTTACAACCCCTGTGCTGGTGGCGAAAGATTGGGGTTTCGACCACGTTACTTGGATATTTACAGGATAATTAGGAAAGCTATTCAGATTGGAAATCACCCAGACGACTTTTATTTGAGGAGTCAGTGGTTATACGTTATCCGAAACGTGAATACCCCTGTTTAAAAAGCTAACGACAAGTAAAATCAGAAATGAATTAAAATTCCCTGGCTGTTCACACAGTCACCTGATATCATAAACTCGCTTACAGAGGACAAATACTGACCGCGAAACGTCTGCAACTATATCGAGACGGTGTCACCGAATAGTGAGTCACCACTGATACTCGTAACTTATTATAAATAGTCGGATTAAAATTAATAAATAAAATGTTTTGATAAGAAATCAAATGCCTGGCCGATAAAGTTTAGACAACATTTAGAAAAAAAGTAGAATTGCACGTGCCATATTGTAAGGTCAAAAGATTTTTATTGACGGACAAATAAAATGGCAAATCGGTACCTTAGAGATTACGTGAGAAGAAGAGGAAGAGCTGATGTACAGTGGGACGAAGAAACTAAAAAAATTTTTGAGGGAGTGTGGTCTAAACTGGGCATGGAATACATATAAAAAAATACGTGTCAAACTGGCTACACCACAATAGATGAAAACATGTATGTATTGCGGGACCGAACAAACCTCATAAATTCAGGGAAATTAAGTCCAGTTTCAACACGTAAAAACACGTCACACCATTTCGACCATCGTATGGAAAAAACACAGGTTTTTATAGGTATGAAAGTATAGTATTTTGATATGCGGCTAAGTCTGCTCGAAGTCCAGAGTAACCTTCTGTCAACTTGTGCCGTGGCAAAATCGTTTAGGTTGGGTTTTGTATGGTTTAGTATTGGTTTCTATGATTTGATAGAGTATGCTATAATCTAATAAATATGACCAAAAATCTAATTATTTTAACTAATTTTATTATTTAACTAACACTGTCTCTGCTTATTTGGGATGATAATAATATTAAATACATATTTAACTACACACGCATTATTACTATATTTGAGATTAAATTAATAAAATTAAGAATCCACTCAATTTAATTGAACAGATGAAGTATTCAAGCGTAATGCTTATTCAAATCACGGCAGTCTTTCTTAAAATTTATGTTATAATTGTTCTTTGAGATCTGTAAAGCTTCTAACAGTAGTTTTTTTTATCATTCGTTTCTGTTATAAGAATTTCAGTTTCTGAGAAATTAAATGTAGCTATATATGCAAGAAAGGAATTTTTTAAACTTTAGAGGTGATAATGTTGTCGTTTTTTATGTAGAAAAATAAGGCAGCAGAATAGGTCTGCAATACTATTTGATGAATACGTATGACAAAGTTGTTAATCAATGGTACCTGAGGTTCAAGGATGTAGCACGGACTAGGTTTTCGCCTAGTGAGAGCATTGAGTCCTAGTTTATGGCATCCTGGTTCATCGTAGCCTTCCTTATCGTAGTTTATCCTGTCCATCGAAGTACTGAGTTTCCTGTAGCAACTCTGATAAAGCGTGTTAACAACTATCAAGAGGAGATTCGTCTTCGGTATTCGTTTAACGTAGAACGGCCTAGAAATTTATAACAATTAGTTAAAATCATCACAGAGAAGATAAGGGCAACCCTAAGTTAGACTGACAATAATAACAAGGACAAATAGATTACCAGTCTCTTCTCTCAATACGGCTGTTGCACCAGTAAATATTTAATAACTCTAGTTCTAGGACAAAAATAAAATAATAAAAACACGATTAAAAGAGCATTAGTGTTGGGTTTAAGCACCCCGATCAGAAATTAAATCGGTCAATAATTGCGGACACTATAATAGCTCAGTCAAAAATTTAAAAAAAAAAGAAAAATAGTTCTATTAAAGATGAAACCAATGGAGTTATGACAAAAAGTCATAGGACAAAAATGTTAGATCTTGTAGAAACCGTTTCCGCTGGTGCGATCTGCTAAACGATACGACTTACCGTTTATCCGCAATAAGCCTCCAAAGAAACTTTAAAATTTTTTAATTTTTCGCCATCTTTAATTTTTTAAGGGGGGGTAAAAAACATTTTAAAATGTTCGAATTTTTGTGGGCGGTTAGGGCCAAATTCCTACCAAATGCAAAAAACCGCGATTCTCTAGGTGGTCTTGAAGTACCCGAACATTTTTATTAGCGAGCCAGTGGGTTTTGTCACTTAATATACTCGGATACTTGGTAAAAGTAATTATTTTAGGTTATTTTTGAAATAAAATTGTTTTAACATTGGTTCTACTCAATACTTTTCGATTAAACCAAGCCTGCATCATGCGCAACATTTTTGCGCTACCCTCTGCAAAAACATTAACCGATTTCGTTTGGCCAGTTTGGCGCCTATAAAGTCGGACTGGTGGCGACAGACAGACATACTACTCGAAAAAAGTTAAGGCCGGGTTCGGTTTTCAGAATGTATAAAATGAAGTATATAAAAAAAATTTCAACTCTGACCAATGTACAGACAAATCTTTAATTTTATACATATAGATATGAAGGGGGTTACCTGGAACAATTGGTAGAAGCCGTATAGGGTAATTCTTCACTTTCTGGCTCCAGCAAATACAACATTCCAGATCTATCACAGCTCTCGGCTTTTATCTCCTCTTCATCTTCTTCTTTTACTTTAGTAGCTTTACTGTCTTCTATGGTTTCGAGAAGTAGTTCCAGGTTCTCCTCTAATAATGAAAATATGCCCATACGATTAAATAGTTGTCATTCGAAGTTTAAATTTATAAAATTTACCCTCGGTGGTCAAATCAAGGGCGCGGGCGTAAGCACGTTGTTAAAGCATGTTTGTGTAAATTTTTGTTCATAGAAACTTGGGTTAGAGATAAAATTGTATATTTAACTGTTTCACATTAAGCTAGATTTTCCTAGACGCGATTCCAGCGATAGACGCTCAGCGATAGTCGCTCGCACAAAATTATAAGAGTTTGGATGTTAAGAGTCACTCATCTAGGAAAACGGTTACATGCACACTCAGAAGAGGAGTCCTCAGCGATGGTCTCTGGACGACAATCGCTTAAGCCTCTATCGCTGAAGTTTCGTCTAGGAAAATAAAGCTTTAATTCCTCGACGAAAAATAATAATTTTATTACCTGCGTCCATTTGAGCATAAATGGGCATCAACTGATTCGTACTTATAATAAGCCAAAGAAACTTAGCTAGAAACCACGTTCCTGCTTGCTTCAGTAAGTCAAAAGGCTGAAAAAATAAAAATGTTAGGCATTGTTAATATGTTAATTGTTAAGATTAAACTTAATCTTTATTTTTTTAAAGATTTAAGAGCAGGGTACGAGTGTAAGAAGCAGTAACTAGTAATTAATTCAAGCCGATTAACAAGCCGCATCAAAAAACTAATTGCGTTTGTTGAAAACATCAGTGAAATTCGCCTCTTTAGACACTCGACATTTAAATATCGTGCACGATCAACTAGTTATATTTACCGTTTTTAAGAAATCGATGCCACTATTTCTTCCACTTTCCGGGAAACAAATTCCTTGATAATCGAACATAGGGATCTTCCTAAAGATGTTCTTGGCGACCATTGATTCCATAACCGCTCCTTCGTATTCTCCGAAAAACCTGCCGGTATCATTAGCTACTTCAGATACAATTATGTATCCGTTACTATCGATTATGTAACAGTCTAACACGTCTGATGCACAAGTCTCCATTGAGTCGAAACTCTAAAAGCAAACAAATTCAAGTATTTTTGTTTTAGCTATATATACATATACATACTACAGCAGGTATCGTCTACCCTGCGCCTGCCTATCTGCCAAGACTATGTACGCCAGGTAATTGTATAAAAGCTTGCACTTGTACAGGAGCTGGTAATTTTATGGGATGACCAGGTTGTAGCTATATTCTTACGTTTAACATTATAATATGTTGCATATTATGCATAATTAAATGCATTGGTGTAACAATAAAGAGATAATAGATTACTAGAATAGTTTTGGCTATACACTCATCACTGCCATCAGCAGAAGAATATAAAACTCTGTAAGTCAAAAGGAATTCATAAAGCCTACATGAGAGAGTAAAGTTTGAATGGAAGAGGTAGAAGGATATAATATAGTCAAAGATATTTGATTATGGTAAAAAACGTGAGGCGGGGTGCGTCAGTTACTTAGTGACAGACGGTTTGAGAATGGGTCATCCAACTTCGTCCATAATGGCTGAAGTAGTAAATTAGGTCCCATTTACTTTTTTAAAAAAACTTTTTTATTATTTTTAAGGGGAAAGGTTGATACTAACTTGTACTTTAGACGTGATATCCTTGAAACGCTCGACAAGTACAGAATGCAGCATTTGAAATCCGACAACGGAACCTGGCGCTTCATTTCCTCCGTCCCTCGGGAAAATAGCGTAACTTGCAGTGAGCAATGGATCACTTTGAGAACCTAAAAAAATTGGTATAGGTGGTGAAACATGTATGTCTATATTTTTCCTTTCTGAAAAGAAAATAATTTTAAAAGTACGATTCGGAATAGTCACGGTTAAATTATTTACGACGAAGTAAAAAGCCGGCAACGGACGTAATTTCTACATTACACGGATCTTTCTTTGCCCACATCTATTATAGCTTATTTGTTACTACTTATTTAGCACTTAGCCTTAAGTACCTATTTGACATCTCTGCTACTGTAACCGAGACTCTCAAGTTAAATTGATTTGATTTGTTACTGAGTTAGTATAATAAGTTTAATGTTTCTTGACGGTAATGATGTTCTAGGTCTTCCGGAGCGATCGCGTCTCAAAGGGAGTACGTCCCGACTTTTCGTTCCTAATACTAAAAGCATCTTTAGGGGTGTTCATCGTGTCCTTAGTGTAAGACAGAAGAGTTTGTTTTATACTTCTTGTGCTTTATGTTTTATTTCCTGTCAAACTATGGTAGATGAGTCATAGTGGGTAGGGGTCCTGGGCCGCTCGCGTACCAGTCCCCCTCCACCGAGGACTGCGAGTCTACAGACTGAGTGAGAGATCTCGATCTCTTCTGACTCTTCTTTTTTGACATATTATTGTTTATATAATTAGGTTTTTAACCTATTGAAGGCCGCTTCCTGATAAGACTTGGCCGACCAGGATCCAGGTCCAGCCTAATCTCGTAATAAAACGCACGTCTTAAATTAATTAGTTCGATTAAAATTAAAACTACAGATGTATACTTACAATAAAAAAATAAATAAATCACACTGGAAAAAAAAATAATAAAAACAATTGAGTTTTAATGTTGTAAAATACAGAAAAATGAGGGAAGCCGATTCGCACGTGTTTAGAGTTCGAAAGGGACTTCATAACTATCCTTGTCAAGGGGAGCAATATGTCCAATGAGCGTATAGTATAGCGAGGGCTCATGTGTAATGAATAATAATACGAGCATGTATATTATATTCGAGGTAGAATGGTACTTTTTTAATGCAATTAAATTACATATTTAATTTCAATTAAACTAGTGGCTCCACAACTCATTAAAAACTTTGTACTACCCACTCCCCCTTTTATCTACCACACAAACAAATTTTCCTCTAGAGTAAAAGTTCGTTATACTCTATGTATTCCCCCTATCGTGCTGATTTTGGGATCATTTGACGAAAGCGTTACTAGAATACCACGTTTATTTCCAAGTGTTAAGAATAAATTAAACACTGTTTTATTATAAAAATCACGGTGATGTGAACATGGCTGTTACTGACCGAAGAATGTACATGTGGTTTTGAGTAATTTTCTCCTCTACATGCAAAAGTATGCTCCTAAGAATAGCACTAAACAATTAAATTAATTTCCAGCTGTAACAAGTGGGGATAAAAAGAGAAAAGAGCACTTTGACTTGTATACCTGTTTGGAAGGGCACCGAGTAGACAAAGGCGTCAGGATCTGTCTGGTGGAACAACACGGCGCTTTTATACCACGTTTCTTCTAAAGTGCTGAATTTCCCTGTTCCGAATTCTCTGGAAATAAATGAATATTTATGTATAAAATTAGGCAGTTTCTAGATCGAACTTACTCCACACAAGCATTGTCTGTAACAATAGATGAATTAAAATAAATCTATTGACAGATAATAAGCTTACAACCGATAAAACAGTGAGAAATAGTCATTAGTTCGAACAGTCGATCAGTGTACGAATTGAAAAATACATTTTCTAGACTATCAGTTCCACCATAAGTAACTAACCATATGCAACATCATTTTAAAATTTTAAATTTGTTGCCGTACGCAAAACTAGTAAGTTGTCAAATAGATGGAGCCACTGATTTTGTATACTAACAAAATATTTTTTTATCATCGTGAAGCCCCCTCTCATTAAATTGACATGTTTGTGAGATACAAATATTGTTGTCACTTTTTAACCCACTTTCCGACTACCTCGAAAAATGAAACTTTCACAGATTACTCATGTATTTCCGAAGAAAATGCAGATTAAATAAAAACACATTTATTTACATAATTTCAGTTGTTGGATTAGAAAATGTACTATACCATACTAGAGTATCGTAGTCAGTAAATCTATAGTTCTTAATAACGTATGTTAATTAAAATATTGATAGAGGTAAAAAAAACATACATTTTTAGTCAGTAAGACAAAACTTTAGAATACTGGACCTACAACCTACAGTCAACGTTGTCGGATGAAAAAATATACCTACCCTGCGTACGGATGCGATGGTACAGGTTGCCACCTGGTGAGACCACTCTGGGTAGCGACAAAGCGCACTGATACTCCGAACTGCTTTACAAGTTCCTCTCTTGGAAAAAAAAAACAGAAATTCACACAAATATAATACGAGTACATGCTTATTTTAGAGACTAGAAACTTTCTTGAGGACTTCATACTTAGAATTAATAAGATTTCTACTCATCCGGAAAAATGTAATGCCAAGCATCAGACAGCCTTAGAAAACAACCTTTTGCCAGCAACCTTTTGTCAATCAATATTTACAGCACATCTATAAACTCAACATTGTCTGTAATATTTTTTCTATTTTTGGGTAATTACTGTTTTTATACGAACTTGTAAACAACAAATAGATTATATACATATGTAGGATAATGTTATAAAGAAACCCTAACTTAGGGAAACTAGTCATAATTAGCTAACGACAATTATACATAAATTGAAAGAATTAGAATCATACTCTCGTCTTGTCTTGGCCGACCAGTCGGGATCTTTGTAAGAGTTCTCAGTTACTTTGGCGTCGAACACGAGCAGCTGCATTAGATCCTTGTCACCTAAAAGGTAAGCTCAATATTAGACATTGCTGCAAGCTGAGTTATACCACCTCATCTTTAATCTTACTTATAGTCAAGTAAAACTAACTTTACTAACAGTAATAGTCGTCTTCTTTAATAGGTTCTTTTTCACCACATTGAGCTGAAAATAACAATAAAGAATTAAATTATAAATTAGGCATTAGCAATTAAATTATAAATTAGATTTAAAAAAATAAAAATCTAGTGAATTAATAGTCACTGGCAAGGTTTTCTTTTTAATGTTTTCTTTACTATTTAAGTGAACTTAAATAGTAGAAGTCAGATTTAGTTAAAAAAAAAATGTTAACTGAACTTACAGATGTCTGAATTTTCAGGGTTGTAAACGTCGAATTGATCTTTCCATTTCCACTCGTGAATATTAAACATCTTCTCGAGGAAATGTACTAATTTCTCCTCTTGACTTGAAAATTCCAACTTAGTCCTGTGATAATCACAGTAAACCCTAAAGCAAAACAGAACAAGTTAGTCAACCAATACTCCCTGTTAGCCTTAACAAAGAGACACGCATTAACCACCTGTCACCAAGGCTCTTAGGGCTCTTTCACACCAATTAATCGATTCTATACAGCAGTTAAAAGTTTTATCTTTTCCGCTAAACTGTATCACTGTTCCAACTATTCCGGACTGTATCACAATTAAAATGGACTGTGAAACCCAACATGGCGTAGTGGTAGCACCTTGAGTTCAACAAAATATTCCCTAATATAAATACGAGTAACCATGACGAATACGCCACCATTGGAAATTTATTAGTTAATTAATTTCGTAATTAACAAAGTTGCAGTATACTCGCTTATTAAAATTTTATAAGGAGAATAAAAAATTTGGTGGCCACGTCGAAATTTCCAATATTAGTGTCGAGAAGTGGCTGTCTATTCTATAAATATAACAGAGATACTCGTTGATACTACGTTGTTCAAGACACTATGAACACCTTTTCCAGCAACCAGTCATCCAACTTCCAGAAGTTCCAGCCAAGGTACTTTCTTGGAATAAGGCCTTGCCAACATCTGAGGGGAACCTTCAAGCGCATAGTTCAGGCCCTTGGCCTCCTCACTTTGTTTGGCAAACTTGGCTACAGTAGGCCCTTCTAGAAAATTGGAGGGAAAAGGGCAAGGAAGATAAGGGGATGCAGCCCTGCGTGCATGCGTAGCCCTCTGAGTGGTCAAGTGTGGTGGGCATTTTTTTACTTGAACATTTAATTTAACTTTTATATTTAAGACAATCACTTACATCCTAGTATGGATCAATTCAACTTGGTTTACTTTCTGGTACCCATGAAGGGTTGACTGTTTTGGAACTTACCCTGGTACTAGTGAAGTACTTCACCATCAGAGGTGGTATCCAGCTCCAAGTCATCAACCCTTCTAGATAAAATCCATCACCACCACACATCCTAACATTCCACCACTCTCCTATCAAATGAATTCAATTAATATATTCATATCATGATATATCCTTTAAAATATACCTATGACCTACGGTCAGCTTAATTTTAATTTTCACTTGTTATTTTATTAATTATTTAATCCCAGATTTGTAGCAAGGTCAGGCTCTATGCCCCCTAGTGAAAACATATGGTCGTCTTTGGACCGGAAAAATAGAACACTTAGTCAATAGGGTTTAAATAAAATTTCCGTTTATTTACAATAAATTGTAGTGACCTTTTATGATACTTATATAATTGCACATGGTCACGCAAGTTTAGAGTTCAGTACAGCAATCAGATTTAACACATTACATTTCATATTAATAAATTCGGGTTTACATATTACTGCACATCACTGGTACTATTGTACTTTGGTTAAATAAATTTTAATAAAAACACTTTCGCTACGATCTTTAATCATTTTAACCTAAATTGTGGAGGGCTAGTACCAAGCCATTTAGCCTTATGAACAATAAAGTAACTTGTGATTGACGAAGGCAGTCATTTCCCTAATGCAGCAACAGCTGTACTAAAGCGCACATGTATGTTGATGACCTAGTGACAGGGGCACACTCGTTGAACGAAGCCTTGCAACTCCAAGAAGTTCCAAGAAGCTCCAGGAAGTTATTATACTTATGCAAAAGGGTGAATTTTGTTTAAGTAAATGGTCAAGCGATAACCCTCTTCTATTAGAGAAGTTTCAGACCCCGATCAAAAGAATGTTACACAGCCTCTTAGGATTGACGATCCAGAAGACGAGACCTGGGTTAAAATTCTTGGATTTTAATGGACCCTTATGGGGACGTGTAAAGTTATGAGACTATTCTTCTAGAAACCAAGTTCACTGAAACAGCCGCGTTAGCTCCAGTTTCGCGAGTTTATGACCCCCTAGGATTTTCAGGACCTGCTGAAATCATCCTTTTCAAATAATGAGTAAATATCACGCATTAGAGAAGCAAACAGTTGAGAATCTGAAGAAAGCGAGTCAAGCTACATCTCTCTCCACCTTTTACAAACTTGAAGTAATGAAAGAATGAAGGAATCTAAACATCTATTATAATCAACATTGCCAAATAGGTAAACTATCATCTAATTATATCAACATTGATACGAAGACGAAGTCTCTTTTTACGCAGAAAACCATCGCTGCCTCAAAACAACTTTGGATTAATAACGAGTTAAAACGACTTCATGCTATACAATATTCCCTTTCTTACCCCTAATGATTGGTCCCAGATCTGTACTGTAATATTATACAAGAAGGGAGAAAAAACTGACTTAAATAACTACAGAGGAATGGCACTCATTAACTGTGTTACAAAAATATTCACTTCGATCCTCAATAACCGGCTCCGACTTTGGTCAGAAAAACATAAGTTGATCGATCCCTGATTCTCAATCAGGGTTCAAAAAGAATAAAAGCTTCTGTTATAACATCCTCATATTAAATACATTTATACAAAATCATATTAGACTACCGAAAAGCAAAGTATTTGTTGACTTTAAAAAAGCCTCATCATCAAGGGATTATTATCTATTAATAAAAAATACAGGGAGTTAATTTGAGTTCAAAATTTCTACAGGTTTAAATTAGTTTATACAATCAAGCTAAAACAAAAATTATTTTTAAAAATGATAAATCGAACGAAATTTCTATATTAAAAGGCGTGCTGCAAGGTGGATTCTCCACTAATTATTAGTTTATTTTTTATTCCACCATGTCTGATGATAAAATTGTCAAAATATTAAATGCCAAGAAAGAAAGTTTATTTAGGAGAGCTCAGACTCTCATTGACATGATTTCTATATTACATGATGAAAAAAGTTGTCGTCAATTCATAATAGGAGCTCGCACTTTAAAGCGCAGTGCGTTTGACTTCTTGTTGCATGAGATTCATGATTTAGAGTTAGATCTCGACAACCGCTTTCGATGCTTTGTACGGCAATATATTAACAGTTAAAAAAACAAAATACTGAACCTAAAATTAAACTATCTACTAGTTCTTCCGCAGATCAGTGTTCCCCTTGTGGTTTATTTAGAAATCAGACTAAAAATGCATTGTGTTTCAATTGTTTAGGAAGCCACACTGTATCGAACTGTAAGTCAACTCGTAATTGTTTTTGTAACAATCGTCACCACAGATTACTACAGTTCAATAAAGCTTCTCCCGCCACGTCAACGTCTTCTAGTTCCGCCTTATCTTATTTACCTTCGGCATCCGCACCGTATTCTTCAAAAAATTCACCCGTCCCAGGAAATCATAATAAATCTAAAGTCTTACTAGGCACTGCGAGCGCATTAATTAAAATAAAAAAGGCAAGTTTATTAGATTCCTCCTACGGATCGATTGTGCACCAGCCGCATCTTTCCAAAAAATTATTTCGCTAGTTTACTTGGCCTACCTATTGGTATCGTCTTGGGTTGCTTTGATTATGTGGTCAAGGTCCTAATATTCTTTTAAAAATTGAACACAGTTATTTCTAATATTTATATTTTTACGAAAGTGGTGTTAAAGAGTTACAAAGCGATTTCATTGGACTGAATAAACTGTACAGAAGTGGCATCCGTGATAAATGACATTTCTACAATACAACGCCCAGACGAGTAACCAACATGCGTGTGAACCAACATGATTTTCACAATATTCGTCTGCAGGGTCAGTAGGGGGTGGCGATGATATAGTTTCGGTCTCCCTTTCAAGTTTTTGAACCTTTTTAAGGACTTTTGCAATTCATCGTATGAATGTTATGTGAAACAAGGCGGAACGAGAGACGGAATTTTGTATTGCGAGTTAAACGTACAATGTACAGGTAGAGGGCCTATTATGACACAATGGAAACTGTGTTTGGCTGAGTAACCGCTTCTGTGTAAAGTTCAAGTTCCTAGATGCTTATTTTTCTGTAGATCCTATCAGCTGTAACTTGCTTTGTTTCACTGGTGGTTCTATGAAAGGTTCCGCTGCTGCATTATTTCTCCATGTTCAGTACTCAAATGAAACTGTTAAAGTTTTTTTAAAATCTAAAACAAAAGTGGCCCCATCCGAAGGTCATACCATACCTCGTCTAGAATTAATTGGTCCATTACTTTTAACCAAACTAATTCACTCAGTTCAACCTTTTTAACGCACTTACCTGTATCTGGTTATACCTCTCATTTATTTTGTGACTACAACATTTTCATCAGTTTTATCTAGGCTAAGAAAATCGCCACACGTATTGAAGTTATTTGTTTCAAATAGAGTTTCCTCTATTCTTGAAAATACCACGCTGTCAGAATGGTATTATGTACCGACTGAAAATAATATCGCTGAGTGTGCGTCTGGGGTATTCACTCCTCAAGGTCTTTTAGATAATATTTCCTGGTTTTTGGCCTATACGCGCCTTTAAACCTGTAGAGACAAATGAGTTGTCTGAAGTCAAACCTTCAGTATTGTTGACTACAAGATCCACCTGTTCCGCTTCCTGCTTGGTTAATTAATTATTCCAACTTACCTAAGCCCTAAAAAGTCCTGTCTACATATTATGCTTTGCTTACAATATCCGTAATCCACAAAATCGGCGCTTTAATAACTTAACCGTTTCCGAGTTAAACCAACCTACTAATGTATTAAATTGTATCAAATATTTGATTTAAGTGATGATATTCGCCGCTTATCTTCGAATCTTGTTTAATGAAAGTTCTTTGTATCCCTTTATTGACAAGAACGGACTGATGAGAGACGGCAGTCGTTTAAAAAGTAGTTCTTTACTGTTATATGTCTAAACATCAAATATTGCTTCATAATAAGAGCTATTTAACTCGACTTATTACTGTTTACTTTCATAAGTATTATCATTACTCCGGTTTCAGTACTCTCCAGGCTCTGCTATTTAATGGAGACTGGATAGTTATTAAACATATATTATATGTATATGCCCGCTGCTCTAGTTTAAGACTTAACCCTACCGCTAATCCATCTATGGGAGATTTGGCTGTCGCCAGAGTTACACCCAGTCGTCCCTGTTCAGTCCGGTAGAGGAACATTGCATGCAGACTTAATGGATTGAGTTGGCTCAAGTTCAGCACTAAGGCTTCTATCTCACTAAGCTTAAAGCCTGAGGGACTGCCCCCATAAGTTGGTATTTCGGCCTCGATTTTATCGATGCCGTCGAGCAGTATTTTATCAATATCCGACAACATGTAGACCGCTTTACTTTTGGCTTTAAAGTTGTTCGTACGTCTTATCGAACTCAGAAGTTAACCGTTAAAGCAACCGTTAACGGTCAGTCTTCGAGGTGGTACATCATTTTTTTATTAATTGTATCTAAGGTAGAGGTGGAGTAATTTTTCACCCCCTCCTTATTTGTAAACATATAAGTTACTAAGTTCTTATTAAAAGCATATTAATTATACCGTCTATAATTATACCACTCTCGTCATGAGGATGATCAGCCCAAGCTGCCTTTCAGAGGTTTGAGCGGAGGTCGAGCTTGCAGGTTTTCTTGTGCGCACGTAGGAGCAGATTAGTATGGAAGGCAACATTGCAGACTGGAGACATTTATTATTCCCTTACAGGCAGCCTCATGGAGTTGGAACTTGTATTTTCTGTTCCCAAATATGCGCTTGCATTTCGTACATTCGAGGTTCCTCTCCTGACCACAAACAGATGTCGAGTCAATTTTTTTGGGGGGGAAAAAGCTTGGCGCAGCTAGGGAACTTGAGGAGACCAGAGTTACTTCTGCAAATAAAAAAAAATGAATAAGTTAACTATTTAAAAACATGAGTTTTGTAATGTTCGCTCTGTATTAAACTAATTAGACAAATATAGTAATAACGTTCAGTTCGAAGTCGTACTTTCAAAAGTAAAAAAAAAAATATAAGTGGTAACCTTATGTTATTTAAAAAAAATAATGTTAGCTCATTATTAATTTTTTTTATAAATAACATTAATAAGATTAATTAATATCAACATCAAAAATATTAAGATTGAAACTATGTTTATATTATTCATCTTATGTATTTACAACATATTAATTAAAAAGTTTTCCTTTATAATTAACGTTTGAATTAAAAAAAAAAAATCAATATTTTCTTAAGCGAAATATTTTTAAAAGGTTATCTTTTGCTGTTTTGTAATTAATATTAACTTAGTACTGAAATTAAAATAAAAATTGAAGAGGTTTTATTGAAGGTGGACTTGAAGAGAAATAAGTAGTAACTCCTTCACTCTTCTTATACGTTAAAATAAAAATATTTATTAAATATGATGATTTTATATTAATTGTTAAAATTTCAAATAATAAAATCTTATTGTCTTTAAGCGAAGTAATGATAACTAGTAATCTTATGATATTTTATAGTAAATGTTAGCTCCGTATTTGAAATTATAGAAATCTTAATAATAAAATGAATAAGTTGTCTTAACTAATATGATAATGATAACAATTATGTTTATAACATTTATCTTTCATTATAAAATTAATGTTAATGTTTGATTTTATATCATTCATCATAAAGTTTTTCCTTTATAGTCATTTTTTTAATTCAAAATTAAAATAATGAATTTACTTTTCTTATTTTGAAGCCATATTACCTTGTTTCTGATGCTGGTTTAGGTGAAGTGAAGCTTGTAGATGATGTTGTAGACATGGTGATATGAATGTGTTAGCTTTAGGTGTTCCCTTTAAACTGAATTAGTATAGGAAGTCTGCCTCTTTTTATACTCTCGTATGATTTTTGTTGGCGACCGCTCCTTAGAGAGAGACTGGAAACCAGAATAAAAAGAACGGTCTTGCTACAAGAATATGGGTGAGCCACCAATCCTAGGGGTGGCTCCACCTACCGTACCAAGTAGTAACTGAATGAAGACTAGGAAGAAAAAATCTAGGACCTAGGAGCGGCTTCGATATTGCCTTTGCTCAGCAGACAGCACTTCCTTGTAAACATCCTTTCTTCTGTCGATAACACACAATGGTACACCTTCGCTCACCAATACAACTTAACATGTCTGCATCCTTCTCCTCCCTGCCAGTTTGAAAGAGAACTAATTCAGACGCGAAATCCTTATTTCATTAGTTCACTGTTTCATACCAACTGAACAAATGTTTTTCTCCAAATCTCCCAATCTTCATACCATCAGACCAAGGAGGTCTGTAGATGGCTTGCCATTAAATAAGTTTTTGACACTTTCATGTCTTGGCAATGGTACATAAACTCGAAAAGCGTTACCAAAAAAAAAGGCACCAAAAAGCGTTACACTGCTATCAGGAAGCTAGGCAGTTGCAGGAGGTAGTTCGTAGTAGCATCGTATTGTCTAGACTAGAGGGTTGTATACAGAGCCTTCCCTCCCGCGGGCTCACCAACCTTGCGCGGTAACTGGCTCTACGCCCCGACTTCAGCTCTTCGCTTCTCGCTACCGTTACAGTAGCTTGCGCGCCTCAGAGGCCCCCCCCCCCCCTCTCCCATATTGAAAACATATTGATGAGGGATCATCAATATGTTTTCAATATTTTTAATTTTGAAAACATTAATTCTCTTGCATATTTTAGATTATATATTTTTTTGTTTTGAGTTGGTGTAGTGAAGTGTAGGAAGGATTTTTTCTTGAGCTCTAAAACTAATTTTCTTCTCTTTTGATGCGCATATTCAAGGAATTCTTATTGTTTGCGATATCATTTACATAAAACAAAACCTAAATAACTGACATAACATATTCCATTATAATCAAATCACTAATATAACTTAACTAACACTAAAAACACTTAATTAAACACATAACACATTAACATTATAACAGTCAATGGAAACTTAAATTAATACACATCACGAGGTGAACACAATTTTTATTTTCACGTGTTATTTTATTTATTACTTAATCCCAGATTTGTGGCCAGGCTAGACTCTAGGTCTCTAGGCCCCCTGGTGAAAACATACATTTTGTTTTAATTCTGACCCCCCCCCCCCCCCCCCCCCCCCCCCCAATTAATTAAATGTATTAAATACAGCTAAATGCCTTGCATTTCAACTAATGGATCCGCCCAGTCTCTTAAAGGCTGCCATTGATCTCGACTACTTGGATACAAATAAATTGACTTGCATAAATGGACTTGATAAAGCAGTAAATGGATAAAATAAAACTAACCACTTGGGATGTATTCTCCAATTTCCTCTAAAGTGATCTGCCAAAGGAACACCTGAAATAAACCAACTGATATTAATTTATCAACAAACAGAAACAACATTCTCCTGTAGCAATCTCCGAATTTATTACACGGCGAGAATGTTAGGAGGGTTTGCAGACATTTTAAACAAGGTTTTCTTCCGGTCCACTCAAGATTATTGATTTCTCATATATTAAATTTAAAACAAAATACAAATGCTATCGGACTTGGAGCTCGATTAGAAAATTGCAGTTTACCCATTTGAATGGATTTCTTTATTTCATCTCCCGCTTTGATCCAGTAGCTTCCATACGAGTGAGGTAAAACCAGTCCGAGGGCGAAGGGTGTGTTGTTAAGAGGTGCGTAGTAATAGTGCCGTGCCTCGACTCCTACACGTCTCTGTAATCCGACAAAAGAAAGAAAAGAAAAAATAATAAAATAACTTATCAAAACCCGTTGGACACTGGTAATACATAAATACAACGACTTCACATTAATAACTGTGTATTTTATATAGCACGTGGCAATAACCATTGACAAATATGCCAGGTAAAGAACCACTTCATATCGAAATGTGGCAATGTCACTATCGACATGAATATATTTCAATGTAATGCTATTTTTATATCATTAATGAGCTGATTCGGCCATATTCTATAATCGGACCCTTATCTTATGTAATAAATCTTAAATTGTTGGGAGAATCAACCTGGGCTTTTAATGTTTTGTTTGTGTTTATATATTCCGTATTATTTCGTGAGTTCGAATATGAGAGAAGGTATATTCATTTGTTATATATAAAAAAGCAATTGTAATAATAATTATTTGATATACGAATCAACTATTTCTAATGAAAAAGAGACAGTGGATAGGAGAGAGTACATGCACATGACAGGTGGTTAGACTAAATGATTAATAGATTATCGAATCGATGTCCGTGGGCCAGAACCCCCAAAATACATACTACTAAGGGGATACGACGGGTTTGCCTACAATAGACTTAGAAATAGTTAAAGAGGATAATGATTGGCGATAAGCTTGAATATATTTATACCAGAGATCAAAATTTGACAAAACATAGCTAAAAGTTCAAAGTAGATTTTTTTTCGTGTATTATAACTGGTGAAAATAACGAAGCATGGATGTGAATAAATCATTAAGATAATGTAAATGATAATTGGTAAATACCATTTGGTCGTAATGGAATTTCATATGGACACCCTCCATCCTGCCGTATTTGTGTAAAACCATTGCTTCACGTAACTGAAAAAAAAAAAAAAATCTATAATAGACAGCAAGGATTGATATATGATATCCTGTGGATATCTATTATATTATATACAATTCATTTTTAATTTGACCGAAAACAAAGTTATTTTTTCAAAAAGAGCAGAATCAATGTGTTCGAGAACACAACTCTCAGTTGGATGGAGTTCACCAGGTGTTTTAAATGTTGTCATTCAGAGCTTCAAATAAAGTACGTAACAATAAAATTGTAGTTATTATCTTTCAAAATTAAATCCAAATTGAGCAGCAAATATGTATATTGTATATGTATCCACCTTAAATTACTCCATGTTAATTAATTTTTTTTTTTTATAATTTCCGTCCTAATACATAAATTATTGACATATGAGGTATATCATATTTCAATAATTTCTGCAGGTCAATCACAAATCTTTATTAAAAGATTAAAACCCTGGCTTCAGTGAATAACTCAATAAGTCTAGAAAAATGGCTCAAAAGATGAATGAAAATATTAAAATCTTAAACGAGAATAAAAATATCCACGTGACGTTCACAATAGAATAACTATAATGAAAACTAGAACCAACTTTAGAAACTTAATTACAACACCTTACTTCTAAACTCAACATACATAACATATTACTCATTTAAATACTATAATTAAGTCGACATGGAACTTTGTGGTTGTACCAAGTGGTCCAACTTCTATTGTATCCAAACCTTCCAATCAAATGTCCTAAGAAGAATAACTCTTTTTTTTGTTTAAACCTCGTCCTTTACAAAGACCATAAAGTACCATTTATCCATGACATAGCGTCCATCAGATACAAATCCTCCCATGACTCCATATCGCATCATACCAACATGTTAAAAACTTACTTGCTCGCCAAACTCTGTTTCCTGTGCTAAGACCCACCATAACACGACCCAGAAATGTACAAGTCGTGTTGACTCGGTTCTGGCGTTTGTTAATATAACGAAGCAAAGATGTTCAATCTCCTGCACCAGCGATTTACCTGTATAATTTTCTCGTTGGGTAGCCTAGGTTCTGTTTCGTTGTCGTCGAAAAGTTCTACTTCACTTAAATCAAAACTGTTATAGTTGTCCTTAAGTATTCCGAATTCCTAAAAATAAAAAAAACTAAGATAAAAAATGACTAGTTAAACATTAAATGTTTTACTACTTATTTCTTAGATTGCATACCTCGATTCCAGTTTTTCACTCATTTGTAAAATATAATCTTCCCAAATAACAATTTCATAGATGTTTTAAGCGTGCTTTAAGTTAACGATGAACACATGGAAAGATGCCCTATCCTACAAGTAGCAGTAAATAATTAAAATGAAAAATATGTTTACCTAAATGAGAAAAATTGTAATTAAAAAAAGTAAAAACTAAAAAAAAAAAATTATATATATATATAAAATGTAATTCTTACAGAAATGTTGTATTCATGCCACTAATAGGCCCTTAAACAGGTGCCATGGCGACTATTGATTCACGACGAGAATAAGTTATTGTAATTTTATAGTTATTTTTATTTTTAGGAAATAATTAAATTTTTTACAAGATAAGCTTATAAGATGTAATTCCAAATATGTTTAAACTTTAATTAATTTTGATTTCTTTCTTTATTTGCAACTATAAATATGTAGACCCCCATCACAGGACCATTTAGGGAACCTGCATCGCCACATTTTGCGTGGAGAAGAAAATTTACGGCAAATAGTTTTTTTCATCTATAGAGAGGGATGAGCATGTGGAGTTAACTGGTTCGTTATATTCATAAAAATAGTCCGTGAGCAAAAGGATCCGTACGACTTTTCTGACCGTTTATATAGCCATCATAACAATAAAGGCATATTGAGGAAAGGAAATTCTACCTTCGACTGACGGTTTTGCCTGCACTGTGGGAATTGGTTACACCGACCTGAGCATGATTGGGCCGGACCTTAGGTGTAAATCCACCTTATAATATACTGCCTGAGTGAATCCCTTAGGTTTATAGGCAGGTATGCCAAAATATCTATTACTTTACACCTACACATTTTGTGGTAGGGAGAGATTTGAAGTCATACGAAGGTTTAGATAAGCAATATAATTTAAACTTTTAGAGTAAAAGAAAAAATAAATCCATTTATAGGACAGGTGAATCTCGATCTAAAGGACGGCTTGTTTATATACTAGGACTAATGAAAACTAAACAGGAAAATATGTGTGGTTCACCGAGGGGTCCCGAATTGAAGAATTATCTGGGGCTGGGTTTTCTGTGCAGAACCCTAATATGAGCTTAGGAAAATATGCCACTGTATTTCAGTCAGAGATATATGCTATTTTGCCTGTTCATAACTTCTTTTAGAGCAGTAGATACATTCCTAGAATATATCGCAAGTTACTTACAACAGGTCTGTGATCCGGATGAAATATCACATGTCCATTATTAGTTATTAGAAATGCGTAACCATTTGCTCCAATCTGAAATCATAAAAAAATACTGTGTTAATATTGCAATGGTCGACGATATTGCTAACGATTCAGCGTTTGCACCGTCAAACCTTACCTTATATGGGAGCGTTAACTTCTTAATATCCTCTATAAGAACGTCTATCCCTGCCACACCGAGTAGAGAAGCGCGTTTTTCCTGCAACACAATAATCCAGCTATGCATGATTTACAATGAGATCGATAGAAATGCACTCTTTTATAAACTATCCTGTTTAGGTATCTCCACAAAATTTCTGAAACTTCTGAAAGGGCTTTGTACTCCAGCACTGAATCACTGAATCAGTCGTCTGGCAAAAAAATGGAACTTCGAAGTCTTTTAAATTCGAAAAAGGAGTTAAACAAGGATCTATATTATCGCCTCAGTTATTTTCTATCTTAACGACCTCTTTGATAAAGTAGGCGGAGGTCTGTTTGTTAACGGAAGAAATATTAGAGCCTTAGCATATGCTGATGACGTGGCAATATTTGCAGAAGACCCTCTTACACTCCAATTTATGATAAATAATTTATCCAACTATGCTGCAAAATGGAACCTAATGATAAATTTAAGAAAACCAAAAATCACGATTATACGTAACGCTGGAAAGAAAGGGAAAAAAAGGTGGAAGATAGGTTTTCAAATTTCACTAAAATTTGATAACCGGTTTTTTGTGACCGAACCCTGGGTTTGTTTAAAATTATATATATATATATATATATATATATATATATATATATATATATATATATATATATATATATATATATATATATATATATGTGTGTGTGTGTGTGTGTGTGTGTGTGTGTGTGTGTGTGTGTGTGTGTGTGTGTGTGCCTGTGTGTGTGTGTGTGTGTAACTTTTCCGAAGTCACATGTACAAGTGACATTGTAATATACATTTTTTTTGTATATTTAAAAAAACAGCGTATTATTACTAACTTTAGACATATGTGAAAAGGAATATTAGAAGGTATTTATAAAAATGTTTCTTATTTTCAATGGAGATATTATTTGGTAATTTGTTGATATTGTTAATTTTCAAGCCTGAAGAAGCCCTGACGTGTTGGATCAAATTTAGTTACTGTTAAAGAAAAAGTAGTATTTTTCATGCTTCATAAATAAACAAATAACCCTACATAGGCAATTTTTTTTTTTTCATAAAAGAAAATATTTTGCAATAAAACAATAAACTTTGGCCAAAATCCAGAAACCAAGCTCTGCTACCGTGCTAGAAAACAAAATAGAGTAGTAGAATACAGAATAAATTATACTTTATATTATTAATACAACAGGAGTATGCAATATAAATTAATTTTATATTAGTGCTATTTTTTGTGCTATAGCTTCGTTCGTAGCTTTCAGGCTACGCTTTGTTGGTGTTATGTTTTAAATTCTAATAATAATGGATTACTTGATTACTATTGTTAGTCCATTGGAAAGCCGGTCCGATAACCGAAGTCATCATCCTGAATCGGTTCTCTTCATCTTCTTCTTCTTCTTCACTCAGCCCCTGCCAATATAAACAACAATAATTAACTATAGTGAACTAAAACTGTGCGAATACTTTACTACAAATGTTATTATACTATTATAAAATAGTGTTATATAAAAAATATTTACTTCTATTCTAGCTAAATTGTCTTTAAAGCGGAAATACACATGCTAGTAAAAAAGCATGCCAGTGGCGAGTTACTAGCACGTCAGTAGCTGGCATGCTGCAGACGCTGTGTACATTTGCCAGTGAAAAAGCATGCTAGTATCATCCGGATGATAGGTCTTGTGCGAGCTACTAGCACACGACAATACACATTCCAGTCACAGTTCTAGTTTTGAAACAGGCACACGTTTCTTGCCTTCTCTTAGCCGGAATAAATTATTAAATAATTGTATTTGATTTAATTAATTCTGATAGTTTTATTAATTGTGTTTTAATTTACATTATGAATCTATCGGTGCGAAATGAAATTAACTAGATTGTTCAGTTACTTGCAAAGAACTGTGTTTTAAAACATTTGAAAAATAATAAAAAGACACGAAGAATGTGGGTAAAAGATTGGAAAGCTAGAAGGAAATTAAGGACATGGAGCGAGTCAGTGCCTACTTAATGAAATGCGGTACGGGGACGTCAATGGTTTTAGGAATCAATTGCGAATTCTTCCGGAGAAAGTTGATGAGTTGTTGTCAAATACCCGCGAAAGGAAGGAACGCAACTGAAGACTGAAGGGCTGAGGGAGACTCGTGCTAGCTACTAGCAACCTTGCGCTGGCAGGCCTGTTTACACATGCTTTATCAGTTCCCCTTCCCCTCGACTTGTGCCACTGGCAGGACAAAAATCAAACCTCGTGCGATTTACTCGCATGCTATTTGATGTATACACATGCCAGTAGCACTCCTCTGCGAGCTACTCGTACGTTTTTGTGCGAGTAACGAGTATGTGTATTTCCGCCTTTATTCGTTAATATAACTATAATATATATATATATATAATAATATATATATAATAACCTCGAAAACCAACCCATCTACCTTCTTCCTACCGCCCTATCAGTCTCCTCCCTATACTAGGAAAAATCCTCGAAAAGCTTCTCCTACGCCGCATAAATCCTTTAATAGAATCCCTTAAAATCATTCCTGATCACCAGCTTGGCTTCCGTTCCCTCCACTCCACCGTCCAACAGTGCCACAGAGTTGTGGATGTAATTTCCTCTGCTCTTGAGCAAAAATAGTATTGTTCGGCTGTCTTCCTAGATGAAGCCCAGGCTTTCGATAGGGTACGGCACGCCGGCTTACTTTGGAAGCTCAAGGGTATCCTTCCTTTTACCTATTACCTCATCCTAAAATCGTTCCTGGAAAACCGTTCCTTCCAAGTCTCCTATAACTCCTCGACCTCTTCCATCTTCACTGTAAAAGCAGGGGTGCCCCAAGGTAGCATTTTAGGTCCTATCCTTTATTCCATCTATACTTCCGATGTCCCCCAGCATCCTTCAACAGTTCTTGCTTCCTTCGCCGACGATAAATGTATCCTATCCTCAAATAAGTCTCCTCGTACAGCCTCTGATCATGTCCAACAGCACCTTCTTCTCCTAGAAACCTGGTTTAAGAAATGGCGAATTAAAGTAAACGAAACAAAAAGCTCCCACGTGACCTTCGCTCTAAGGCATGGTGTGTGTGAACCAGTTACCC
The DNA here is from genome assembly GCA_951217055.1 of Gerris lacustris. Taxonomy (NCBI): domain Eukaryota; kingdom Metazoa; phylum Arthropoda; class Insecta; order Hemiptera; family Gerridae; genus Gerris; species Gerris lacustris. The sequence goes on from OX578285.1 coordinate 53,233,088, forward strand.
TAAACCAAATCCTTATTCCTCATTCCAATTCCGTCCGCTACCTGGGGCTACACTTAGATCGTCGTCTAACTTGGGCACACTACACTAAACATATACGTCAAACATGCAATACACGCTATAAACTCTTACACAGACTCTTACACAACACATCTAAACTCAACATGCAGAACAAAGTACTTATTTATAACACATTAATTAAGCCCACATGGACATATGGCATAGAACTCTGGGGTTGCACCAAGCCTTCCAATTCCTATCGCATCCAATCTCTCCAATCCAAAATCCTAAGAAAAATAGCTGACGCTCCCTTCTTTGTATACAATTTTATCCTTCATAATGACCTCAAAGTACCCTTTGTCCGAGAATTAGCCATATCCAGATACAAATCCTTCCACGATTCCCTTTCCGACCATTCTAATCCACTAGTCCACAGTCTGTTTTCCCGGTCCATTCCTGACAATCCGACTAGACGCCTGAAGAGGCAGTGGCCGCGAGACCTCTTAGATAACTGAAATATATTTTATTTATTTAGTTTATATTATTTTCACTTCCTTTGTATCAATAAAATCTGTCAGTCAGTAAGTGCTATCACTGGATAGTTTCTTACATCATGTTCCTTCAAGCCAAATATTCTTAGATATTTATTGCTTATAACAATTATGTATTGTAGTTGCAGTATTCAAATAAAAGTTAATAAAAAAATAAAAAATAAAAATTCGTTAATATATAATTGAATACCATCAATGTGTACAGTTTTGTTCCTATGAGTGTCCAAATGTCCATGTACAATGTACAAGTCTGTTCTGCATTACGTTTCTGCTGGTTCATCCGATAATACATGCATTACATATTAAATACAGTGCCAAAATTGTATCCAATTTTAAGTTTTGTAAATATATAAGCAATAAAGTCTGCAATCATTTAATTATACCTTTAAGAAAATGTTTAGATCAAAAACTTACAACAACCTTCTGATTATATAAACTATAAATTATTCAACAAGCTGTAACTTCTTATTTACAGCTATTAGGTACATACATTATGTTCAGGACAGGTTTATGTATTAATAAAATCATTATGTACGATTACAAATGTAATACTACGAACAGCCTCTTCCCACACTCTATAGAATAAAAATACATCAAAATATATGATCAACAATACATTTTAGTGTATATTACAATCAAATATGTATAAGTCATGAATTTATGCTCAAGGTACAGATCTTAAAGACCCCCCTATTTACACAGACGTGTAAAAACAATTATCATTTGCTTATGTTCTTCTCGATTATTTATTTTATTTGCATAGTTTTTGTGATCACCGTATTTTGGGCAATTTCTACCAATGTGGCCGATTTGATTGCTAGAAAACCTTTACGTTTATATGCTTCAGGTTTATTTTCTTGTTTCAAATATCCAGGGACGTAACTAAGGGGGGGCTGACGGGGCATGAGCCCCGGGCGCCGGTTTTTGAGGGGCGCACAACTGGCAAATTAGCAGAGATGGCAGTAAAAGTGTAAAGTTTTAAGTACCATACATTGGATTTAGGTCCTAATATGAAAATGGTCACACTGTCCGATCTTAATACGCTAATATACCAAAATGGACTCGAACAAGCCCACTCCAACATTTTTCTCACAGCACCAGTGTCAGTTACCTCAAACGAAAGGAGTTTTAGTAAAGTAAAAACAAGAAAATAAATACATCACAAATTTGACAGGACAACAACGACTAACCAACCTAGGCATCATACCAATAGAGCACAAAATTACTTCAAAAACTATCTTTTGATGATATTGTAAAAACGTTTGCACTTAAAAAATGCTCGTTAAGTAAAGTTTTAGTTTAGTTGAGGCCTTCAGTTTTTAGAAAAATTTCTTTCACACTTTCTCAGAAAATAATAATATTGTGTACACTTTATATGTATAATGCCAGGGCAGCTGAGAGGATTTCCGGGCCCCTGGGCAAGTTAGGATCTGGGCCCCTTTGAACGAATAAGAGGGGGGGGTCCTCCCCCGGAATTTTTTTTAAATTGAATTACCAAAATATGAGTTTTAAGGATTTCTGAGGGCAATTTTGTCCTTTGAGGAAAAGATATTTGGTGGGGACGAATTTTGATGTTTAACTAAGATGGGCTAAAAAAAAAACCAAATAATTGAGTAGTTTTATAGCTGATAAGTATCATTAAAAAACCTTTTTTTACATTTTGTAAAATTCATAATATAAATTGTTTACTAAAATAGCGAGTTTAAGATAAAAAACAAATCAATATAATTAACGCATTTTTTTAAAAAATAAAAAAGTTGCATTACTAGTAAAACATATTAATATCAGTATGTCAATATGATTTGTCTGTCAGTTTCTCTCCTATAAATTAACATTGACCATATTGAATAAGATAAAAAATCGAAGTAACTAAATAAAACCCTAAAATTCAAACTTCCTCAAAAAATAAAAGACACTCATGCATGACACATTAGGAATAATTTTATGTTCTTCACAATCAGTGATGAACTTAGCATCAGGGCCCCCTTGAACAAATAACGGCGTGGGGTCCTCCCCCTGAAATTGTTAAAAAATGTATGTGCAAAAAGATGAGTTTTAAGAATTTCTGAGGGCAAGTTTGTCCTAACAGGAAAATATGTTTGGTGGGGACGAATTTCAAATACATATATGTACTGTTGGTTAAGTTTTGTATTTGTGTCTGTTTAATTTCCGTTGCGTGAATCAAACTTTGCCTCCCAAACTTTGCTAGGGCATTGGGGGCCCTCGCGAAAAAAAAAAAATGCATAAGAAAAAACAAAAAAACATTTCCATTCAGAATTGAATGGGGGTCCCCTTATAATAGTATAATTCCAAGTTAGTTTTTATTAAGCTCTAATGGAGCCTCTACCGACATTGGTACAAAGATAGTACTTTCATGTTTTTTTTTATTTAGGGGCCCCTTGGCACCGGGGTCCGCCCGCAATTCGGGCCTATAGTTATGCCACTAATCACAATATCTATATTTCCTTATTGGTTGTAAAATCCAGCGCCACCCCCAGAGGCCCAGGGCTCCAGGGGGCCCGGGTCTGTGCCTCCCAAACTTAGCTAGGGCATAGTGGCCCCTCGCCAAAAAAAATTGCCCTCTAACTGAATGGGGCCCCTTACAATAGTAATAGAAGTATAAATTAGATTTCTTTATGTTCTAAAGGGGCCTCTACCGACATTAGTACAAAGATAGTAGTTTCATGTTTTTTTATTTGGGGGCACCTGAGTTCGCCCGCAATTCGGGCCCATAGTTATCCACTAATTACAATATCCATCTTGCCTTTTTAGGGTCCGTAGGCAAAACCAAGGACCCTTATATTTTCCTGCGTGTGTCTGTCCATCCGTCCTGTCGCGTGCTCTCACGGCTACACCATTCGTCCGATCACTTTGAAATTTGGCATGTATGTGTCTTGTACCTACCCACATATTTTAAAAATATAGCGACTTAAAAAAAATATTTTTCAAAAAAATTAGGGTAAAAAAACGTAAGGGTTAAATTTTTTTTTTTTTTTTCGACACCGTGAGGGGTATCCTATGAAAGGCTACGTCGAGCTGATTACAAAAATATATAATCCTTTAGATATGACTTTTTATAGGGCGAGCGTAGACAAGTTTGAAGTGGGTTTGAACGTGTCCCCCCCCCCCCCTCTCTCTCTCGCTTATGTGAAGTGCAAAAAATCTGAAAAAATTCCTGAACATTCTTGGACCATAAGTAAAGATACCACTTTATTTTTTATACACACCATTTTATTTTTTATTGACAAAATACGTCTTTTTATAATTATGGTCTTTTCGATGTATTTATATGGTTGTAGTCTGGTTCAGTGGCAAAAAAATACTTTATCAGAGTGTGTTTTGAGAATATCAGACCCTCAGAATAGTTCAAAGTAAGCTTTTTAAGCAGTTTAAAAAAACACTGTTTATACACTTTACAGTTAAACACTGTATAGTGTGGCCTACGGAACCTCACTGTGTGCTGACAAGCACACACTTGAGCTGTTTATTTGGTTATAAAACCAGGGCCGCCCCCCGGAGGCCCGGGCCCCCTGGAGACCCGGGCCCCTGGGCATTTGCCCCCCTTGCCATTATTGCTAGTTTTATATTGTTCTATTTTTAGGTTAGTCGCCAATTAATTGTTTCTTGTTCATTTATTAATATAGCATCTTCGTTCAATTTAGATTTCAAAGATTCAATTTTTGTTTTAGCGTCATTAATGGCAATAGTGCGAATTATGTCATCATATTCCCGTTAAGAATCCGATAGTAATCACGCCAATATTATTTTTTTCAGTTATGTTAAGATCGAGTTATTTGAGTTTTTGCATTATGTTGCATTTCTAGTGTATGTAGTCGTCTACCTGCACTTCTGTTTTTTTTTTTTTTTTTTTTTTTTTTTTTGTTCACGTATTCTTTGAGCAGAGTAATGACATGATAACAATTTTTGTGTATGTGTTTTCATGCGTGACCTACATTGAATATGCCGTAGTACCGTTTTCTATTAAAGTTAGGTTTTTGTCGTTAACATGAAAGCTAATTAATGCATTATTATTTTTTCCTTTGTGGCGGCGTCGGGATTGTCTTAAAATGTCCAAATGTATTGTTCCTGTTCTATAGGTTCCACGAGGTTTGTCCTTGTCAATAGCCTTCGAACTCTAAAAGACTAAGCTCTATAATTTGAATTGTCTAATTGTTTAATATGTTGTTTACAAATAATCGTTAAAAACACTGTTTAAAATTAACCAAAAAAAATACAAAAACACCTATGTGGTAGCGTCATAGTGTACCGTAACCGAACTTTAATGTAACATTGTAACTATTAATAATTATATATAATAATAATATCATAATAATATAATAATAATTATATAATAATGGCCGTTCTTATTCGTCCCCTCCTTCTTAGCCAAAGCCATCCAGGACCCTCTGCATAACACCGGGACATCCCACGTTCAATAGGTATATTGAATTTTGAAACAAGCAATATTTTGTTTACCTTGGGGCTGTTGCCATCTAGGCCTTATGAAATTTTATGACACTGTTCGCGCCAGGGAGCTCTTGGCTTGACCAGGCCACAACTTTATATAAAACCGAAATAATAAAAATTTAGCGGATTGTAGTTAGAAAATTGTATTTAAATAGATAAAATAAATACAATATATGGCCAAAATAGATATATATGAATTAAATAGGAATAGCTGGTTGGAGTGTAGAGATGAGGTGAGGTGAAGAGCGGTGGCTGATGGTGATATCTCCTGTGGATTGTAGTAGAATTAGATCCCAGCAATTTAATAGCTCTTCACTATCCTACTGTCAGGATAAAGAGAAGAACCTTGCTGATTTCCTGTATATCATTATAGTCATGGTATCTCTTGGATTACCTGGATAATTATAGATATAATAGCCACAAAAATGTTACACCATAAAATGACCACTACACCCATGGAGGGTACTACACACACACTTCCTTATTTCTAGGATTTTCCATAATTGGAGGGAAAATCTTAAGGGTTGTGCATGTGCAGTGCAGGCTTGCCAATAGCACTGAAGAGGACTAGTTTCTAATCGAAGAACTTGGAGGGGGGATCCCTAAGATGCTGAGAGACTTTAACTTATGAATTCACCTGGCATCTTGCATGGTGTAAGGGTGTTTGAACATGTATGTATTACATTTTTAGATCTATTTCACCCCTTTTCTAAACTGAAGTAAGTTTCTAGTTGTATAAATGTGAGGCCTCTATATTTTTTTGTACATAATTTATATTCTACACTCTTAACGTTAATGATTGAGAAAAATTGTTGTAATTATTATTTGTCCACAAGATAATTAGTGTGACAAGACGGGCTGTTGCATTTAATTGATAAGGCATGATGTAGACTTACGTTATTGCTAAGAGTAATAATAATTTGAACATAATTAATAAGAGCCTTACAGTTGCGTCGACGAACATGTGAGACCAGGATAAAGATCTTTGATCGAGGTCCTCTGCTTCGTCGGGCTTAGCTAGAAATGGAATATACTTCAGAACTTGCTCCCGTACTTCTTCCATGTGTTTTATTGGCGCGTAGTGACCTGAAACAGCAATTCATTCAAAGAAATCTTATAAAATATAAACAAAACAAGTTTATTTGAGAAATTGGAACAAAGTACCTGTTTTTTAGTTTTTTACAAGGAAGTCAAAACTGGGTTCCCACCGTTGAGTCAAACCGTCTTTGGAATTTAAATACTAAAACTACGGCTGCGGTTATTTTGACCGCTTGGACTTATTTTATTTTTTTATATTGCATAAGAAAATAAAATTATTGCAATTTCGTGACTTAACTTGTTTCAGCAAGATCTATCATAAACGAAATTTCTAAAGTATTATCTATATTTATATTTATTTATTATTTAAAACATGATATACCTTTAACGAAGGAATACGGTCATTTTGACCACTACTAAAAAAAAACTACATTTCTTTATACCTTTTTCTTCTTTTGAAGTATAAATAATTTAATAATCCTACAATATTATTTAGACTGGTAGATAGTGTCTTCCAGAATATATCCATAATCATCGTCACTTTCCAGCTTGCCTAAATCTACGGATGAGGGGTCATCTAACCACCAAAAGCCTCCAAATGGTAATGGCTGGCTCATAGCACACCCTCACTGATCATTGCAGTCTTCATAGGAAATATAAGATGATGGCTTCCCCGGATCATATTCGGGCATATATTCGTTGTTAGCATGAGCGTATCTGTGCGATACTTGACAAAGTCTTCCTCGAATACCATTTTTAACCATTCAAATTTGATTTCATAATCTTGAAGAAGTTCCAACTCTACTCTAGTTTATAACAACATGGCATCCCAAGTCATACCTGGACAAGTTTAGTAATGTGCTGGATTAATCCGGTGAGTCGAACAATTAGATTAAAATCAATATAAAAGGAGTCAAACACACTTAGACAAGATAAGAAACTTAAATTATATTAAAACTGAAGAAAAATATAAATCAAAATAAACATTGTTTCATTATGAAATAAAAAATAATTTATTAATTGAATTAACAAATGTACGATGATTCTTTTTGTCAGACAGTAAAGTAGTTCTTGGATACATAGCAAATGAGTTCGAACGCTTTCACTTATACGTTGCCAACAGATTTCAGATCATACGGGACTGTTTAGAACCAAACGAATGGCATCACGTTCCAACTAATGATAATCCGGCTGATGACGCATCATGAACATTAACAGCTTCAGATGACTAATAGGACCGCAATTTCTTAGGCAACGAGAATTCAAATTATATTAGGCAGAGGCACCCAGAAATAAAACTGGAAGCAATGTCACGATAAGCCAAAATTAAGAATAGTAAAAGTATGGTAAGACAGATTTCAGTATTTGTCATCGAGGAATTGGCTACGAAGAGATACAGCTACAGCGATATAATATCTGAATGTTTTGAAGGCTGAATGGCATGGGCAGAGTGACAACAGACAAGACACGACCACTTAACCCTGCAGCTATTGAAGCCACGGAGATAGCATTACTCCGTATTCTGCAAAAGGAGGAGCTCCTGAATGAACAGGAAATATTAGAAAACAGAAAACCTGAAGGCAAAAGGTCCTGGAAATTGCATAGACTAAACCCTATTATGGACGAAAACGGGGCGATAAGAGTCGGTGGACGAATTATGCATTCACCGATGAATCGACTCATTAATCAACCTATTATTTCACCACCTAAACCACACGTAACGTCGCTTATAATAAGACGTTTTCACCAAAAGATACACCATCAGGGATAAGGTCTAACACTCAATGAAGTACGTCAGCAAGGGTCATGGATTATCGGTGGTACTGGATTATTGCCCGAGTTATTAAGGATTGCATACCATGCAGTAAACCATGAGGACCGTTTGTATCCCAACTAATGGTGGATTTACCTACATAAAGGTTAACCCTCCGTTCCTCCGTTCACCTACACTTCAGCAGAAATATTTGGACCGATCTACAAATTTTATTGGAGATAAAGAGAAGTTTAGACGGGCCACTGAAGCAGTGGATTCGTCAAAAGTTCATAGTTTCTTAGTGGATCAGAATTGCGATTTTGAGTTTATTATTGGAACTACAAAAGCCAGTCACAAGCAGGGCGCCGCGCCGTAGAACGACAGATTGGATCAGTGAGACAGATTTTGGATTACTTGTTGGTAAACCCAGCTGGAACTCTAAATGAAGACTTTCTGCGAACCTTCTTGTTAGAATGTGAGGCTGATAGAAATAGACGACCATTATCGGTAGAAAATATCAATGACCCAGAGCTCAAATACATTACACCCAACCACCTACTTAATATGAAGGAACCCTTCCTCGCCCCCTTTGAAAAAACTTCGTGCGCGAGGAAGAGATGGAAGTGGGTACAGTCCCACTGGCAGAAGGAATAAGTGCAGTCACTTCAACCACAACATAAATGGACAACCGCACATAGAAACTTGAAAAAAGGGGGCATAGTGTTATGCTAGGACGATAGTTTACAACACCTGGCTCTTAGCTAGAATTTGTGAAGCTGTTATTAGCGACGATGGGCTTGTTTGTAAAGTTACAATTTGATTGCCAAGGGGTTCCATTAGCGAGCGACCTCCTACTAGTTTAGTTTTGTAATTAGAAGCTGAAAATTTTTAAAACGCCATTATCAAGGCGGGGAGTGCCGCTGTGTCAACAGCAATGTTTGTCTTAGTTAATTTATTTTAATTTTATTTCTGTATTTTGTTACCAAACTGTCATTGAATTGATTTATATTTTATAATTTGTCAAAGTATTTGTAAGAAAGCCAATGTACTTATTAGACCATGTACTTTTTAGCCAACGTACTTAAGCAAAAGTACTACTTATCAGTTGCACTTCGTTGGTTTTTCTTAATAGTTTAGATTTTCACGCCTGCAGGTATCAAAGCTCCGATCCCGGCAGCGACATTAATTGATCATAAAATGTAATCAAATAATATTCTGGCTTCTATTAACCCAATGGACGCTAAATTTTAATATAATTATAATATTAGAGTATAAAAGTATTTAGGGTTTAACAATAGAGTTATAAATTACAGCAAGTCGTTGTTTTCGATAGAAATAACTAGGAGGTAGGATGGGGAAATGAGCGAAACAATTAGTAGTGATTGCCTCGACTTGTCTGTGATAAATTCAAACTAATCGAGATAACTTGTAGTAGAAAAAGTACGTCAACTATTCTTCATCTTTTTACACCATTTAACAGTTGCCAGTTTCTTTCAAATTCAACCGACAGCAATTGTTTCTCAAATAGTTGTAAGTGGACATGGTTTTTGATTTGAAATTTAACAACTAAAATGTGGTCCAAGTGACCAAAATGCTTCAACTTATCTGGTGCATACGTATGCAGTGAGCAATTAACATGATATTTGTTTTTATTATTTGTGATTAAAATTTAAGAACCAAGTCTATATCTTCTGAAATGGTAGTTGGCATTTTACCTCTATTGAGACATGCCATGTTCTTCGCCAAATCCTCACTGGAAGCGTCTTTGCCGACGACGAACACGAACAACCTAGCCGGCAAGTCCACTGTGTTGTTCTTTATCCAGTTATACTTCTGGAAAATATGAGTCACGTTCTCAGCTATTCCGTCCGTGATCAAGATGACAACCTGCGTGCATTCGGCGTTCAGGCAAGTCCTTTTTGTCTAAAAAAAATTAAGTCGTTATTAATAAAAGAAGAAGGAAAAAAATACAAGAAAATAACGGAAAAATAAGAGACCGTCAGTAGTATACCAGGCACTTGAGGCAGATGGTCCAGATGCAGCATCTAAACGATCGTCCTCATGTGTCAGGGATTATTCGTCGTCCCTTCCCCCCGTCCATCCAAGATGAGTAAGAAGGGATTTACTCATCTTGATCCTCTTCCTTACTCCTTTCTAATTTATTTGTGCCTTTCCATCCTCTTTCTTTGTTTATTCTCCCCCCCCCCCCCCCTCTGTACTGCTATTCTTGTCAACGTGAACTTAATATCTGCGATAGAGTGTTATGTATATTTGAACATTCACATTATTGCATTGTTATTATAATGTTTATTTTATGTTAAATGTTTTAATTTAAAAATATGCTAACGTTTCAGTAAGTCACGAAAATAACTTCTATTTTGTATAAAGAAGGTGCTTTTAAATAAAAAAAATTGATAATTTTATCGTTAATTTTAATAGAAACAATCATATAAGAACTTACATTTTCAAGAACGCTAAATGCCCAGGTCAGAGCGGGCTCCAGAAATAACTTATCTTCGTATACCGTTTTGTTTATGGCCAAATCGAACATCTTGAGATTTTCAGGAGTTGCCTACAGTAAACAAATAGCACATATCTAAACACTATAAAAGTAGAAGTTGCACAGTAATGATAAAGAAAACGAATTTAAGGCGCGAATATAGCGGAGAGGAAGGATATGAGGAAAGAGACGTGGTGACGCAGATAAAGGTAAACCTCTATGTAAAGTACACACGTGGTGAGTAATCAAAGTCTGTGGAGCGACGAGGAATCAAATGTACATTAAGGCGCCACACGCTGTACCGCGCCCTGCAAAATCATTATTTTTAGATACAAATGCAGGGCGCTTAGTTGTTTTTCGGACCTCCGTACAGCTCCCATCGTGACACCCTCTTTTTAACTTCTTACAAACCCCATCAAAGTCTTGTTTACAAGAAGTGAACATTTGAGTGCTCCTCACTGCGTTAAACCAGGCATCACCGCTTGACTATACTTGAAACACATATCTCATCTTTTCTCTTTGTGACCACATTGCTCTTGTCCTTTCTCTCCACTATTATTACTGACTTAATCTATAAATACGGACCTGAACAAGAGTGTCATTGGGGAAGCATTCCACAACATGTTTGACCGTTTTGTTAAAAACGAAAATATTTAATAGGTCGTTGTTGCTTAGAGTCTGGAGTACTGTCTGAACAACTGCCTTGGCTATGGTCTTTTTGACTCCGATCATGGAACCAGATCTATCTACCATGATAACGACTTCTTTAGGGCAAGTAGCCGCTTCGGTATACCATATTCGAGTACGACAATCAAAGTCCTCCTGTGAATCTGGCCAGTGATAGGCTGAAACAGAAAAGTCTTTGTCAATATGGTTCCTCAGCAGAGGATATGGTTTAGCTAGTGCGAACATGGAAATGGTAAGCATTTACAATTTTATTTCGACATCCTTTCACCTCGGCTTCTAAATACCTTGTTAGAGTTGGGAATGAACTTAAGCAACTAAAATGAGCTTTATCAACTTTTCACACAACTGTCCACACGAATACTTACTGCCGGAGCACTTCAGCCAGGCTTCCCCTCTTATTAGTCTCCATTCACCTCTTCTTTTACCTCTCCTTTTTCTCCTAATTCTTGACTTCTGGTATTGTGCTAAGACTATTATAAAGGAGACGCTCGTCGTATTAAATGTGCAGATATCTCACGCTACCTAATCGTGCACCAGTGCGATTATAGTTTAAACGCATTGAAAAAAGAGCATGCACTAACAGATAAATAAAACTATAATATCAACATTGATAGCAAAAATAAAATTTTAAAAAAACCCTTGAATTATACAATCAGAAAAGAAGAAATTAAGTATGGTACTTCACATGGACAAGTTCATTTGAACCAATCAGCAGACAGGCAGACATGTCTATGCTGACGATTTAAAAAAAAAAAAAACATGAAATGGCGTCAGTGAGTAATTATAAGCATAAATCATAAAGATTCACTATCACTTCTTCTTGCCTGTCACTAAGTGACAGGTAAGAAGTAACATATTTCTGGATCAACAACTTCTTCTTTTTTTAGTTAAGTCTATTATGCGTTCTTTACAAATAATGCATTACCTAGATATCATTACTATGAATTTGCAGTATTAGATAATTTTATAAAATGCAAATGTTTACCAGGAAAATGACGAAGAAATCCGGTGGAGCTACAGAAATATTGCCAAGCCATGGTCGAATCTGATTCGTAATTGTTTACAAAGTGTTCGTCTAATCCTTGAGACCACATTATAGAATGCAACGTCTCGTCACCTAAAACGTAAAATTAGGATAAATTGAAGTTAATAAACTATAAATTTTAAGTGCATATGCAGAAATATACTGTTCGCCAGCAATGCACCACTCAACTTAATACAACTACAAAAAAAAAATCAAAAACCGTTAAAAAATCGACTTTTTTACATTACTGTTAAATTTAGATGAGAATTATAAGGTAAACAGTTTATATTCTTGTACCTTTATCATAAATGTAACGAGGAACGTGAACTGAGCTGAAACTTGTGTTGACGTCGTTTCCAAAAAAATCGGTATTCCGCTCGATGTCCATGAAAAGATATTGCTTTTCCATTTGCTTGGCGTATTCTTTGAGCTCGTCTTCTTCTTGTTCTTCGGACCCCTCCTCTGGGGTTGTAATGTTTTCCACTTCCTTGCCCGTGTATCCAGAGTAAATCGAGTGGTAATAAGTGAAATTTTCACCGGCTTCTGCGACCTCCTCCCAGGTGAGATTTTGAGAGAGAAACTCGGCATTCGATATAATACACTGAAACACAACAAAGAACTCAGAATAAAGTAGACTAATGCTTGTAACTTTCCCAAACTTCGGGCAAAAAAGGGCAACCCTTTCCGAATTGTTGGTAGCCCCTCCTAGCTCAGTGGAGTGGGGTGAGGTCCACTTGATGCAAATATCAATTATAATATAACTTGACATGCCACCTCCCAACTGGTTTTCGAGTTCGTAGATGAGGTAACCGATCTTCTTCCTGGTTTTAAAAGGTCCAACATATTTGGGAGCCTACTTTGCTGAAAACTTGTCTGTTTTCTTGGACTGCTGAAAATTCTTGTGGAGAACAGACTGCCCAACCTAAAACGCAACATGTATCCTACACAAATTCGCAAATTGTAGTACCTGGCGTTCGTCTTATAAGCCTTCCGAAGCTCCTTAGGCAATGCTTCTCTTATCCCCAAAAGCTCTTATCCAACAAACCGAGACTAGCTTTCGATCGGTCTTCCTCCTCGTCACCATCATCTACTTTACGGTGATCACCTTTCAAGTTCATCTCTTTACCACAGTTGGAAAAAAGGAGTTCTGCCAGTCACTTCATGCACCACATGAAGTACAGTTCTAATAGCATAGATGGATTTATTTTGTTAGCGATCCCATTCCTTGAGATCTTGAAAAAAAGCGATTAGAGTTTTTATTACCCGGTTGACTCTTTCTGTAGGATTAGCCTGAGGATGGTAATAAGCATTAAAACCACAGTGACAGCCGTAATCTGCCAGATTTTGAAACATTTTGCGGACGTACTGTTTCCTATTGTCACAACGAAAGACGTCATCCTCCATGTGCTGAGTCACCGCCTTTGCTGTCGCATCACGAAGTGGTCAGGCAACTACAGACTTACTAAAGTAATCAGTGGTTACCACAATGTAACGATTGCCTTTAGTAAAATTGGGCAAATGTCCACCAATATCGGTGAACACCATGAACCACGTTTCACTCACTAACCGCTGCATTCCATATAGTCCATATGGTTCTGTCTTGGAACGAAGACAAGTCAGACATCGTTTGACGTATTGGGTTTTCAACCGTGGCCAGTAGTAGGTCTTGTGTACGCCGATGTGTCCAGCTAACGGGGTGTTGTGACTTTCTTCCAAGACTTAAGCACGAAAAATCATTCGGCACAACTCCAGTAGTAAGTATTGTGGACCTTAGTCCACTTCCAGAGTAAGTTATTTTCTATTTTCCAGTTCTCGAACTGCAAAGGATCCTTGCTAACGTCATACACCTTCGGTAGATACGTCTAATTCTATAAACAAACACACTCCGCATAGTCAATGGCTCTTGCTGAGTATCCAGGAAAACTTTGTCATTTCCTTTCCGAAGGTGTAACTCGTAGTTAAATCATGGTAAGGAAGGGCCCATCTTTCTAACCGTCCTGTAGGTTCTTTTAGGTTCTCTATTCACAAAAGGGAATAGTAATCAGTTATCACCTTAAAATTAGAACCATCCAAACAAGGACGAAATTTCTCGACGTCCTAGATCATAGCCAAGCATTTACGTTCGGAAGCTAAGAAGTTTCGTTCCTATTTGGTTAATGTTCTAAACGCATAAGCAATAAAGTTTTCCCCATCGTCAAATTCATATGTTAACACTCTGCCAACTCCAACAGCTGTCGCATCGGTTTGTAAGATAAAAGATCCACTGAAATCGGGGCAAAATTAAATTGGGGTATACGCCAAAAATCTTTTTATGTCTTTAAAATACTCATCCAACTCAGCTGACTAAACGGCTTTGCTATTCGTTACAGGTCAATGGGGCTATTCTGGTTGTAAAGTTGGGCACAAAGTGTCTGTCTCCAAGAAGCCATCCCAATGAACGTGGGTAGCTTGCGCACAGTCCGAGGAGGGGGATACTTGAAAAGTTACAAAACCTTATCAGAGAAAACGTGAAATTTACGTCCGTCAACATCTTTTTTTGTAATAGATGTTATTTTCTTTCTTAGATATCTTTAGATAAAAAAAATACTTCACTTAGAAGCCTTGAATATATAGGAAACAAACAATACTACTTACTATTATATATATTTGTTATATTATACATATATATCTAATGTTAAATTTTACTTGGTGTATCTAATATCTCAAACATAAGATACCCAAAATACTTGCGTTGGAAAATATACGATTACCTTCAGAGAATCCATTTTTTGTTTTAATAATCGTCCGACATTGTGAAGGATACTATTAAGAATACCCTCTCCATCCGTTGGAAGAACGCGAGCATTCAGCTTGGTGTAACTCTAAAAAACAAGACATAAGGTAATATTTTATTTTTTTATTTACATGGTTTTATTAAATATACAAAAATGTTGCTGCCATCTCAACAACAGTCAGGATTAAATACACATAGGGCGCAATTGGACAACAACATGCCTTGTTGACTTACATAAATGTTGCCACTTGAACTATTTTAATTACGTTTAATTAAAATAGTTCATGTATTTCCTTAAGTGTTACTTTATTTTTTAGCTATTTTTCAGATTAGTTAAAATGTGAATTTCTCTATTATTCCCTTGTTTGTTTTTTTTTTGCGTGTTAAAACTGGACTTAAAATCCATTTTATTGAGGTTTGTTCAGTCCCGCAATGCAGGAATGTTGTGCCGTTTGGCCATTTATATAGGTATAAGGGGAACTCATTTCTTAATTTTGACGTAATTTAAGTTTAGATCCCAAAACTTCTGAAATATAGAGGACTTGTTTATCTTATATAAAGGTATAACTAGGAAGAATTTCAGCTGATTCGGCGAAATAATTTCAAAATTATTTAGAGTTAATATTTTTAATTTAATTTCATTTTTGTGTCGATATTTTTAAAATGGCCCTCGGCTCCGCCTCTCCCGAGGCGGAGCCGAGGGAGTTAATTATCGCGAGGGCGCAAGTGATTTTTACTCCCGAGGTACGTACAAGATTTTACCTCCAGAAAGGAGAAAAAAATATGGAAAGCTTTTAATTTTAAATTACGTTATTCAACAAAAAATACATATTTTATATTTATTTAAAAAAAATATAGTTAGATATAATATTAACAATTCTCTAAATAAGTATAATTACGTTAAAATTAAATTATAGATAATAATTATTTGAATTTCAATGCTAAAATTAAGTATGAGAATCAGCTGGAAGCTGAGTCGTGTATTGAATGGTGTTGACAACTGACGTATTTAAATATGGATTAGTTAATCTCCATTTAGAAATTATGTTTCCACTTTTAACTTGTTTGTTTCTTTTACTGATGAATCACTATGGCAACCGTTGTGGAGGTTACATGACATGTGTGAAGATGACATTATAGATTTTGACATTAAACATAAGATAGTAAATGAAATATGTATTAGCACCAACCTTATTTACTTGTGCTTTATCTAGGGCAACACTGGAGGGAATCATGAGAGTTCATGATTCCCTTATTTTTCATTACTCCCTGTTTAACCCGACCGGGTGCAATGAGTAACTTCCCTCCCTGTAAACTAGGGAGGAATGTTCACTTTTTCTCCCCGCTGGAGGTAAAAGTATTTTCCTGACTGTTTTAACTACTTTCCTATCTATTTTTAATATTTTAATGACAAATCAGGGAAATAGTACTTTCCAGCCTTAAAAACAGTTAAGTTATGTTTAATTTTGCTGCCGCGAGTAGATAAAACATATTAAGATTTAATTATGTTTTGTTTACATCCAGTAAGTACTAGGTAATAAAAATTTAAAAAAAAAAAATAACGAGAAATATATTTTGTATTTTACATGACGATTAGGGTTTACGACTTTTTCAACTAACTCATTAAAAAATATTTACATTTTAATCTACTTTCCAACGTTTCAAAATATTATATTTTTTATTTTTTTTGGCAGTTGCTTTTTAAAATGAAAATACTATTTTTAAATTGTTTAAACAAAACAATCTCTGAGCATTTCTATAATATTGTGTAATATCGCCACCAAACCACGTAGAGAGCACATTATTCAAAAGTACACTTCCCTAAAATTTGAATAATTTGTGTGTATATATATATATATATATATATATATATATATATATATATATATATATATATATATATATATATATATATATATATATATATATATATTTGAAACACATGGTTTAACATTTCCAGATTTAAAGTTTTCCGGCATTATATTTTACCTGTCTCCACAAAAAAATAACATTTTTATACCAAACCGGCCTTTCAACTCAATAATCAGTACCAGTGAAACGATGACTGATATCAGATAAGTGATCTCTCCGAGACTTAGTTTATTCTTAATATAAGGATATTGCGCTGTCGGTTTGTCCAAACAATACTAATATTAATAATTAATGAGACTAAGCATAACTTACCGTACGTATTTCCGGAGACTTGGTCACGGTGGTACCGAGTTCCCACAGCTCGTCCCCTAACTTGCCAGCCCATGTATCCACCCTTAAACATACAAAATTAAGTAATAAGTTGAATTACCACGACGATAATGGAAAAGCACATATAGCACAAAGAAAAGTGGTTGTTTATTATAACATGTGGTACACAAATATTTCAAGTACATAAGGCATATTTAAATAAATGTATTGACAACAGTTGTATTCTGTTTTCAACAAGTAAAACCACTTCTTGTACTAGGAAATGTGTTCGCTATATGTGGCCAACTAATAAGTGGCGAAATTCGTGTTTAACCCGACGAAAAATAAAAAAATCATTGACTTACATCTCGTCTTCCCGGACGGCATTCGCCCGGTAAATTCCCCATAGAGTAAAGGCAAGTAGGATGCATCGCACCAAGTCGTTCAACAACATTTCAATGTTATCCGTTAAAATAAATAAATAAGAATTCACATGGCACGGTGTGTAAGCGATCGGACAAGGGAAAGCGACTGGGGAGTTTTATTTTTAGTGGAAGAGTTTACCCCCACCCATACGCGCTACTCTTGTACCATTTTGATTTGGCCTCCTAGGCTCTAGACATTTTGACTTAACCCTCTTGACCTACCTGAGGGACCTAAACGTAAATCACGGGGACACGATCCAAACGTCAAACTATGGTAAAGAAGAATCATTTGGTCGCAACTGAAATAATGAACTGGTCGATTTGGATTTATTAGTATTATACAGAATCTTACCTCGGTCTGTAAAGGCTCTGCTCTCATAATGCCAATGTAATATACAAATAAGTTTTCAAGGTTAAACTAACACGCTCCAATGCTTTCGCTGTTAAGTTTATTGTATTAATTTTTGAAATAATGAGGAATGAACACCTTGCTCAGCATAATATGCCATAATTAGTCGGCACCTTTCTTCTTATGACATTCAGTCAGAAAATTTCCGATAATTTTCCGCTCCGAAGTATCTCACATACAGCACCAAGTCCAGAGTTTAATAACAAATGGTTCTGGAGTATGTCAAAATTAGTTCAAAAAATTACTTAAGGAACTATCAACTATCACCAAAATTATTATGTATAATATTAATACCATTTATTGAATGCTTTAAAATTTACAGTATTAAATAAAAAAAAACAGTCATGCACCATGACTTAATGAGCAAATTTTCAAAGAAATCTGCGTATTATTGGCTTATGGTAATATAGGAAAATTTTGGTTTAAAATTTGGATGGTTGAAAAAACAATTGGTACGCAGGGGTACGGGGTACAAAAGTCAAAATAGTATTTACCCTTCAAGATGCATGTCGTTGGAAAGCTCTTTAAGAGTACAGTAATTGTTGTTATATACACTTTTGTCATATTTTCATATAAGAGGGGGGTAAAATGGAAAAAACACAAAAAATAAAATTTCAAAATTTGACTCCATCCTTTCTTTTGATATTATTGACAAAATAATTTTGATGAGGTCACAAAATAGGTATGATGTAAAAAAAAAAAATAAAAAATAAAAAAAATAAGTTACAATGTTAGAGAATTCCTAAACAACGAAATGACAAAGTTAGAAAAAAATTGAAATTGAGCAGCAATTAACAAATACGTACTCGCCAAAATCAAACGGTGTTGCAGAAAGAGCCGGTCGATTGTGGAGAGTGCAAGAGCGATGTGAATTGATGCTGAACTACCAGTTAAGTGTTTGGTGATTTTGAATTATATTAGGTTTAAGAGCCTCTTCTGATCTAGAAGAGGTCCTTCTTTTTATGGTTTAAGAGCTTCAGCAGCGTCGCACTGCTCTTATACCGCTCCTCGACTCTATAATGCATTGCCTTCCCGTTTTAAGCGTTACAAAGATTATTGTGTACTTAAAAAGCAACTTACATCATATTTATTGTCTTGAATTTTATTTTGTCTTTGTAAATTAATTACTTAATTGTTATATTTATTTATGTATATGTGTGTATGTATGAATGTATGTATATATAGTATGTATACATATTCTATTTTTTATTTTTATCTTTTTTTTATAATTATGAGTGATTTTAATATATTTGTGCAATATTACCTCTGTTATATTAATCCGGTTACAGTTAAATAATTAATTCTAGTGATACTGACAATAATTAATTCCTTATTAGGTAGCAGAATTGATTTAATCTAAACTTAAACCTAGTTACTCTTGTTTTTTTTTTTTTTTTTTTTTTTTAATTTTGTCATATTCTTGTTTAGTTATGCATGTTGATATTATCTATAGAAAATTATTTTTATTAGAATCTTTTATCTGCTTCGACGGCCATTCCCGAGCTCGAGCTTGCTCCTTCGGGGATGCTTCACTATCTAATTTTATTATCATAATATTTTGTCAATGTCATTATTAATATTCTACTATTATATTTATTTTATTTATTGTGTGAAGAAATAAAAGATTATTTATTATTTATTATTATAGAAAGCATGGGGACAGTGATAGTATCAGAGTTGTGTATATGCTAGAGTGGAATCAACATGTTAACGAGTGTAATGTTTATAATGATTGTAATTTAATATAATATATATATATATATATATATATATATATATATATATATATATATATATATGCTAAATGTGGTGTTATTAAATTATTTAATATATATTATAATCATTTAATTTAAGAGAGTTGTGTTTTTTAATTGTAAAATTGTATTTTTATATTTTCTTTTACTTTATTTTATAACATAGCATATCACCTTTTCTAACAATTCAAAAAAAATCTACATATAGCGCAAGGAACTTATTGGTCTCTAACTACAGCATTCCTCTAAATGCTGGCACATAACAATATTAGCCATTACAGGTGACACCGGGGACCATAGGAAACCCAAAACGTTGCTTGTAAAACGCATCTTCAAACACAAAATATCTGGCCTCACATACTAATTCTAGCTGAGAAAGAAACAGCTGTTCTGACATCCCCGTGCTCCAACCAAATTTAGACAATTGTTTACTAATTGGAATGCTAAATCTAATGGAATATTTGTAATAATGAAATTGAACATCTAAAGACATCATAGTCGTGTAGTCATCAAATGCTGCGACAATACCAACAGAATTCTTCACATTAAATTATTTATTATCAACAACAACACTGCCTTTACTAAGGTGGATGGATGATAAGGTGTAAATAAAATGGAATTAATCCATCTTTACTGGTCTTATATTACTTTGCTTTGTAAGTTTCATCGCACACCTATTACCCCAATGTCATCTAGGGGGTGGCGATCTGACCCTCCAAGGGTTTTCGGGAGTATGGAAAGCCTTAAGGAAAGGTGGGGGGAGCTCTCAGGATTCCTTCCCCCCGACTGCAGTACAATATTTTAACCGTAAGTCATAGGTGTCGTTAGCAGTTAATTATTGTATGGTGCATATAGCGGGGGGTCCTCCCCCGGAAAAATTTGAAAATATGACCTCTCAAAACAGCGCTTAAATGCATTTCTGAGGTAAAATTTGATTTTAATACTTAGTCACAAAAGGGTCATTTTTGGCTCGATTAAGTATATGGTGTAGTTTGTTGGAAAACAAGTATGAACATGAACACAAGTACATTTAAAAAAAAAAAAATAATAATACAAACTTAAAAGTATAGTTATTGTAACACAATAAAAGTTGTGCACCTAATCATTCCCTTTGTCTAAAATACCTAAAAAAATTCTTTTTTTCGTTCTTGAGAACGAAAATTTATCACAGTTTGTTACCTTTGGTAAGCTCGGAAGCTAAAGGGGGATTTTTAATATTTTCGTTTTATATATCTACGAGCCGTTAACCCCATGACAACGGAGCTAATTTTATATTTAGAAAAAAATAGTTAAATTAAGTAAATTAATTTAGATAAGTTATTATATCTATTTGAAGACCATCGAATCAAAGCAAATACTCGTACTTATTTTTATTGGAATAAATACGGTTGATTCAGATTGGCAATAACAAACATTTTGCTAAAACTACGCATCTATAAATTATTTTATAAAATAAATTATCAGAATATGTGGATTTGTTTAAACGAATTAATCTATTATCGGCGTCTCTATTGAAAACTAGGACATTTTGGCGTCCCGAAAAGTGTTTTCGGGAGACAAGTTCGGGATTTAAAGTCCAAAACCGGGACAACTCCGGGACGCCTGGCGTCGTCAGAAGTATATTATTGGGGGGGGGGAGGGGGAGAGGATATATTGCTGGGCCGGGGGTCCTCCCTCGGAAAATTTTGAAAATATTACCTCTCAAAACAGCGCTTTTATGCATTTCTGATATGAAATTTGGTAGTCGTTGCAAAAAAGTATAATCAAGGGGGGGCGGTCGCCACCCCCCCCCCCCTTTAATCCGCCACTGATTTTGCACAAGGAAACAATTTAGGTAAAGAATACAGAAACAAAAAAAAATATATAAAAAAAATTATAATAATTGTTGAAAATAAGACCATTTTTTTAATATGGTATTTTTATATTAATTTTTGCTAGAGACATTTCGACCTTTCTTAAGGTCATCATCAGTCTTTATTTCTAAATTAACAAAATCAATTAATCAGTTGACATGATGTCTAATATATTATGTAAAAATTATCAATAATATAGATTCCTAATTTGTGATGATTTTTTAAACAATTAACAATGACAAAATGTATTCAAAATACTTACATATACAGTGTTGTGGTTGTGCAGTACAGTGGTTTAAATAAAAAGTTTAAATTTAAAACAAATTCTATCTCCATAAGATAGCGTCAATATTGAAATTTCTAAATTATAATTAATAACAAAGACAATAATATAATTTTCTACATATCAATAGTAACAATTAACAAATAAAATTATATTTAAAAAAAAAAAAAAAAAAAAAAAAACATTTTAAATAAGAGAATTTTGGTAAATTCTCGGTTATGAAAAAAATACAAACAAAAGGAGGATATTTGAGGCGTATCAAATCATACAATATTATAAAACAATAGCAATTCAGCAACAGCAGATTTAAGCAACAACAATTAAAATTACAATCAGCAAACCTAATAAGGGTATAATAAATTAATTAATTATTTGCTGTTACTTATAAAAGACTGCATATGGATAATAAGATGAGATTACATCAGTAAATAATAAATGACTGAGGAGCTCTACCAGGTAGTGAGTGATAACACTAACCTTGGTCAGATTTATAGTTGTGTATCATTCATTTAGACTCTAATTTTTTATTATGAGTTTATTTTTATCTATTGTCTTTAAATCTTAAAAAATTAAATTTTAATTTTAATTGATGTTGCTTGAATCTGTTTTATGATTTACAGTATTGTCTAGATTTTTTAGGATGTGAAGCGCCTCAAATATTCTCCTTTTGTTTGTATTATTTTCATAACCGAGAATTTACCAAAATTCTCATATTTAAAAAGTTCTATTATTTTTTTTATGTAATTTTAATTGTTAATTGTTACTATAGTAAACAACCTTCGCTCCACAACGAGCCAAGACAGATTGACAGCCTTTAGCCTTATTGGCAATAGAGAACGAGGTACCTCATTCTTTGGATATGACTGGTCTTATTGAAGATTTTGCTAACCCTAAAGCAAGACTAGTACATTTTAAATAGTACAATAATTGTACAGTCACTTTGAAAACCTTAATATAGGGGGGGGGGATATTCTTGTTTGCTTGGTGCGACAAATGCCTTAGAGGCACTGCTTATACGTCTTACAAGTCAGAAAATGCAAACAGTGCGACATTTTATTCTTGTCATTGAAGCTCTCACTGTACAAGGAATTCCACCCGAATTCAGAGGCAAAGGATATTCAACCCTTGAAAATCAGAGGTTCTAACAAAAATGTACAATATGATAAACTTTTATACAAAATTGTTTTAGTGCATCTATACAGTCTAGTTTTTCCGTGGGCTAAAGGCCCCCAAAAAACCCAGTTTGTGCCTTCTTCCCCTAAAGTAAAATTCAAGAAAACGGTGCTGTTTGCAACAAACTACATTTGCAACAGCGGCAATTAAATTTTAAAGTTTCCTTTGTAGTCCGGGTAAAACTTACAGAAAAAAATATAACTTATATTCACTAAAAAATAAGGCCAGGTCAGAGGTTCAGATTATCAGAGGTTCTAACAAAAATGTACAATATGTTAAACTTTTATACAAAATTGTTTTAGTGCATCTATACAGTCTAGTTTTTCCGTGGGCTAAAGGCCACCAAAAAAACCCAGTTTGTGCCTTCTTCCCCTACAGTAAAATTCAAGAAAACGGTGCTGTTTGCAACAAACTACATTTGCAACAGCGGCAATTAAATTTTAAAGTTTCCTTTGTAGTCCGGGTAAAACTTACAGAAAAAAATATAACTTATATTCACTAAAAAATAAGGCCAGGTCAGAGGTTCAGATTATCAGAGGTTCTAACAAAAATGTACAATATGTTAAACTTTTATACAAAATTGTTTTAGTGCATCTATACAGTCTAGTTTTCCGTGGGCTAAAGGCCCCCAAAAAAACCCAGTTTGTGCCTTCTTCCCCTACAGTAAAATTCAAGAAAACGGTGCTGTTTGCAACAAACTACATTTGCAACAGCGGCAATTAAATTTTAAAGTTTCCTTTGTAGTCCGGGTAAAACTTACAGAAAAAAATATAACTTATATTCACTAAAAAATAAGGCCAGGTCAGAGGTTCAGATTATCAGAGGTTCTAACAAAAATGTACAATATGTTAAACTTTTATACAAAATTGTTTTAGTGCATCTATACAGTCTAGTTTTTCCGTGGGCTAAAGGCCACCAAAAAAACCCAGTTTGTGCCTTCTTCCCCTACAGTAAAATTCAAGAAAACGGTGCTGTTTGCAACAAACTACATTTGCAACAGCGGCAATTAAATTTTAAAGTTTCCTTTGTAGTCCGGGTAAAACTTACAGAAAAAAATATAACTTATATTCACTAAAAAATAAGGCCAGGTCAGAGGTTCAGATTATCAGAGGTTCTAACAAAAATGTACAATATGTTAAACTTTTATACAAAATTGTTTTAGTGCATCTATACAGTCTAGTTTTTCCGTGGGCTAAAGGCCACCAAAAAAACCCAGTTTGTGCCTTCTTCCCCTACAGTAAAATTCAAGAAAACGGTGCTGTTTGCAACAAACTACATTTGCAACAGCGGCAATTAAATTTTAAAGTTTCCTTTGTAGTCCGGGTAAAACTTACAGAAAAAAATATAACTTATATTCACTAAAAATAAGGCCAGGTCAAAAAGGGATAATATACAAATATACGTAACAGAAAGAGAATTACTCAACATAACTTAAACTCACAAAAAAGTTACTTATTTATTTATTTAGTAAGTTTATGTTCGCTTATTGTCCAATCAAACACTCATCGCGGTGCAACAAAAAGCCAAACAAAATTGTCATCCAACATCATCCTCTAGATCTCCAGTATATAGACACACTTCACCATCTACAAGAGAATACGCATGCTCACAATGCTGGTTTGTGATTGGTCACTAATAAGAGGACATGTTGGATCCCACCTTCGTACAATTTTAGATTGTTACTATATATGTAAGTTTTTTATTGTTACTTGTTACCTATATTTTATATTTTTAATTTCTCTAGTCAATTTCCCTATTGTTCTGCTTAGTGTTTATTTAAAAAACTCTTACCAACTTTTACTCTTTGTAAGTTTTAATTTTTAAGTCCTCAACTAAGATTTTCTTGGTTTTTTAGGGTTTTGTAGATTCTTCTCAAAACCCTTATGCCGAGGGTGATGTGTCCGTCTGTCCGTCGCTCTTTGGTTCATAGGGCCCGAACCGTTTAAGCTAAAGAGCTGAAATTTGAAATACTGGTGTAACTTTTTGACCCAACCACAGGAAAAATATACAGAAGTTCAAAATTAAATATGCGCATGCGCAATTCGCAAAAATGTTGTAAACTCAAAAATTTATATTTTTTTTAATTTTCGAGTGGGGTATCAAATGAAAGCTGCTGAAGAGTAGGACGCAAATATATATAAGCTTTTGTAAATTTTGCATTCCTTATTGGGTAAAAAAATCAAAATATACCCAAAAAAAAATTCCCCCCCCCCCCCCAACCACTATACTTCGGCTGGTCCTAAAATTTTGAAATAATTCATGCTAATGCCTTATTGTGGAGCGATGAAAATTCCGGGAGTTCATCCCAAATTTTAAAAAATTGCCAATTTTGGGCGCGAAAATTTGAAGTGCGCCAAAAATTTTATTTTTTTAAAATTTTGAGTTGGGTATCAAATGAAAGCTGCTGAAGAGTAGGACGCAAAGATATATATACATTTTCAAATTTTACATTCCTTATTGGGTAAAAAAATCAAAATATACCCAAAAAAAATGTCCCCCCCCCCCCCCCCCCCAACCACTATACTTCGGCTGGTGCTAAAATTTTGAAATAATTCATGCTAATGCCTTATTGTGGGGCGATGGAAATTCCGGGAGTTCATCCCAAATTTTAAACAATTGCCAATTTTGGGCGCGAAAATTTGAAGTGCGCCAAAAATTTTATTTTTTAAAAATTTTGAGTTGGGTATCATATGAAAGCTGGTGAAGAGTATGATTCAAATATATATTTGCTTTTTTAAATTTTTCATTCTTTATTAATTTTATAAGTCAAAATATACCCCAAAAATTTCCCCCCTCCCCAACCACTATATAACGGGTGGTCCTAAAATTTTGAAATAATTCATGGTTATACCTTATGGTGAAGCGATGGAAATGGTTTGAAAAAATGAATTTTTCTAGTCGTCATTACCGATGAAAAACATTGTGACCCCCCGGGGGATCGAACCCGGACCCTTGAGATCGAAGAATAAAATCATAATTACATAACGGGCATGCTTAATCTTCTACAAAACCCTAAAAAGTACTTGGTCGCAAGTACTTCCCTGTGATTTTTTTTTTTATTTGTATTCGTTTGAGCTTTATTGAATCTTGATGTTAATATTTCTGAATTATCTTTTGTTACAGACCCCGACCCCACGAAGAAGGTTTTTAATAAAGCCGAAACGTCAGGTTTTTGGAGAATGTTGTGAGTTGTTGTATTTGTGACCAAACCCTGGATTTTTCTAAAATTAGTTGTTAAATATTGGCGGTTGTGTTTATTTCGTTATGTATTCATATTGTAATGCGCTCGTTGAATTTCGATATCTAGACTTAGGGCAACCTGTATATGAAGTTACATTAGGATATCAGTTGAATCTTTCGGGTTATACCATTAGGCCCAGGTTAAATCAAGAACTAAAAGATCCTACGCATGTGGTGAGGCTATACTGCACAAGTTTTCACCAGAAATTTTCAAAGCCTTTAGAATCTCTGGGACATGAAACAATGGGGAGAGGAAGAAGTTATATGGTGATGTCAAGTGGTGATGTGCCTACTACGTATTAGAGAGGTAGCTGCGCAGAGCGACAGTATTAACGCTATCTTTATTTGAACAAGATATACAGGTTTGTGTTGGATGTCAGTGGGACGCCAGTTGTCAAATAGAGTCGCTATGTTATACCCGTCATGACATCTTCACGTATTACCCCATTTCTCTTACTTTTCGCGTATTTCATTCTGACTGTTAAATCGTGAGTACATCTACATCGCAATTATTTTGTTTAATTTCGTATGGATTGTAAGTTTTTTATTTTATTTAACCCGCCATTATTGTAAGAATTATATTATCGTTTGATTTCGGAACAAATATTGCAATTATCTGTTGATAATCGTTGTAACTTTACTTACTTATGACGAATCCAAGTCTTGGAGTAGTCAAATGTTTTTAAAAATTACGATAACCAAATTTGAAAAGTTGATCCGGTTGACGTGTTGACGTTATTATTATGAGTAGCCAAATGTTAAAAATTGTTTTGTTTTTTATATATCTTAATTAATTACTTCAATTATATTAGACTGTAGAATTGGGTTGACTTGTCTATGTTAACCATTATTATGCGGTTTCACTAACCTTGTGGTTTCTTCACTTTACTTGTTATCAGTATTTGGTTTAAGCTTGCCAACAATTGTATGGTCAAACAGTAAATGGCAATCATATAATATATTTATGTCCTTCACTTGCGTAAATGTTTTGAAGTAGAAATCACGAAGACGAAGGGTAAACTTCGTATAGGGCTAGAAGCAAAATAATCATACTATGCATGCCTAAAGGCCCCCATACACGCAACATGGTGTTTGCGAAAACATTTTGACCGTGTATGATTTTGCTTGATGTTTGACGTGTATGGCCTAAATTTGCCTGACATCAGGTTTGCGCAAACATCATGTTTGCGCAAAATGTTTGATCGTGTATGGGGGCCTTAACGTAAGTTGCCAGTTCCTGCATTTACTTACGCAACTTTGCTGTAATAACATTTTCTTCAGTAATTATGATCTTTAGCAAATTATTTTATATATTGCGAGGGAGGGAATAAAGATAAGGAGGGAGGGTTTCAGGCACCTCTGTGGCTTCTTAGTTTTTTCTCATAGTAAAAACCGTTTCTTGGCAGTCGTTTATATACTCATTAAATTTAAAAAATTACAAATAACACACTGTACTGAAGCAAGGGAATTCAGTTAGTATGCATATAATATCAAAATACCACTGATTGACTGGCCCATCACGATATTTCTGGAACCACTGGACCTATGACCATGGTTGTTTGTTGATTGGCTGCACCTGCCCCTAGACGCTCACTAAGAAACCATCCGCCATCTTGATTCAAGACGGTGGCCATATATATGCGAAATTTGAGAGATTTTTAAATTCAATCTCTATGGGGGGATGTAAAGGCAAAGTGAAAGATGAAGAGGAATCGAGCCCAGACCGATCATCTGAAGCAAACCCACTCAATCTAGTCGGTCCCCGATGTTTTTATGATTTTGTCGTATATATATTATAAAACTATATCAATTATTTGATTTATATAGTTTGTCTTAATAGAAGCGATATAATCAGATACATTTACACACTCACAATTTTCCAGCTTTAGTATTAACTCTATACTGACATTTTTTTATTACATAAAAAACAATATAAATCAAATAATTGGTATAGTTTTAAGATATATACGACAAAATCATAAAAACATCGGGGACCGAGTGGTTTTGCTTCAGATGGTCGGTCTGGGCTCGATTCATCTTCTTCTTTCACTTTGCCTTTACATTCCATTTAGAGATTGAATTTAAAAATCTCTCAAATTTCACATATATATGGCCACCGTCTTGAATAAAGATGGAGGATGGTTTCTTAGTGAGCGTCTAGGGGCAGGTGCAGGCAATCAACAAACAACCATGGCCATAGGTCCAGTGGTTACAGAAATTAAGGTGATTCGTCGGGACACTAATTAATTATATAAAGGATTTCATTATTACCAAGGGAGACAGTTTTTTAACTGTTGACACCGGTAAACGATTTTTATTTTTTTTTCAATTGTGTGCGCCAACATGCTGCGCATGCATTGAGCTTGGTATTATCTAAAAAAAATATTGTGTAGAACCTAAGTTATTTACAATTTAAAAAAACAAAACAAGATTTTCATAACAATGTTGGTTATTGTTTTGAACTTTAAAACAAAATTGACATATCCCACATTTTTTAAGCTAGAGATTTAAAACTAGATTTTAAGTACAAAAATCTGTTTTTATTTATTTGTGCTGCCCGGAAAATCATAAATTTGGATAGCTTAGTCATTTTGCTTAGTCAGCAAAATTCGTAAAAAATTAAAACATTTTCCAAAAACGCTGAAATTTGCACCAATTTTATCTTTTTATAAGACAAATAATTTCAGCTAAATTTAGTTTTGATTTCTGCCACCTTTATAAAAAAATATCGACTTTTGGAGAAGTCGGAACTATTTCGCCGATTGAGGTGAAAACCGCACCAATTATACCTCTCTATAAGGTATATAATTTTCCTATATTTCAACTGAATATCTGCCACCGTTTTGGTATTATTAAGTAAAATAATTTCATATAAAATATTTTATGAAAACTCTTGAGGTGTAGATTCAAAATATTTGTTATTTTTATTTATTGGTAACACTGTTCTGCAAAAAAAAGCTTCAGAATTAAAATGTCCTTTTCTAAAGTATTTTTGTGTGCTGAAGTCAGAATTCCTCCTATGCTCACAGTTTTCTTGGAAAATGCGCCGAGTTCGAAGAAATTGTGTTTTTGGGGATTTTCGACCCAATTTTTCGCCCAAAAAATTTCTTAAAATAAAAATATTTTGGGCGTTTGAATATTTTCAAACCATGAAGGAACACGAATCTAAAGTCAAAATAATCTGCTGACCTTACATTTTTAAGAAAATTGAATATAACATTTGTTTTGTGGCTTTTTCTGATTTGTACTGACATTATTCTAGGTTAAAATTTATGTGACCAAGGGGGGAGGGTGCACAAGAAAAATTTGGGGGGGGGGATATTATTGTATTTTAGCATATCATATTTAATTATAAAAAGTACATTCAAGTTGTTGTTTTTCCCAACTTTTATTATAAACCCTCCCCCAACCTCGAAAACATAAGACTCGGAAACAACTTTCTTGGAGCCCGAAAGTTTGTTAAATTTTGCAGAACAGTGTAATTTATCGTACCTACTAATGAAATGGAGGATTTTTTGCATGTAATAAGTAGTCTCGACTGCAATTCACAGAAAATTTTCTTTAAAATATTGAGTAGAACCAAAGTTATTAACAATTTTATAAAACAAAAAAAAAACGTCATAACAATGTCGGTTATTGATTTAAACATCAAAACAAAAATTATGCATAACTCCCTATGCAAGAGGATTGAAACTTAGTACAAAAATCAGTACCTGCATGTTGTCGTGCCGCTCGGAATATCATAAATGTGTGATATCATTAGCCCATTCTGCTGAGATAACAAATATTTTAATAATTCGTAAAATATTGAAACATTTTCTGCGCTGAAATTTGCACCAATTATACTACTTAAAAAAAAACAATGATTTCGTTTTGATATCTGCTACCATTTTGAAAATATCTTCTTTTCTTTTTTTTTTTTTTATCTGAAAATTGCAACTACATAATACGACATGTTATAAGCAATTTTGATGCTTGTTGTTACAATGACATGATTGACATGAAGTGAGTGACTGTCCACTAACAGTACTCACAGATACTGACGAGATATTACATAAATGAAAAAATGGTTAAGTATTGTTCAATAAATCGCGTGGCCACTGCCTCTTTAGACGTCTAGGAGGGTTTCCAGGAATGAATGGTAATGATAGGTTGTGGAGGAAAGAGACTTTAAGGTCATTGTGAAGGATGATGTTAGAAACATAAAAAGGAGCGTTGACTATTCTTCTTAGGATTTTGAACTGTAGGGATTGGATACGATAGGAGTTGGAACGCTTAGGGTGCAACCCCTATACTAAGTATCAACTTTTAAACTTTAACGCTAAATAATTTTGGAACTATTTCGCTGATTGAGGTGAAAACCGCGCCAATAATATTTTAACTAACTATTTACCATTCAGAGACGAACTAGACCTGCTGAGGCCCGTGTGCAAGATTTTTTTTTGAGGCCCCCTTCCAAGGTGACTAAATATTTTTGTCCCCTCATTTTAGGGTTTCCAGGATATCCTAGAAAAAATTTCGCTTGTAATTAATACTCTTTAAAAAATGGATTTCGATTTCATGGCTCAAAATAAGTACTTTTTATTTTTGAAATTTTTTCTTCGATCTATTATTTTTGCCGTAAAACTCGAGTTGAAAACTCATATTTTAAACTTCAATGCTTGGAGGAAAAATGCCACTATTAAACAGTTCTTATGTTAAGCAGAACTAACTGTATAGCCTCAAAAATATGTCTTCATTCATGTTAACTTTTTCATATTTTAAGTACTGCTGCAGAGCATTTTAGCGCTAAAAGTGCTTGGCATTTTAACATAGAACCCAGCAAACCGCGTCTTTCTTCTTAAGTAGATTCCGGGGATATTGAGTGGATAGTGTTAGGTGGGACACCCTATATAGGCATATTTTGATTGTAAATAAATTTAAAAACTTACACTAAAGAAAGTTACATTTCGACAAAACATTAAGTGTCAAAAATACCCAATTGTATACAAATCAGGTCATGTTAAAAGTAGAATTTAAAAAGCATTAAAGATCAATTGCCTCAAATAATAATGATAATTATAATTATTACTATGTGGAAGAGAATATACCTACCACATAATAATACTAATAAATAAAGTATAAACTAACTTCACCTTTTTAGTAAAATTATTCTTAATTTTATTTATTTTTATTTTATTACTTTTTTTATCCATCAAGAACAAATTAATTATACTTTTTTTATTACTGGCCGGGCGGAAGTGAGGCCCCCCTTACACCGAGGCCCGTGTGGGGCTGACCCCATGCACACGGCTAGTTCCGGCACTGTTACCATTATTTTGATGTAATTTGGTAAGGAAAAGTGCTAAGATGCCAGCGTTTGATTTATTTAAATCTTATATGAAAACTCTTGAGGCCAAAATAAAATAAGAAGTACCATAACTCTTGAGCACCAAAATTTAATAAGAATATATGATTTTTTTTTTATTGGTTATTTATCGTGTAATAAATGTAATAAATAACCTCATAACTGTGATTCACAGAGTATTTTAATCTCAATAATGGAATGAATTATGCATAATATATAGTCCTGATTATTTTCTACGAAGTCATTGGGAAAGAAACTATTAATGCATTTAATTTTACCGCTTGGCCTATATATAGGAAACATAGCCACTGATTTTTAGCATGATCCCCACGTGGAGCCCAGAGTGAAGACTAGCGTTAAAGTAAAAACAAGCTGTTTCCAACTTCACACCAACCGAATCATCTTCAATCCACCTTGATATATATAAAAAAAAAACACACGTTTTCTTTTCTCGTATATGTTGTATATAAAAGATACAGTATTCTGATGAACATAGAAATATTAATTATTAAAGCAAAGGAAAGTGTTGCGATTTATGATGATTTTTACTTTCTCATAATATACAGGGTGGTCCAAAAGTCCCCCCCCCCCCCCTCTTAACTTTTGAACGGTTTGAGATAAATTAATGAAACTTGGGGGATCTCTACCATGCAAAGGGAAGTTTGTTTTCATACAATCACCCACTAGGGGCAACCACCCACTTTGCCCCCAGGCTACCCAACTTCAAAATTTCAAATTAGAGTATATTTTTGATAGCATATTTGGATTCTACAGTGAAAAATAATAAACTTTTACTGGAAACAATTTTTTCTATTTCCAATATTTTGCCCCCTATAAGGGGGCAAAAATAGCAAAATAACCCTTCCGAAATAGTAAAAAAATAACATTTAAATCGTTAAAAAATCTAAACAGTTTGAAATAAAGTAATGGAACTTGGGGGATCTTTACCATGTAAAGTGAAGTGTGTATTCATCCACTCGCGTACTAGGGGCAACCACCATTTTGCCCCAAGGCGCTTAAATCTACGATTTTATACCTTTGCCCCCCTATAGGGGGCAAAATATTGGAGATAGAAAAAAAGTTAGAAGTAAAATATTGTTATTTTTCATCGTAGAATCTAAATCTGCTATCAAAAATATACATTCTAGGACAAAATTTTGAAGTTAGGTGGCCTGGGGGCAAAATGGGTGGTTGCCCCTACTGCGCGATTGCATGAAAACCAACTTCCCTTTACATGGCACGGATCCCCTAAGTTTCATTAATTTATCTCTAACCGTTTAGATTTTACAACGTATTATCGGTAGGGTAATTTTGCTATCTTTGCCCACCTATAGGGGGCAAAATATTGGGAATAGAAAAAAAAGTTTCAAGTAAAAGTTTATTATTTTTCACTGTAGAATCCAAATATGCTATCAAAAATATACACTCCAATTTGAAATTTTGAAGTTGGGTGGCCGGGGGGGGGCAAAGTGTGTGGTTGCCCCTAGTGGGTGATTGCGTGAAAACAAACTTCCCTTTGCATGGTAGAGATCCTCCAAGTTTCATTAGTTTATCTCAAACCGTTCAAAAGTTAAGAGGGGGGGAGACTTTTGGACCACCCTGTATGTACTGTATTGAGGGGGAGGGGTATTGAGAGGCGCGAAAATTCGAATTGGAGATTTTGATAGGTTTTCACAATTTGAGGTCCCTTGAGTCTAAAAAAGTAGTTTTTATACTAATACCATTAGTAAAAATTAAATTTAACTCCCAAATGCTGTAACCTTGATTAGTCACGTTAAATTTCACAAAATTATCATAATTTTTATTTTATAATTTTTATACTTTGAACTTGTTGAATCATGTTATTCTCTGCTTTTTTTGATCAATCTTCATTAGTAAATATGTTTTCTGATTTATCAGCTAGACCAAACCCCAAAGAAATCAAAAATCTTCGGAAGAAAAATACAACCAATTTTTAGCCATTTTGTTGAAACATAAAACACGTGTATCATTTCCAAGTATGTTCTTCTTAATTGAACTAGAAGAAAAAACAAAACAGCTTATTAGAAGATACGTGGCGTTGCATAGATTTGATTTTTGTACTCAACCAAGGACAACGGAGTTAAATCAGCCAGCCCAAATAAATCTACCTACCTGCCTTAATCTAACAGACAAAATTATATTTGACTTACAAATATAATCCAAATTATATCACTTCCATTAAATCCCCCTTATCTTTATTATCACCGACTCGAATTTAATCATTGTCATAATCTTAAATTAATTGCCAAGCGTACAATTTTTAAATAGCTTAAACTATAAATATAAATAAAGTTTTACAATATAAGTAAGTAAAAATATTTACATTGGTAGCGATTGCTTCTTGGATTTATAATTGCATTAATTACTGTTTTTTTTAAGCAATGTAATGTAAGTTAAATAAACGTTGATTTAAACATGTCTGATAGAATGGGCGCGAATTTTATATTAATTATAATCTAAATAAAATTAAGAAATATTTTCCATGATCTATCTTTGTGTAACCTTTTTTAATTCCATATATATTTGTTGGTGGATCCTATTGTGGGTAAAAAAGTTTCTCTCTTTCACCAATTCACCAATATCCCTTAAGATCTGCTCTACAAAATAATTAGATCAAAATGGGAAGATAATACCCCTTTTACATCCATTAAAGATAAAAATCTATTCATTGAA
This sequence comes from Gerris lacustris, assembly GCA_951217055.1. NCBI lineage: Eukaryota > Metazoa > Arthropoda > Insecta > Hemiptera > Gerridae > Gerris > Gerris lacustris. The sequence continues at coordinate 53,267,237 of OX578285.1, forward strand.
TGTCAACAACTCATTCTAAACGATGGAACTTTCCAATGTAACCAAGAATTATATGCCCAGAAACATGGCATCTTGATGGGCGGTGCTATGTAAATTAATGTCAGTGGAATTGTCATAAATTATATATTAGATTCCATTCTTACAAATATAGATAATAAGCTGAAACTCTTAGTTAAATATATTGACGACCTGTTTATTATAATTAAAGAATCAAACATAGTCCTTTTCTTATGTAAACTTAACATCTGCATGAAATCAGGAGTACTCTTTTATGATTCATTCGATCATAAAAGAGTTCGAATGGGTGTATTAGTGTTATGTTCAGAGCAAATATATTTGTGTGAGGATTTAAACAAATAGTCTGCGTGTGAAACTTACCTGAAATCAACAATGGGCTAATTATGACTTCCCATCCAAATTGTTTAAAATCGAACGCGTAGTTTTTTATGATATTTTGTTGGTTTGCAAAAATGTATCGATAGACATACGCGGAACCAAAAATGTTCCCTGACGTGTGAAACCGATTTTTGTCTTGAAATTTTTGAAATCGGAGGCAAAAAATGTCTGATCTCATATAGCTTCCGGTACCGTCAATAAGCTCGAAAGCAAAAAGACTGCGTCATTTCGAATATCATTTTTGGGTTGAACTGAAGGAGGCAAATACGATCGAGAATAGCTAAGCGTGATTTTGCATGATTTATAATTAGAAGAGTTTATTCCTCTTTGTCAAAAAACATTTCATGGATTTCGATGTCTGAGATATTGTTAAATAGTATACGGTAATACTGTAATTTGACAGTACCTGATTTCAGTAAGTACAAATCTAATTATAATCATTGATCTTTAGTTTATCATGGTAAAAACCTCCAGAACATGTGGGTATCATCAATGATTCACGATCCATTTTCAATATTTTAGGGTGAAGTGACGAGAATCTGTAAGATTTAAATAAGTACTTCCAAATTTGTATAGAAAACAATAACTATGACAATGTAATCAGCTAGTCTGTCAGGTTAGTAAGGATGCAAGTTACCAAATGAATAATCATTTTGCATTGTACATTAATTATATTTTGGTCAATGTGTGATTTAGAAATAAACTATGATTTTAGCTTGAGAATGATCCAAGGAGGAATCGAAATATCGCAAAGGTGAGGCGTTTGAATTTTCCTTAAAAGACCCAACTAATCAAGAATTTAAATGGTATATCAAAATATGCCCATCGTTGGTCCCATATAAATGCCATCATTTGCACCTATTGCTATTCACAAACTTATTTATATTAACCTCTAACCTATTTTAAACAGTACTCAAGCGCAAAATTGCAAAGAAATTTGGCTGGTTTGTCTAAAACAGCCCACTGATAGTTACTTTCAGTACCCATGTGACCATTCGTCCAATGATGTGATGTAACAACTTCACTATTTAGGCTTGCTGAGTACAACAAAAGTATGGTTTTATATAACACTAAATTTGTGCTTAACATACCTACCAAATGCTTTGGGTTGGAGGATAAAATTATTCAAAACAGGACTTTATGATTTGTATAAAAGAATAAAAAATATGTATATTTGACAATACAGAACAGTTTATTTAAACAGTTTCCATTACCCTTAATAACCTAGCGTTGCCATATGGCAACAGCAAAACCCCCTCCCTTTATTATTGTCTGGAGAGGTCCAAGTTAATATTGAACATTTTTAATGTGAATATTATGTCAAAAGAAGGACTAATTTGATTTTTCATCATTAGATTTGTTTGTTTTGTGCAACACGTATGCGACAAGACAGGTTTAAGAATGGGTTATTCCAAATTTGTGTCATGGAAAGAATTTTAATTTTTTTAAATTAATTAATTAATTAAATAATTTAATTATTAGTAATGAAACTATTAGAATAAAGAATGATTAAAAATATAAAATTATTGCAGTTTCACAAAATTTAATTTTTCTGCCCCAAATTGAGTGTCAATTTGAATGTTGCCATATGGCAACGCTAGGACATTAGCCTTACAGTTTTTTTTCTGTCTTAATTTTATTTAGTTATATTTATACACAAAGTTTTGATTTTTTTGCCTAATGTTTATTTTTTTATTATTTTCTAAATATTTCTCAAGTAGTCTCTAAATCTTGTAATTATTTTTGTTGAATAAGTATAATTAGTTCTCAAATAGTATTGGGCTTTTCTTTTAAAAATAATATTTATATAATAATATCTATTTTTTTTATTACAATTGAATAATACTTATATATTTTTAAAGGTAATAACAAAAATACACGGATAAAACAAAAAATAAAGAAATAATTACATAATTTTACAGATAAACAACATGATACGTATAATAGAAATTAATAATATTTTGAAAAAAAAAAAAAAAATTACTTTTTCGTTCTTTTAAATAAATTTAGTATTTTGTTAGTATTATTTGTGCTTTTTTAACCTACAATTTATTTTACATACATTATGTAAAAAAAAAATATTAAAACATTTACTGAGAAAAAAAACTGTAGGGCTAATGTCCTAGCGTTGCCATATGGCAACAACCCAAATTTGGGGTAAGACATTTTTTTCAATTTTTTGAATATTTTTTACAGGGACCTCTTAACAGGCAAAATCCCCAGAAAAAAAACCAAACAATTCCCAAAAAAAATAATTCGGGCAGTTAAGGGTTAATTTACACATTTTAACACTTTTATTTAAAATAATAAAGTAGAATTAAGTAATTTGATAAATTGAAGAAACCATACACAGATCACCAAAGTACCCAGAAAAGTGCATCTCCATTGCCCCTTTTTTAGGTAAATGATTAGAGCGCCTGTTAACAATTTACTGGTAAAGGATTTTCCATACGTAATTTTAAGTAGGAAACACAGTTGTGGATTGTGGATGTCTCTAAATGATCATTAGGTTTTACCATAGATAAATAATCAGCTTTATTTTTAGCAGATAGTACATAAGAAATACTAAAATCATATGCTGATAAAGTGTTGGCATCGCTGTAGAGAAAAGAAGAAAATGTCCAATATTTAATTTTATGTAAATACAGTACCTAAAAAATCATTTATTACTGTAGTACTTTCAGTATTACTTCCTCCTGACACAATTAATAATTATAAATACCATACATTTTCGCAATAAAACAAATAAAACACTTTGCGTTTAACAATCCCACACACTATTTTCTTATCACTTATAAAGTATAATGTATTCATATATAACAGCAGAAATTCTAAATATATATTATACTATATTTAAATGTAAAAACATATCGATGACGTACAAGGAAAACTCACTCAGTCAAGTTTTGGCGGTTTTGACTTAATGGTATTTTCTAACAGACAGATATCAGATTTATAGACTGGTAACATTCACCAAGTAATATAATACTTAGGTTTGCCATTTATTTTAACTTTTTTCTAGACACTAATTCAACAGGAGTAACTCTGCGATAAGGAAAACTAATCGTGTAAATTGTTAGGTTAATCATGTGGTTAATTCTGTTTGGTTCAGGCAAAACTAATAAGTCACCTTTTTAATAGTTGGTGAGTTTTACCTGTTTTAAGTTTCTGATAGCTGGGATTCTAAGTCATACTTAGTTAATTTTGCGTGATCAGGGGCTTCTGAATCACCTGACTTAGTTTCTCTCAATCCTGTCAAAGCTCATGTTGTAAACCTAGCTTCTGTGAGTTATTTTAGGAATCTCATTGCTTCTGCTGTGTTGTGTAAAACAATAATAGTACATTCTTGAGTTGTATTTTTGGCCGAATTAATTATTTCTGGAGGAGTATTATTCTCCACATTTTCGTCAAAGTCACTTGATTCACTTATTGTTTTTCACTAAAAACTCGATATAAACAGTTATTTTAATAAAAGAACTGCAAATTAGTTTTGTTAAATGTAAACAAACTTGCTAATCGTGCGTAAAGCTGAAGAATTCCTCTTCTTTACCGCACACTGTGCGGTAAAGAAGAGGAATTGTTCAGTTCTATGAGACGCGCATGCGCAATGAATGCAAGTACGTAAATAATCACTTTCTACGCATCTAAACAAAGATATAATGTTTATATTTCTTATCAATCGTAGATAAAATATTTTAAATAGGTTTTATTAGTGACTTTTATTTATCATAGTTAGATACAAGGGTTATAATATTAATATGGCTAGTGCTACGTAATTTCAATCAAGAGGAAGACTTCAGTTGAACTTTCAAAGAGGAAGTACAGCTGAAACTTAATAATAATATTGCCAAACACAAATTTTAAGGTCCAGTAAACTAGAATAATTAAAAAAACTGGTATTTCAATAGTCTGTTTGTGGTTTTTATTCTTGTCTTTGATAAAACATTGACCCCATAAAGTAAATTTGACTATTGATCCATTTCCATTTAGCATTATCTATATATATTATATATATATATATATATATATATATATATATATATATATATATATATATATATATATATATATATATATATATATATATATATATATATATATATAATTAATCTTTTGTCTATACATCGATCAGAATTGCAAAATATGTGGATACTTTTTCATTTCATACATTCCGAAAACCTAATCCGGCCTCAACTTTTTTTCGTGTATGTATGTATGTGTGTCTTTCGCCACCAGTTCGACTTTATAGGTGAAAACTAGCTAATCGAAGTCGATTATTTTTTTCCCCCAGATTTGTGCGTCAACATGTTGCGCATGTTGTACGCCTTGTCGGAGTTAAACCAAATAGTAGTAGCAGTAAGGGGGCGGGGAGCCCAAGCCTAGCAACCAGACCGCACACGGGTCCTTTTTACCATTCCGATGTATATTGTTTCGTTTCTTTCTTTTATCCTAACTGAGTTTGTGTTCTGTGTACTTATTCTCGCATTGGCTTTTCAAGTAGGTATATATTTTTAGTTTTTAGCTAAAAATTAGTTTTTATAGTGTTTCATTTGGTAAGTTTTGAATATGGAGAAGAAATCACGTGGTCGGGTATTTTTTTATTTTATTTTCTAATATATACATATATATATATATATATATATATATATATATATATATATATATATATATATATATATATATATATATTTCTTTTAATTTTTATGAGGAATGAACGCTCACAAGCAGTCAAAATCGAGGATCGAGGTGGTAGAGAAAATCAAGAAGATTCTCCTTGAAGCCCTTCAGCAGCTCGACAATAGCTAGAGGCCACTCTCCCCCTTGCAGAATTACTTAACGAATAAGTTTAGCCCTCAGATGTTCATATTTTGCTCAACTTATGATAATGTGTTCCCAAGTATATGACTCTGCTAACAGTCTGACAATTCCACTGACATTAATTCACATATCACCGCCCATCATATGCCATGTTTCTGGGCATAGAATTCTAGGTTACATTGGAAAGTTCCATCGTTTAGAATGAGTTGTTGACATTCAATGAATAGATTTTTATCTTCAATGGATGTAAAAGGGATAATGTCTTCTCATTTTGATCTAATTATTTTGTACAGCAGATCTAAAGGGACATTGATGAATTGGTGTGTAACGGGGATTTGGTGAGTGGAATAAAGTGAACTGGCTATGTGTTGGATATATTTATTGGTATATGATTGTGTGTGAGATTGATGTATGATGTTTACACCTCCAGAGCTAAGATCGGACTCCCCGTGTGACTCTATGCTAGGGCTTAGTCTGATAGATTCTTGGTGGGGGAAAGCACCACTAGGCATAAATTCGAGCCTTTGCTAGCCTAAGGTCTACACTTCTTTCCTAGAATATTCTAGACTTGTGAATATTCTAGAAATTGGCTGGTTTTTTTTTATTTTTTTTTCAATATCTCTATTAACGTTTTTTGCCAATATCGCGAAAACGTCGAGGTTTAGCATTAGGTGACCACTTTATACAAAAATAAAGTAAATAACAATTTCCTACATAACAATGTCCTGTGAACTCCTGGCATTGAATCAATTAGTCTTAGGAGATATAGTAGGGTTTAAGTTGACCAAAAAGTTGAAAAATAATAATTCGTGTTATTTCTGCTCTTAAAACCAAAAATTAACACGAGTTTAAGCTCTTTATGGCCAAATTTTATCTTCTAGGACCTAAGGTATTGTTCTTACAATAATAATGCAGAGGATGGACCTCTATTGCTGTTAACTTTTCAAAATTTAAACTTAGTATAAGCTTGATCTTTCTACGGTTAAAAGGAAAAGATATTTTTGTGTGTCTGCCTCTGTCTCTTTGTGGGTGATGATCCTATATCTGACAATAACTTAAGTGGAATTCAATCGATATCAACGTAATTTGGGGCACAACTATGCGATAGCGTACAAAGAACGTTGCCTGACAATTAATATTTGGAATTTTTCAAAGGTAAACTTTTTTTGTTATCTATTCAATAAGTCAAAGAAGGGGATTTTTCCGGTTAAATTTATTATGATTATGCGTAAGCTTATTATGTTTGAAATAAATTACATATTTTCTAGAGTTGAAAATACCTGGTTGGGCTGAAACGTTTCCACATAAATGAGAGTTTAATTTATCACCCTAAAAGGATCCAACCCTACACTTAGTTTATATTATTATAAGGTTTTTGATATCTGCGATAACATTAACTAATTAAAAAAAAAAAAAAAGCTTCTCCTCTGTTGATTCTTGTTTCAGTCAAAACAACGGTACTTGTATTGTTGCGCAGAAAACCGCAGACGGAGAAACTACGTACAGAATATCTGACGGTAAAATCGATGGGATCTGCCAAAAACGTATTAGACCTCCGAACAAACATGGAGGTCCAACTGTGGTGCATGTGAGCATATTCGTCTACTTTCTAGGTTCAATCGAAGCACAGAATCTGGTGAGTCAGCCTTACTTTAATTGACAAAATATTTTAGCCACAAGATTTTTATTGGCTACTAATATATTATTTTCCTCCTATCATACAAGAGTACCATCAGGATATTTAACTTTATACAGTTTACCATTAAAGAATCGACCTGTATTGTTCATACACATATCGTTGCTATACTGCAAGGCATGGTACCACTAAGATCTTTACTAAGGCATGTTGAGTCTACCAGTGATAAACCGACTGGATTTGATCATTTATAGGAAAGCTTTTTAAAAGCTAAGATTTAGTATATTTATTGTTTTAAAAATTGTTATGTGCATATTTAAGATTTTTGTGAGATTAAATTAAAACTTTAATAAACATAAAATAATTTATCGTAACTAATTATACTAATGAAAAATTTTAGCATTTAAACGGCGGATCATAAATTCTTAAACATACAATAAATAATTTAGACCTAATTAGTTTTTATGAAGGCTTTGAAAACGAAACTATTTATTCATTTCATTTAATATCTTGGCCTTCAAAATAATGAAGTCTATTAGCACTAGGAAACATATTTACTGATTCCTAGCATGAGTACGAACTAGCATAGCTGCATCCTATGCTTGTATATAACATTGTTAGATAATTAATAAATGTTGTGTTTGATATAGACTTGTGTTATTATATTACCAATCAAAGTACGTTAATACTATGGCCTTATACTCCTATTGCATTATAGTTTGTAAGATCATACCTTGGCCTCTCCGAATGGCTACTGGTTATACTCTGAGTAGGACTGAGCTCTGGGTTGAGGGAGGACCTCAAGGCCGAGCTGGGGCAGTCGGGCAGAGGAAATATGGTCGACTGACTGGACGCCTGGACGGGCTGAGAGCGGACCCAGAAAACCTCTTGAGGACGCAAACTATTTGCTACGTATTACGTGCAAACGCAAACCCTCATCAAGCACCTAGCCGATTCAAAGTACAGTCTGCGAACCTCATCCACGATGCGTTCCGTTCGTCAATTCATGGGGCCAGCTACTTTCACAAGTTTATCCCTAGCGTCGTTACTCACACAGCTTGTATTACTCGACTCACTAAGCTAGACATCACTTGTTCCGATAAATGGAACACGTAGGTAGCATGGAATTATATAATTATGGGTGTTTCCTCAGATCAGCTTGCTATGTTTAATTCTGAACTGCCAACGGAGCTGCACACTGATGCAAGTAGTATTGGATATGGTGCCACACTGGTACAACAAGTTTACAACCAGACTCAGGTCGATGAGTATTATAGTAGACGAACATCCGAGTGCGAAAAGTATTATCATTCGTATGAGTTAGAAACCCTGCCCATTTTCAATGCTCTACTTCACTTTAAGGTTTACCTCTTGAACATCTGGTTTAAATTTATCACTGTCTTCAATGCTATCAAGGCAACTAAGACAAAGAGAGAGATTTTTCCTAAATCCGCTGTCACTCCAGCACATATACAATATGTCTCCTTCCCGGGAAAATAAAAGTTAAACCATAGAAACCTTTGAAAAACAACAACTATTTTCGAAGTTGAAAATTATGCGGAGCAGTATCCTCAGCGTCACATTCCCTGTCAAATATCATTTTCAAGATTGGATCAGCATATTCGAGATACTGGTGAATTACAAGTAAAGAAAATAAATTTGAGAGCCCGTACAGTCCGAAATGTTGACTTTAAGGACCAGGTTTTGTAACAATTTGAAAATAACCCGAAAACAACAGCATGATGGTGCACCAGCACACTTTGGATTAAATTATTAAATATTAAAAAAAAATTGTAAACAAACTAGTCCAGTGAGAATGATATATACTAAAATGTGAGTAAGAGAAGGTTAGGAGATCTCCCCGAGAAAAGGGGGGAATTTCAGAGAGTATAGGTAGTGCATGCTTAGACAACCAAGGGGATAGTTGTTCTTTCCTGGACTTCTGCGCTTGCTTACGACGTTTTGCCGATCAGAATGTTTTCCCCACTACAGTAATCAAGCTATTATTCTACTATAATACCCATTTAAATAAATTCCCCTTATGAAAGATTATTCCCAAATATAATGCATATAACCTATGCTATCTGGGGTTGTCTGAGCTCATCGATGTCCAAAGCTAATTTGATAAAACATTAATCCATTGTAAAATTGGCCTCCCTATTTCCACCTCTTCTTGCGGACAAGAGTAATGCTGCCGTAGTATTGGAATACGTGAATTACAAGACTATAATGAGGACACTCCTGTAAGACCGATATAAGTAAGAGCACGACCGATAAAATCTCACGTATCCTGAAAAGACATAAGATTCAAACCATATTCACAGCAGGTGCCACCACCAAGCAACTACTGGGAACATTCCGCACCTCTCAACACCAACGGACTGTACGAAAGACTTTGCTGCTGTGGGAAGTCCTACGTTGGACAGACGGATAGACTAATACCAGCCCAGCTGCAAAAACGTATTAGAGCAGTAAAGAACAACGACTGGTAAACCGCAGTTACAGTACATTCTACGAAGATAGGTATCCTCATCAAATTTGAAGATACAAAAGTTTTGGCATTGCTACCCGGCTATTATAACAGAATTATTTGAGAGGCCATATAAATAGAAAAGACGCCAGAAAATTATAGCAGGGAAGACGGGAATACAGTTTCAAGTTATCTAAAACTTTGGAAACCCGTTTATTCCACCTTATTTTGTAATACCTGATGAAATAAACAGCGGTTATTATTACTTGACGCCTCGGAATAGGATATAACCTCCAACTCTCGACCTTCTACTACTGTTAACGTTTTCTTTTATCAAAGTAATATGCACTACCCTGAAGATGCCTCCAGCACAAGAGGCGAAACATCGGAAACATCATCCGTCATCCACTATCACTCGGTCACAAACGGAAGACCTGGAACTCAATTATAAATCCTTTGAATTGCAATTGCCGTCGTTCGTCAACTAATATTTTAGTTAGATCACTAGTTACAAATTAATGGGGACTTATTGGAAACCCAATAGTAAAATATCCAAGATGATGTAATTTATTACGTATTATTTAGTTGTTTTTTTTAATTTCTAATATAGATTCCTCTTGCTTCCTCTCATAATTATAATGTTATTCTATTCTTGCTCAAAATTCCAAGGAGATACTAGAGCTCAGCTTCAATAACTGAATTTACCTGATGTTGGATGACAACCAGTGTACATCCAACCTATCCTTAATATCCTTAATATTCTTTAAAATTTCATAATGGAACCCAGATAAACCCCTTTGAAATATTGATTTTTTGTTGAACACCGTGTATGGTACAATATCACTGTTTGATTTTCAGCAATTCACAGCTCATGTTCTAGTGCAGTATAGATGGAACGACACAAGACTGATTCACGATGCGGATAATATTGAAGGCGAAACACACCTTAAAGACCAGATATGGACGCCTCATTTATACCTGGTGAACGAACATGAGAGCAAAGTCATGGGGTCGGATAAAGACGACGTGCTTATATCGATACACCCTGACGGAACCGTATACTACGCCACCAGGTAAGAAACTCTAATTACTTTATTCAACCTTGCATGTCCAATAAAATATAACATAATTTTCTTACTTGCCGGCTATTATTATTCTAAACAAAATTAAGGCTTGCACACCGACGTACATTGTCGTTCTGGCAAAAACTTCGACCTCACCCTCACCATATGACGTCGCAGCAGTCTTTTGGTTAATCGTAGCATATACTATCTTACTAGCTAAAGTCCCGAACTTGGGATCTCCAAACATTACCCTTATTAATAAATGAAAAATAGACATCGCCTACAACATAACTACTAATAGTATCTGATATTCTAAATTCGGGTAGGTACCTTTACTACTTAGGGCCGGTAACGATGAGATACGGGATGTTACATATTGCTGTTTGTCATCGCGTTTTTTCGGTAGCGAATGGCAATTATACGGGGTTAGTCATCAACTAAATACATTTGTTGAAGAAGTCCTTTCTTTGGCTGTCGTGCCACAGATTATTATTATTGCTACATTAATCGAACGAGAAATAACGATAAGTAAATTTTAACCGGGTGTGAAAATTTACTCTTTCCGTACTTGAATCCCTCTTTGACTAAGTTTATAAAACCTGCTACGTCATTCTGAGCCGAGACAATATACCACTGAGAAACTTTTTCTCTGCTGTGCATAAAATTTAAACGGCATTTACAAAAAAATATAATACGGTTAAATGGTAAAATTGAAAATTGAGCGTTTGGTAACGATAACGGCAACACATTCAATGCACGAGAAAGTAATAATACATAAAATTAAAAGTAAATAAACCATGTGAATACGATGAAGATATAATTATCTCTTAAATTATCGGGAATCAATTACTTGTTTACTCTACATTAGAAGATGTTTTATACTGGTCTCCTATCATGACAAATTCCAAGTGGTTTCTAATTCTAAAAAAAATATTTATTCATTAATTTTTTATAGTAGCTTGTTTACTTAACTCGTAATATCCCTCTATATTTTTCTCCAAACAACATAAAAAAAAAGTTGATTTTTTTTTAATTTTTCAGGTTAAAAGTTTCACTTCTGTGTTTTATGAATTTAAAGAAATTTCCATTCGACGATCAGCAGTGCCCACTCGTGTTGGAGAGCTGTAAGTATTTCTCAAGAGTTTTATAATCCCTCTTAAACCGACATAAACGTGTTATACAATTAGCCCAGTGTTAAAATATAATATTATACAGCTTGGCCATATACAGCCAGGTCATATAAAACCAGGAAGGGCTTGTTAATTTATACAAGCCATAGTAAATTCTAATCCCAATTGACTGTTTTCTTCGTTACTATCATTGTGAACAATCTTCGAGATAATTTTATTTCTATAAAATTAATACTTATGATAAATTAAAATATCCATAAAATAAAGTATAATAATATCCATACTCAACGTACATATATATTTCAGTGTGTGCGCTCGTTTAATTTATACTGTTAGTTTTCAATGTCTATTGAAATATTTAATTTTTATCAATAAATATAAATATTGTATGGAGTATATTTTAAAATTATATTTTTTCGATATATTATATCATTGGGCTAAAAAAATACTTATAAATACAACGTTTTTATTTAATATTATTATTAGTTTTTGAACCCTTTATTTCCAGACATTTTTTATTATGGAATACATAGTGAAAATACATTTTGTGGTTCTTCTGGATTTTTTTTCATCTGTTTCAGGGGGCTACAATACCAGTCAGCTGATTTTAAAATGGGAACACTCTCAGCCTGTGAGGGTAAACAAAGATTTAAAACTCACAGAGTACACAATGGACAAATTTTTCACTAATGAAAGCATTGCAATATATTCCATCGGAGACGGGTTTCCTAGTCTCGGAGGGACTGTCATGTACCATAGCAAATTCGGTAAGTATTGTCAACAACTGGTTTGCCTTGGTTTCCTGGCTTGATAGATACCGACTATAATGAAATTTGATTTTTATGTGAATTTAGGTTAGAGTTTGTCTGATTTTGTCACATTTCACTAAGTTGGCAACTAATCAGTGTTGGTCGTAGGTATGTTATTGTTTAATATAATACCATTGATGAATTTGTTTCATCTATTTTCGTAAGTTGTGAGTTTATTCATTCATGAACTATAAATTTCAGTTCACAACTTTCTTTTTTACGACTTCTTTTTATATGTATGTAGAAAAGTATTGTCTTCACCCAAACAAACCGAATCCGAGATTTGAACGGAATTATTGGTGTTGGGTGCTTTTAAAGATCTTTTGAGCAGGGCCGTCCCTAGGGGTTTAGGCGCCCGGGTCAAAAGCACATGTGGCGGCCCCCTTTATTGCCAAATTCACCTAGTATTTTAAGACGGGGGCCTAGCGACGCCCCCCTAGACGTGGCGCCCGGGTCAGCTTGACCCGTTTGACCCCCCCTAGGGACGGCCCTGCTTTTGAGTGGTTATCAGCTTGATGTCTGTCACGCATAACAGAGTTGAAACTTGGTACAAAAGTCAGTCCTTGCATGTAGTTGCCACCCGGAAAACCATAAATTTGTGACGTCATTATCCCATTTTTCTGTCAGTAGAAGTTTTATAAAAATCGCAATTAATCGAAAGATTTTCCGATTGCGCTGAAATTTGATCCAATTATACCTCATTATAAGATGAACACTTAACTGAATTTCATTTTTATATTATATCTGCTGCCATTTTGAAAATATTGACATTTCAGCTTATTAATTTTAACGCTAACTAATTTTAGAACTATTTCGTCAATATCAACAAATGAACCGATAGAAACTGTTCAACATAAAAAATATCAATTCGACAAACCCAATCAAATTAAATTAAATAGTTCAAAAGTTATAAACGTTTATACAGGGTGACCCGTGATAAAATGTCATACTACTAAATGTATTATTCACTGCTAGATGTTATTAAGAGATTATATTTTTTATCTGCAATGATACATTTACGGGTCCACGGCAAATAACCATTTCCAGTTGTCGGATGATGAGTATTTATTATGTTATAGATGTGATAAATGGAATTAAATTGAATAGGCACTCGCATTTTCCTTTGGTTTATTGCTTGCACGCCAGGGGTTTCGTTAGTGTAAGCGTATAAAACGATTTCACCAATAATTCCAAAACAGCGAGGTTTTTCAAAATGCTGTCAGCGCTCTAAATATTGATGCATTAATATTCTTGTAATTTTAATCTGCAATATATTTATTTTTTAGCGGGAAATTACAGTTCGCTGTCAGTGCACTTTGAGCTAAGTCGACAAGTGGGGCATTACATCATGGACTACTACGTGCCCAGTGTTTTACTAGTAGTCGTCTCTTGGGTTTCGTTTTGGTTGGATCCTAACGCCGTCCCTGGTCGAACTACCCTCGGTATGTATTAGTTGCAGTTGCAGTTTGTTTGCATGACTTGTTTGTTTGTGAAGAAATCTCTTCTCTCTTCGGCCTAAACAACATTTTACTCTACCACTAATTTATCATTCTGGCTGTTTTTTGTTTCGTCATTTGGTTATTACAATCTGGCTTGATTTTTTTTTTTTTTTTTTTAGGCACCAGTACAATGCTGACCTTCATAACACTGTCACGCAACATTGGCAGCTCTTTGCCTAAAGTTTCCTACATTAAAGCCACTGAAATTTGGTTTATTGTGTGCACCGGTTTCATTTTCGGCTCTCTAGTGGAATTTGCATTTGTAAACACCATCTGGAGAAGAAGGTTATTACTTATCCTTAAATACCTGTATTATATGTTTATCAGTTTAAAATTATTTCCTGCTTCTTTTAATCCCCACGGTTTTGTTACAGAAAAACCGTTGAGTTGAAGAAAATTAATAGTAAACACATCTTGAAATCTACACTAACGCCGCAACTTAAAAGAAAGGATAACATACCGCCATTTGATCGAAGTGTCTCATGCAACTCTCTAGACGATTCTAAATTATCTTTGTCAACACCTTCGGTATATATATGTATTATTTCAACTTATTTAAACAAAATGTTTGAGTCTAAAGTCTCACGTAAAAAGGGTTTCGTTGGTAATGTGAACATGAAATAATATAAATCAGCAGAAAAACAACCCATAAAAAAAAAAAATGCACAATCAACGTGAAAACTTTTTAAAAAAATCAATTTTCCTAGGGCCTCCTGGAAAAGTGATAATTTAGCAACTGTTTACTTGATTCAAAGGAATACAATATGGCCTTTTCACAACTCAAAATTCTTCGGTTGCCCTCGGTTTCAAATATGACACTAATCTCAATTAAATTTCTTTATTATTGTGGAAAACAATTTCTTCAAGTGTTCTTTATTTTATTTTTTATTAACTCTTTAATATCTTCCATTTGATACCCCACTCAAAATTAAAAAAAGCAAATCACGTGAGTATGAGTAATCCGCCGTTTTAGATTTAAGTTAATTTGATCAAATTGCTATTCTTATTTTTTCTATGGCCTAGCAGGCCATACATTTTGCATAATATTTTTAGTAACAGCAGAAATATGGTTTTGGGGGGCGTGGAAAATTAAACAATTTTCACAAGTGTTATATATTATTGAAATCAACTCTTTAATATCTTTCCTTTGAGACCCCACTCAAAATTTATTTTATTTTTGAATGGCAGAAAATATTGAGTTTGCTATATTTGCTGATATATTTGAGTTCGCTGTATGAGAGAGTTGTGCGAGATATCTCTTTCCCTTTCCAACAAAAAAGGGTAGGATATCACTAACTCCTACAACTGCTATAGTTTAGTCTACCCTTCTCATTCTTACCCACTGGACTCGTTTGTTTACAATTTTTTTTTATTACATGGAAAAAATTGTTTAAAGGCCCTACACACGACCCGACACGACCAAACTCCCCGACAATGCTTGTCGGGGCCGTCTCTACACACGACACGACACGACCACCCGACACAACCAAACTCCTTAACAATCCTTGTCGGGTCCGTCTCTACACACGACCCGACAAGACCTCCCGACACATCCAAACTCCTCTCTATATAGGGAGTTTGGTCGTGTCGGGTTGAGGAGTCGGCCAACAGCGCTACACACGAACCGACCCGACAGGAATCGAGGGGAATCGAGGGAGGGGAGCTCCCGACGGTCACCCGACCGTCCACCAACCACCCGACCGTCGGGTCCGGCAGTTTTAGTCCGCCGACAAGCCTACCCACGCTCCAACTGTCGGGGCCAACCCCGTTCGCCCTGACGGTCGGGTGGTCGTGTCGGGTCGTGTGTAGGGGCCTTTAATAAAAAATAACCTGTCTTATGTCATGCGTATTGTTTTTCTATCGGAACAGATAACAGGCTCTATCAACAGTTCTGTTTATAAATTTACCTCAAGCAACACCTAAACAGATAATTATAATTAAAAGTTAGATGATTGACGACATTAATAAAGTTTGTATGTTTTGGCAGAAATACGGCAGTCAGTTGACTATAGATTCGTTGTCTAAAGACGCTTTCCAGTTCCCGTCCATCAGTACCATTACGGAGGAGAGCACTGTCCAAGTACCGATGAAGAACGGTAAGGCCAAGAACAAAGAAAAGCACGACGCCAACAGAGGCTTCTTTATGCTGACGCCTCAAGAGATCGCTCAATGGATCGACAAAAGGAGCAGGGTTGCCTTCCCACTTTTGTTCATAGTTTTCAATCTCTTCTACTGGTTGTTTGTTTATATCACGTAATTCTCCCTAACGAATAATACATTAGGGCATGTAATTTTAGTTTTTTAACATAATTATAGCGAATAATAAGTTTTGTATATATATCCTTGTATTGTAAGAAGAAAATGTCAATATGGCAAACAATAATAATAAACAGTTTATTTATTGTTAATTTCGCCTCTATCTTATTTACCAGTTTTACTTGACTCAAGGTTTCATTTCGAGGAACAAACTTCGGCCTACTTGGCTCGCAGTGCATAATCTCATCAACAAACAGTGAGTTACAGAAGTTGGAATGTCGATCTTATTATCAGTGAGTCTCTAGCCACATTTTTACCGTTAATCAGATTATTTTGTCTTTGTCCTTATATTTTCTTCAAAATCCAACCCCTATTACCTGTGTCAGGATAGAGCTCTTGCATAATACACTAATGCTTTGGTTTGGGTTTTTCCCGCCAATAGCATGTGTCCAATGAGACCAATATCGCTTCCAATATAATATTTACATGGATGTAATCCAGTAATCCCGATACTCTGTTCCTACTGGACGCTATCAGAAAATAGCCAGTCAATTAATGAACAAATAAGGCATTTTGTTGAAACTAGTAACATTTGCGAGATGTTTTATTACGATGGAATTAAAATAGTCATAACCTAGTTATGTAATTTAGAGTACTTTCTCTACCCTGATTAATAATCTCTTAATAAGAGGGTACATTTTTAAGTTGAAGATTCGTACCTACTCTTCCTGGTTAGCTTCCGCCTTTTACTCGTCCAACCTTTCAATTTACCGGTCCTTGTTGCTCACGACTATAAGTATTATAATGCTTACTATAGCGACTCGATACCGGCATGCGAAGGTTAATCCAAATCCGAAAGACCGTCCGTGTATGGCCAGCTATAGATCTCATCACAGAGACACATTTTACTACACGATTGCATTTTTACATACGAAATTACACAACATATATAGAGCTGATCACTCAGATTACACTGCACAGTTGCATACACGGGGGTAGTGCGATCCTAATACGAAACTCCATTTCCCACTATCTTTTACCATCGACTTGCACGTATTCTATTCAGTGTACTTTCTTATCGTTTAATTCTTTACCATTTAATTATACAATATCTTCAATTTATTGTCCCCCAAATAAGCCTATTTCCCAACATGATTTCCTTTCCTTATTCCAATCCTTTGGTACTAAATTTATCGCAGTAGCAGATTATAACGCAAAACACCCCCAATAGGGATTTCGAACACGCAATCCCTGCGGTGTCACACTCCTTAATTCCCTATCCCTAACCAACTATAATATCCTTACTCTTGGCGAATAAACAATTATCCCTTCCGATCCAAACAAACTTCCAGATATCCTAGATTAATTGGTATCAACACCTATCATACAGCTCCCCTCCATAGCCTCTGTTCTTGATGACCTTTCCTCTGACCATAGTCCTGTTCTTCTAATGCTTGACATCAACCCTCCTAAAATTGCTCCTAAACCTCAAGTGATCAACGGATGGGATTTATTTAAAACTTTAATTGACCAAAGGCTAGATCTTAAAATCTCTCTTAAAACATCTACGGACATTGATTCTTCCCATTCGATGTCCCTGAGGCCTCCACTGTAGCCGAGCTTGAAGCATCGTGTTCCAGGATGCCTGCACTTACAACAAATTCTTCTTTCACATCACTATCATCTTAAAAAGAAATAAAAAGTAATTAGTAATATATATTGCAACATTTAATTTTGATGAAAACTAGGAATTGCTTGGTTCTAACATTGATGTGAGTATACCGAAGTAAAAACTGAATATGAAGCTAATAGGCCTTTAGATGATTTACATTGTTTAATTTATATGAAGTTGTATTGTTCAAAAGATTGGTTTTCCCTTCTTAAAACGTTTATGGATTCTTACTCGATTTAATGGATATATTGTACTTAATCGTTTCATAACGTGTTATCCGTCATTGTCGCAGTTACAGTTTACTAAAAAAGTCTCAATGAATAGCTATATATAAAATCTATGTTGCAGGCTATGATTTATCGACTTATATAGGTAGAACCTATGTTATTAAATAAGAGATTAATCAATTTTTTTTTTTTAATAAAAACACGCTTTGAAAATTTCTTTAATTAGCTTCATTTGACTGTAGGGCAGAAATATTGTAATCTATGTTTGACTCACTTCCCGATTACCTAGAAAGCTGAAACATGCACAAATTATTATGTATTTACCATGACAATACAATAAACAGTCATTAGTTTTACAAAATCGTTTATATTAGCCGATAAATCAATAAATTTTCACATTTATAGGGAGCAATTTTAGTGTATCTATTTTGTCAAACCAAATAGAAAATTGAATGCGTCAAGAGTTGTAAGTTAGTTTTGTTTAATGTGACCAAGACTAAAAATTAAAAAATAATACATAATATTTAGAATGAAAAAAAAATACACATTAAAAACTATTTTTTATAATTTAATAAAAAAAAACGACTAATTTTTATCACTTGCTTTATTTATGTTTGCTGTTAATATCTTCATTTGTGCTTTGTCATGGGCTTTTCTTGAATATAATTAATTCTGAATTAATTTGAATATTTAGATTTATGATTGTAATATTTTTTATATCCACCATTCAACTCATTGTGAAATTAAATTAAATCTTAATTTAAAATGTTAATTTATAAATAGCCTCCCCACTTCAATTTGGAGGGTATTTTATTTTTAATAATGGAATGAATTATGTGAAATATAGTTCCAATTATGTTCCCAATTAGTTAGTGTAGTTTAGATAATTAATTCTTTTCTATGGCGGCTCTGGAAACGAAAAGTAAATTGCTATCTAGTTTATTTTTTTACAGAGCGGTATTAATGGCAAACTTCGTGGATTTCAAGATATTAAAATAACAATTTGATTTTTTTTAACATAAACTCGTATATCAACTTAATAAATGGGCCGAGAATAATTATCCCTTAGTGGTCAGCGTAACAAAGCTAAATGAAATTAACATCATAAACTGTAAACTTCCAAACTTCCAAGATGGATGAACGGAGTACCGGGATGTGGGAAAACTCAATACATTCTGCAAAAACACAAGGTAGTGTAACCAGGTGGCCGCGAAGCCCCGGGCCCGCCCTGGTTACCCAGAAAAGCCCCGAAGTCGAAGCCCACGCTTGAGAAAACGGGAGCACAAGGCAGCAACCAATGGTCGGTCCAGGTATGACCAGCGAACACGGGTCGACCACGACGACCATGCACGAAGTAAATAAGCTTTTATATGTACAGTGATAAGCCCGCCACAAGGCGCGCTACCAACTTTGTTTGTGTGGCGACGTATTACACTAGGACATGAGTAGAGCTAACCTCAAAAATCCGTTGAAAATAGCAAACCAGTCGACAAAAGTCTATAGAATTGTTTCTTCATATATAATAAACGGGTCAGATAAAACCTACATGAGAGTATTCATAGGAGAAGCTGTCCTCATGCATGCTGGTTACGTCGGATTCATTTCGGCATTCACTAGAGCTTATATTGCATGTAAATGACCACCAAATTCCATACATCGGGAGAACCGAACTTCGATCACAGTGGTCTAACATCGATCGCCTCGTTCTGCAGTCCCTGCCAGACTCTCTCAAACATCAAGAAGATGTCCCCTAGACGTATGTAATCTCCTCTCGTCTTACTATAAACAAATACAGACTACAAACCCGACACTCAGATCATTCAAACCAACCATTCTAGATGGAAAGTTCTATCAACTCAAACCAGACTACTAACGTTCACATAAAGTGAAAAGATCATGCTTTTTGACTGTTTAAAAAGAATGTTAAGAACAAATAAGAATCCACACAATACATGAAGCGCAAGGACTAATATACAAAAAAGTAGTAGGTACCAATTGGAATAAACATAAAACATCTACCTATATACAATAGTATTCCTCACTCGGTCATAACGCTAAGTAGACATACACTACACTCAGTTTCAGATATTTAACCACAGGTGAGCAGGACCTCATCAATTCCTTAATAAATGAAACTCAAAATATAGGCGAAGAATCAATTTTAAAATGCCATAAGAATAACAGTAGAGAACAAGACAGAGAGCCAAACGATCAAATTATCAAATAACAAATGGCAGATCAACTAGAAGATGATAATATCCAAAATAATGACATTGTCACAAAATAGATACAAGACTGCTGTCTATCAAAATACGAATACAATATATAAGCCACAAAAACAATAAATCTAATTCACTTTAATATTAGAAGCCTACAAAATCACTTTGGTGAACTTCGAATTATTATCGAAAGCTTAGATATTGATGTCCACATAATAGTTACCAGTGAAACATGGCTCAAATAGTTCCCTACCCCCTTAAGATTAGAAGGATTCATCGAATTATACAATAATAATATATATATCATAAATGTGATGGTACCACAGCCTACATTACGAACGACATAGACATTATCCACACTTCTTTCCCAACCAGTCAAACATTGTAATGGCCTCTACTTTCAATACAGGTACAGGTACAACAATCAGATAGCTACGGTGCTATATTATCGTCCCTGGGAATGTGACCTATCCGAGTTTAATAATTCCTTATATACTCATCTTAACAGCATCAATAAAAAAAATCACATCCTTGTCGGTGACATAAATATGGTCATTATATCTGATAAAACTGATCCTAATATTCAACAAGAAACCATGTAAACATGTCCTAACTGCTTTAGGATACGAATCACACATAAACCTTCATACAATAATAGAAAAGCTCAGTAAATATTGTCTGGATCATATTATATGGTTTAAAATAAAAAATACATTTAAAACTCACTCATATAGATTATACAACGACAACGGACCATTTCCCTGTTGGCATTATTATCTACCCGGCAAACAAAAATAACTCGACTTAACAATCTATAAAAAACGCAAGAACATAATTCTTATCAGAAACACAACTAAAATTATATTGGAGGTAAACAATTGTGCTTGGGACGAAATATACAAAACAGATGATATTGATAAAGCCATAAACATACATTCTAGTAAAATTACATCATCTATTACAACTAACACAGAATATTTTCAGGTAAAAACGAAATTTATAAAACGAAAACTGTGGATAACTAATAGAATTATTACTAGAATGAATAGGAGAGACAAATTATTCAAAAGACTGTCTAATCAACCTAAAAATATAAGTACCATAGACATAGAAATAAAGTTAACCCGTTAATTAAAAAATCAATCAAAACTTCATATTTTGTTGCTGTCCCCTTTAAATTCTACTGATGATTTTTAAAAAAGGGTCTTCAGGGGAGTTTTAAAAAATAAAAAACACTAAGTTTTTTGCAATATTTCGTCCCTCTTTTGGGACATTTTCAAGCCTGAAAATTTTTAATTAAAGATTAGAAAAGATCTTTACATATCATTTAAACATTTATCTAACATAATTATGAATTGTTTGAATTAATAATTGATAATTTCTATAAAATTTAAAATAAATAATTAAGTAATAAATAAAATTAAAAATAAAAGAATACATAGGTGGTACTGACAATATACTTGGTGTGGTTGATTTTATTTTTACACTTCTCTAATTGGTGTAGACTGTTTCATATTGATAAAAGAGGAAAGAAAGTAGCTCAATACTTTTGATTCGAAATTCCCGGCCTTTTTGGCAAGAATTAGTACTTCATTTTCCCGTGGGGGCTGGAGCACGCTACTGCCCATTTCTCCCCACTCTAACCTTGTTAAAGGTTGTTTAAGAGAGGAGACGACTATCTCAACTCAAAATATTATTTATCTATGCGGAACGGGACCAGGACCAGACGGGTTGTCTAATCGCCCCTTTATTTATTTCTTTGAGCACCCTTGATTCTTGATAAAAAAAATTCAACGATTGTGTTCTTCCCGTTTTCCTTGTTCTTCCAAAACTTCTTGGAATTTGCATTACTAGTGCTGCATTTTCTGTGCCAGAATAATGAAGTTTTTCTAAATTTTCTTAAATTTCGTGATCTCAAGAATGTACAGTATGATTTTATATAGAGCGCTACCCCCCTGACCTGCACTAGCCGTGTCTTCGGAGCTTAAGTGTAATGATGAGTTCAACTTATGCTTAGGGTCAAATAAAGCACAAAGCAGCACAATAAATTACTGAATCTTAGGTCCATAAAAATTGACCCCCAACATTGTCATTGCCCCTAACAAAACACCTTCATTAAAAGACGAAAGCTTTATAAAAAAAAAAAAAAAAAAAGAATGGCAATAAGATAACCGGGGTTCCATAAGCACAACTACAGTATTTATGGAAAAATGTATTTTCTAAGTTTCCTGTGATTCTTTGTACTAGTATATTGTCGCCTGTTTTCTTAATTTTATTCAGATTAAGTACACATCTAGATGCCTTCTTCGCAGCCTCCATTTCCAGAGCTCGAGCCAAAGCTTCTGAACAGTTTTCAAACATTACCATTCACAATGTCTGCTGAATATCTGGATCCCCTATATCTTCAATAAAAAATCTCACCGTTAATTGTTCGAAAACGTCATCAGACAATACATCACTATATACTATTCGAACTAGTCTTTCCATGTCAAGTCCAAAATCCTGTAGAGTTTCATTAGCCCTCTGAACACGTGATTTTAACTGCATTGTATGGAGTGGTTTCAAATGAGCTTCCCAAAACGTAATGCTTTACCAATTTATCGTTGTCATCTTGAACTTCTAAAGGTATTTTCTTTAAGTGCCTTACGCCCGTAGAGCCAACATCAACGCGGCCGCTCTTTCACATTTTTATCCCATCCCTTAACATTTGTGGCACAGTCAGACTGCCTAATGAATATGGTCCACCGTCCACCGCAAGTCTCCTTCTAGCTCTTTATCTCATTTTTCACCCTTTTCTCCAAAGCTATTCCGTCATTGATGTGAAACTCATATTCTTCGGGATTTTCTCCATTTCACTAATGCTTGTTGTTGTAATTGAGCCGTTGTTCCCCTTGTTGCCAAAGATCTTTCCTCTAACTCTCTTTTCAATTCTAAGCACTGTTGAACTAGTTTTAAATTGACCATGGTTGTACTTACCGCTTCTGTCACCAATTGTTAAGAGCTAAAGGTTCGCAAATAAGTACTGCCAAAAACAAATGTATATGTATGTATGTATTTGTATTCTTCATGTAATACTCGACTCAACTCTCACATAAAAAAAAAAAAAAATCCCTGACTTCATGCAATGATTGATAGTAATACAATATTTGGTTGAACTTAAGGAGATAATACGATAGAAAATCACTTGGCGTGGCGGCGAAATTTTGCTTGATTTATACACTTGAAAGATTATAGCCCTTTGTCAAAAAAGCTCGTTCTTGAGCCCCCCCCCCCCCCCCTCCATTTTTTATAAACCGCTTAATATTCTTCAGCTTTACCCAATAGTTTATTATTTTAGCCGCTTGGAAGAAGCACTTGTGGTCCCCAAAAATTGAGCCACTTTTTAAGCCAGGCTCCGTACTTTGCTCTCTCCACCTGATATTTGCCCTCTCTATTTTGCTATCTATCCTATTGAACAAGGGAATCGACAATGACAACAGGAAGATTGCAATGTGAACCATAATGTTCGCGTAAATAGTTGCTTCGTCGTTTTTTTTTTTTTTGCATTGTTTTTTTCGCATCGATTGTTAAAATCGTTAATGTGACAAGTGTTCCGTCACTTTTTATAGCATGCCTTGGTACAACCAGTGGTCGGACAGTTTAAAGAAACGAGCCTGTAGATATTTATTACAAAGATATTTAGGGCAGTTTTTAGAGGAAAAACTTACGCTCGATCAGTTGACGGTGGACCTCTACAATGGGACGGGATCTGTGTCAGGCGTTGTTCTCGACGTACACGTAAGTGTCATCAAGTTGTATTTAAATGAGGTAAAACTGAAGAAAACGGTGCTATTTGGGGAAGGGGTCTGAAAAGTGTTATCAACTCTCCTATGTACAAATCATACTTATATTATGATCTCTCAAATGTATAAGTCAGTAAGTGACGCTCTTGTGTTCGCTTCTTCTTTATGAAATGACGGCTCTTAGCATTTATGCAGTTTGATTTTATGAAATTCACTATCATCTATGTATATTCCAACGACTCTGGATAATTCCAAACCTAAGGCACCGCAAAATAATTAACATTTATGCACTTGATTTTATAAAATTAACTGCCATCTACTTACATTCCAAGTCGGGGGTACTAATTTGCAGGTCAGAATGTATTCTCTTTAGTAATTACTAAAGTTGTACTGCGGGTTGTATTGCTATTTTGGTGGTGAGATAATTCCTCGCTGGTCAGGCATAAATAATAGTTTTAGAGAGCTGAAACTTAGTAATTAAACGTAACTAAAAAACTTCTACTTAATTATTAAACTTTGTCCCAGCTCCTTCGCCTTATTAACAAAGTATAGTGAACATACTGTGGATGGTAGTATGTATTTGCAGGTCAGACATTTCCTTGCAGGTTGGGCAGAAATACTTGTTTCAGAGAGCTGAAGCTTAGTAATTATTCATAACCAAACAGAACCTACTTAGTAAATACACTTTAATCCAGTTACTTAGTTTTACTGACGTATTAAGTCTCATGATGGTCGGGTGAGATATATCCTTGTGGTTTGGGCAGAAATACTAGTTTTTGAAAGCTTAAACTTATTAATTACATAACTAAACAACCGCTATTTAATACATAAACTTTTCCCTGTTTCTAAGCCTTACTGACATAGTTGGTTTGGGGAGAGTTCTCCTTTTATTGCTTCTTTAAGCCTTTCAAACAACTTGCCGGTGGTGTCCAACAAACATAGAGGGTGGTAGGACAATGGCAGTTTCGGGTCTCCTTTTCCCATACTGATAAGAACGAGTCGACTGGCCATCTAGCGCTCACAGAAGATACCTCGCTTTATGCAGGGGTTAAACATGCCTAGAAGAAGGTTTGGGTTCAGTCTGTACACTTCTATCAGAACTTCACTTGTGACCCCGTCTGGACCTGGTGCCTTCTTTTTTTTATTGACTGGACATCTTGTCCCAGCTCCTCTTAGGAGAAGGGGAGGAATTTTTTACTGGACAAAATCAAAATTGATGTCAAATGTAAGTCAGGAACCAGTGAATGTAAAAGGAGTAGTAATTGAGTGCGTGAAAGAATATATTTACCTCTGTCAGTAAGTATAATTTCATGACTCAATAAACAGCGAGATAAATAGAAGAATAAATATAGGTTGGAAAAAGTTTTGGTCTCTCGAGAAGAGTTTTACGGGATGTATTTCCGAAAATATAAAAATACAAACTCTGCAAAGATGTATATTTCCGCCTGAAATGTATGGTTGCCAGACTTGGTCCCTCACATAAAAACTAGACCGCAGAGACTAGTCTCAGCTCAGTGCCAGATGATGAGGTCAATGTTCGGCATAAGCAAGAAGGAAAAGAAAAGAAATAGGAACATTATAACCAGGTATGGAGGAAAAAGCTTAATGAAAGAAAGTCGCAAGCTGAAATGACAATGGGCTGTACATGTGCACAGAATAAAACACAGACAGATGGCCAGAATATCTATGAAATGGACTCTATATGGAAATGTAGGAAACAAAGGAAGACAGACCAGAAGATGGACGGATAAGCTATTAGAAAGGTTAGGGAAGGTATGGCACAGGACTGCTACAAACAGGTTAATTTGGAAAAAAGGTAGTTAACATCCAAGTTCAATAGGTATACAATGGTGCAATAGTTCAATACTAATAAAAGTTGAATAGGAGCAGAAAATTATAATAAACAGCAAATTAATAAATAAACAAATGAAAAATTCAGATGGTTTACCCACCAATAATTAGGGAGGTTTCTGCTTCAAGAAGTTGGTGTTGATAAAGGTATTATTATTTTAAGGTAAACATCACAATATACTTGAATAAGTAGTCTTCTCCACTCTATTATATCTAAAGCTATTCTTTTCCAGCAACTTGGTATTTCACGACACTTCTTTTCTTTATCCCCTTGTTTCCTTGGTCTTTCTTTTCTTCTCTTATATTGTATTATCTGATCTTATATTGATAATGTAAAATGTATTAATTAAATAGCAGTTCTTAAGTTATAATATATAATTATTAAGTTTCAGCTCTCCAAATCTATTATTTTTGCCCAACCTGCAAGGAAATCTGACCTACAGTGCAGTATACTTGTTTATTAAGGCTAAGGATGTGGTTCAAAGTATATTTATTAAATTGGGATTGTTAAGTTAAGTATTATTACTAAGTTTCAGCTCTCTAAAACTATTATTTCTGTCTGACCTACTGAATCTTACTACGACCTGCAGTACAGTATATGTCGTTAATTAGCTAAGGAGCTTGGCCAAAGTTTATGAATTAAACAGCGATTGTTTAGTTAAATATTATTATTTAGTTTCAGCTCTACAAAAATACTATTTCTGCCCAACCTTCACAGATATATCTGACCTCCAAAATCATACTATGGACCTGCAGTTCAGTTGACTTTGCTAATTAGGCTAAGGAGCTAAGTCAAAGTACAATAATTTGCTAGAGGTTGTTTTATTATGTAAAATTAGTAATTACTAAGTTGCAGTTCTCTAAAAATATTATTTCTGGCCAACCTGCAATGAATATTTGACCTGCAAAATCATACTATGATCCGCAGAACAGTATACTTTGCTATTAAGACCAGCTGTTCCAAAGTTTATAATAAATAGCAACAGTTTAGTTATGTGTTACTCCTAAGTTTTAGCTCTCTAAAACTATTATTTCGGCCTGACCTACTTAATCATACTACAAGAGTCAGGTATACAGTATATGTCGTTATTGATGCTAAGGAGCTGAGCCAAAGTTTATTAATTAACTAGTGATACTTTTGTTATGTATTGTTACTGAGTTTAGTTCTCTGAACCTATTATTTCTGGCCAACCTGCAAGGAAATATTTGAACTTCAAAATCATGCTATGACCTGCAGCACAGTATACTTTGTTAGTAAGGCTAAGGAGCTGGTCCGAAGTTTATTAATTATAATAGCTGTTGTTTGGTTTTGTATAATTATTTATTTAACTAGAGATTGTTAAGTTATGATTTGTTAATTTCAATATTGTATAAATTTTATTTTTATTTTTTTTTCTAGGCCCTCAATGAGTTGGGAGACCAAGAAAATTTACCCATTGAATTTGTGGATGGCTATGTATCAGAGATGTCAGTTTCTATTCCTCTGTCTCAATTGTTTACTGAATCAAGTTACATCGAAGTGACTGGTTTACTGCTCACTGTGCAACCAAAGAAAAGAGCTTGTGATGGTTTGTTTGTATATTAGTATTATCTCTCTTTATTCTTTTCCTAAAGATGGAATGCTTTTACTTCTGTCTTTCACCCTCCCTCTTTGATAATGATATTAATTATTTGAATCTCTAGGCATAGATAAATTGTAAATTCTGTCTTCCTCCCTCAGTAGAGCCCCGGAAATCTGAACCCCAAAAACCCTGATGTTCCCAAAAACTTTTGGGGGGGGGGGGGGAATCTAAGACATTATACACTGACAGTTTTGCAAAATTTCCCGGGACTGTATTGTGCTGCCTGTATGTGTTTCTTAAAACCCTTCCCCATCCTCAGCCATATGTAATATATTTCCCTCAATATATGACCATTATATATGCCGTCCTATATTACTGAGGAACCAATTTATTAAATTTCTAATTTATTCATAATTATTATAAATATCTTTCTTAACAGAAATACCAGGTATTCTACGTGCCAGAATGTAGGAATATACCTGTAAACTATACCAGGAACAATTTTACCCTTTTTATTTATTAATTAGGGTCCGTAGGCAAAACCAAGGACCCTTATATTTTCCGTCCGTCCTGCCGCCTGCTCTCACGGCTACACTTTTCGTCCGATCACTTTGAAATTTGGCATGTATGTGTCTTGTACCTACCCACATATTTTAAAAATATAGCGACTTAAAAAAAATATTTTTCAAAAAAATTAGGGTAAAAAAACTTAAGGGTTAAAAATTTTACATTTCGACACCGTGAGGGGTATCATATGAAAGGGTACGTCGAGCTGATTACAAAAATATATAATTCTTTGGTTATAACTTTGATAGGGCGAGCGTAGATGAGTTTGAAGTGGGTGTGAAACGTGTCCCCCCCTTCTATCTTGCTTATGTGAAGTGCAAAAAATCTGAAAAAATTCCTGAACATTCTTAGACCAAAAGTAAAAATACCACTTTTTGGAAATTTCGAAAAAAATATTATATTATTTTTTATTGACAAAATACGTTTTTTTGTAGTTATGGTCTATTCGATGTATTTATATGGTTGTAGTCTGGTTCAGTGGCAAAAGAATACTTTATCGGAAGTTTGTTTATGTGTTTTGAGAATATCAGACCCATAGGATAGTTCAAAGTAAGCTTTTTAGCATTTTAAAAAACACCATCAATAGGGTACTACTTAAACTATACAGTGTGGCCTACGGACCCTCGCTGTTTGCTGACCAGCACACACTTGACCTGTTTATTTTATTTATAAGTGCCCTGGTCCCAATTAGTTCGGATTTCCTGGGTTCTACTGCAATATTAATGATTTCGATCTCTGGACATCAGTTTTCTATTACTTTATTTATTTATTTCAGGAGGGTCCATGTTTGAGTCGATGTGGAATTCGATGTCTAACAGCATGCAACTCGCTGCTGAATGTTTACAGCAAACAGTTGACGAGAAAGAGACCGAAGGTGCTAACTTGATGGAGGGATTAGAACTTTTTGCTAGCGCAATTGATTCTGGTATTTTTTTATTTTTTTTCAACCGTGATCGGAATATATAGATCATTACTATAGAGTTGGATCGTTAATATTGTGCATTAATTTTCTCCACCAATTATATGTTGCAGGGTTATGATTACATTGGTTATTTGATCAAATTATTAGGGGTTTGATCAAAACTTGGTAGATGACTATGGAAGATTTCCCCTTAATATTGAAGGAGGATTAAAACCCTGCCTGAGAATACTGGTTGAAATGGCGGAAAGAAGGGGGTGGTATTGTGGACTGTGAACAATAGCATGTAGTGAATTTAATTTGGAATATGTACGTGCAACTTCATGGGAAGTTAATTTTTATGGTTTACCTCCATCAAGTAAAGTTGTCTAGACTTGGCGGATGGTATGGCCCCCAATATCTTCAGTATCCCCATATCCAGGTCTCCCGTTTATCTGTAAAGGGTGTAACAACTGTGCCCATTACAGTAGAATGATCGCGATAACAGGTTTATGGTCCCACATCAATCGAAATGAGCGTACTTAAACTGAAAAAAAAAATAAACTGTAAAGAAAAAAAGAAACATAAAAAAAAAGGAACTTCCAACCACTAGGTGAGAACAATTGGAACACTTCACTACCCCGGGTTAAAGTGTGGCCTCTATGAAGACATTTAAGATTTTATTAAATAAATAAAACTTAACAGTGTGTAAAACTTATGCGGGGTAATACAATGGTGGGTAAACTCAAAAAGACAGTAGAACCAGTGCTCTGTGGCAGACACACACTAGCCAATCCAGAGGGGAATAGCTTATCCCCTCTATGAAACTGGAGATCAGGCCTTCACTTAGTTCACTTTCTAGCAGGTAGGTATGCAGAACCCTGCCTATAAAGTACTAGAATGTAAAACTTTCCAGACTCAGTTAAATTATAGACATTATTAAAAATCCACTAGACTAAATGTGCTCTAGATTTATCATATCTCTAAAACGATCTAGTGGTTTGAGTAATTCTCATAATTGTTAACCAACATGATAAAATATGTTTCATAAGTAAGTGTTTTTGTCAAATAAAACAGTGGAAGGCAACAAAATAGGTTAATTTGTCATAAAATATTTTAGATTTTATTTATTTGAACAGATGTGCTTTTCAGCATCTCCTATTACAAAGAACATTACTGTTTATGGTCATATCATTTTGTTTTTTCATTGAACTATTGCTTTTTTACAGGAAAACTTTTTGTATCCCTGACATCTAAACAAAAATAAGTTTTCTCTAATATCATGCAAAGTAAACTCAATTTGTGGCACTAAATCGAAACATGTAGTAGTTAATATTTGGACAGGATTAGAGGCAGCCAATCGTTTAGAATGCTAACTTATATTCCGATTTTGAAAATATAATTTTCCTTATCTATTGGATATTATTGAAGCGAGCTTCTCACATTCAACAAACTATGCATCTTGTCTGTCTGTCTGTCTGTCTGTCAGTAACGTTCACGCGTGTGACGATAACTTGAGTTTAGTTGAAATTTGGTATACATGATCCTCTTACTAATACTCAGGCTAAATTCGTTGGACAGCGTGATCCGTCCAAGAGTTCGCGCGCAACGCTCGCGTAAACGAGAGGTTCAAAAATTAAATTGGAATTTAAGGACGGAAAAAGATTCTATCATCATCTATTCGATGAGACGAACACTTTCCAAATAACATTTTTTAGTAAAACCAACAGCGACACCGCTATGAATTAATAAAGATCGCTAAAACTATTAAAGCGGACCTAAACGTTTAAAATAGAGAAAACAACCTTTTTACCGATATCTTACGTTCTAACCTAACGATTTTAATAAAACTTTATAGACACCACCTGATGCACAATTGAAACAGGCATGCAAAATTTCAATTTGATACATGCAGTAGTTTGTTTGTAGCAAAGAGATACAAATTATAAATATTGAAATGGAGATGTGTGGTTAGAGGAATAGTGAGAATGCGGGGTGGTTCCTTTACTACTAGCCGCTGTACTACTACCAGACCCATTATCTATCAACTCATCATGATTCACGATAATCTATTTTTTCAATATTCAATACATATTTATTACTATACGCTCGCTTCAATGATAGAGCCACGCGATGCCTAGTTTACTATCAGTGGCCCACACTACACTATCTACCTTTAGACCTTCAACAACACCTGTTTCAATTTCTTTAAATTTCACCGAAAATTTTTCTTTTTTTGCGCATTTTCCCACTGTATTTGGCAACTTTCACCACTTTCGCACAAATAGCATACAACTTTTGGTCTGTAACCTTCTCCTACTGTCTTTCCACTTATGGAGTGTACAGGGTTTTTACAAAAATCACAAAACCGAATATTTGCTCATAAGCAATACTTGAAGATTAAGCCTGTGCTTATTATTTTATTTATGAAACTTATTTATAATCTTGTCGAACAGTTATGAGATTTGATCAAATTACTAGTAATTTGATCATATAACTAATTTAATCATAACACTGCAACTATATGTGTGATATAAATATATATATATTTTTAAAAAATACTATTTATACAATATACAAATTAGTCAGATAGATACGCTTAAGTTTTTATTTAAAAAGTTTATTTGTTTGTTCTAAAAGTTGACTATACTGTGATAGTAGAACATTGTGAAAGTTTTTAGACACCCTACCCTGTATGTATATAATATTATTACTTTTACTCTACTTATTATTTTTATTCTGTTAATAATTTAAATTATTGTTATTTTATAGTTTTGACTCGAGTGAAAATAAAATTTGTCAACACAATCTTGCGTTTGGAACATGTACCGATAAAAGGAGTGAATGGAATAGCTGTTGAGATAAGAATCAGCAAGTTTGTATTTTATTCTGAGATTCATCTTCATAATGAGTTCACTTATCTGTTTACCTAACAAGGTTTATTAATATAACTTCTACACTGTAAATTATAAACAAAGGATGTAATGGAATCTTATAACTAAGTGATTTACTGTGAAAGTGCTAAAGTGAATAATCACTTAAATATTTTTTCATTGTGAATTATTGAATTATAATAGATTGATCTTTGCAACTGCCCAATCACTTAGATGCATAGAACAATTATTTGGGGAACTCGGGTCTTACACTTGTACAAGTAACTTAAGGTCCCTTTCACACTCCCCCTTGATTCAGCTGATTGATTGATTTGGCTTGCTAGAATCTTGTAGAATCTGACTCATCCAAGTCAAGAAGAATCTGACTTAACAAGATTCGGCACAGTGATTTATAGTAAAATATAAACAAACTATGTTCTTACCTTCACACTGGCCGAATCAACTTCAGTCCTCCTTAGGTATTAACAAAATACAGACACATTTTTTCCTTTCTCATATATATTGTAATTAAAAAGAGAAATATTGTCATGGACATAGAAATGTTAATTATGAAAGTAAAGGAAAATGGTGTGATTTATGAGGCTTTTTATTAGTCTAATTATTTTTCTTATATTATTTTAATGATTCTTTCTTATATACTTAGTATATAAAGAGAAAGTATTGTGATGCCCGAATATTCAACAATTTTTTCACTGAGTGAAGTTAATAAAAAAGATACATTTTAGTGAAGCATTTCGGTTAGTTTTTAACTGTATTGGTCCTATACTAGTATTATATTTTATATTATTATGGATTATATACTTCTACTGTAAATGTACATGCATAACTTAAAATAGATCATTATTGGTAAATAGTTATGTTTTGCAACCAAGCATAGTAAAGCTAATGATATCCATGTTTACTTTCTCGTACATGCATTATATATAGAGGTGTAGTGTCTTTGGGTGTAGTGACCATTTTATTTTTTATGCATTTTTTAATCACATAACTAGCTATAGCTATCTGTGGCATATTAGGGCCACTTTAGATATCCTAATGGACAGCAATTCTCTGTCAATGACAATACTTCCTCTCTGTATATGTATACGAGAAAAGAAAAAAATGTCTGTCTGTGTTCTGTTTTATCAAGGTGGATTGAAGTTGATTCGACTGGTGTGAAGGGTGAAACAGAGTTTGTTTATATTTGAATATAAATCGCTGTCCTGAATCTTGGTGAGACAAATTCCCTTTGATATTATGAATCAGATTTTGCAAGATTCTAGCAAGGTAAATAAATAAATCAACCGAATCCGGGTGGATTGAAGTTGATTTAAACAGTGTGAAGATGAGAACAGAGTTTGTTTACATTTTAATATAAATCACTTTCTAAGTTAGATTCTCCTTGATTTAGATTAATTTAGATTTATGAAGAATCTTCCAGTGTTAAAGGGGCTTAACAAGTGGCAAATTATCTTGGGCTTTGAGCTTTTAGCTTAGCTTTTTTCATAGTTGAATATAATATATACTGGAATTTATATTTTTTTAAAAGCAGTATCTACTTTAGCTTCTGTTTTTTGGACAAGGTTTATTTACTAATTGAGTTTAAATTTTTATTTGTTATACTGTAATAGTAATAAGCTTTGGGATCCCAGTAAATCCCCTGACCTAGCAGTCAACATAAGTGGACTGTGTCAGTCCAATACAGTTTGAGTTGTTTAAAGCTTCTTTACAATGTTTAATAGCAGTGAGGAGGCTTGATTTCTTTTTTATTAGCTTAAGCTGAAGCTTTTTTTATAAAGTAATTAATAAGCTGAATTAATAACTAACTTGAATTGGTATATTGTCTTGTACCATAAAAATTTAACGTTACCTTTAATGTAGTGATTCATTCTTTGTAAATAAATCTAATGATTAAATTTTTTTTTAAGAGCTAATTTATTGGCTTGATTCAATATTTTTAAATTAATATTTAAATTCTTTTTAATTCTAGTATAGACTATTGTGACGAAGCATGTTCTGATCCTATGTATGCTGACACAAGTCCTCAAACTACTTATCAATCTTCAACATTTTCAATTAAGAAATTTCACTGTGAAAGTATAAATTTATATACTGACGAATTTCCCGCAGCTAGCCGAACCTTTTCACGATCTGTCATCTTGAAACAGGTAAATTTGTTTGTGTAATATTACCTATTTTGGTATGGTATGTTGCTACACCAGATATAGAGAGCCAGGTTTTTATACTCCAGGATATACTCAACTAACTTTACTCACTAATAAATTGTTAAAACTAAAATCTCCCATGTGAAAAAAAAAATCGTAATAATAGATTATGTTCAATCTTGAGGAACAGAACTGCAAATACACACACACACTGCTGCAACACTGAGGAATAGTACTATAATCTCTATTTATATAGCCTTCAAACTTGGCTTTAAGCTAGACCAAGCAGGTGTAGATGACGATTTAGTTGACACTGTCCCTGAAATGCCTGTCAAAAAGATGACTGCAACGTATTGCAGTGTCTCCAGGGCGAAATGCTCGTCCGGGTCCCCATAGCTATATGCGGGCCTGCGTCCGCACTTGTCATTATTGGACATTGATCTCTATGTAGGTTTTCACACGTAGCGGGACCCGAACTTGTTACCTATTGGATCTCAATTTTGTTTTAACACGTAATTAGATACGGGCGCAGGCCCGCGTGTTAGATGGGGGGTACAGACCTGCGCCTGCACCGTGTGAAAGAGGCCTAAGGAACAACATATTCTCTTAGAGAGTTGGCTGCATAATAATTTCGAAGCCAAACTGATTTTTATTTTTTATTATCCATCTGATATGAATATATAGTGCTTGACAATTTTATTTTTATTTCAGGATTACGACCAAGCAAATTGTCATGTCAAATCTGGAAATGACGCAATACTTTTTGGAAAGTTATCAGGGAGGCAGGAAATAAGACTGAAACTCAAACAGGACGATACGGTTTTGGGACCTAAGGTTAAAATTTATTGTGGATTGAAAATTATTGTTACTAATCATTTAATTCAATCAGTACTTAATCATTTACTACCAATATTTTTCTTTTAAATATTAATTTATTAAAAATGATTGTTTTGTTTTTTTCATAGGTAGACATCGAGTTGAGTTTAGGATCTCTCACTCTATTCCTGTCGCCCCGTCAAATGCATTTGATCGTGGAATTGGTCCACAGCTTAGGATCTCCTCATACTCAAGACACTAGGTTATAAACAACCTTTGACATTATAATGCATTATAATAATACAGTAGAGTCTCGCTAATCCGGACCCCGCTAGTCCGGACATCCGTATAATCAGAACGGGCCAAAAACTATGTACAATTTGGAACCAGGGCCTGTTCAGATTTATAAATTGTTAAGATTATCGGGGTTTCTGCTTTTATTGTCTATTAAAATTTATAAAACTGCTTCTAGTATAGTTTACAGGTGTACATTGCAACTTTCCGACACGAGGAATACCTGGTATTTCTGTTAAAAATAAACAGCTTTAGAATAATCATGAATAAGTAAGAAAATTGATAAATCTGTTTTGGTTCCAAAGAAATGTAGGGCAAAAATATAATGGCAGTGTATTCCAGGAAATACAATTATATATATGACTGAGATGGGGAGAGGGTTTTAGAAACACGTAGCGGCGACTCAACAGAGTTCCGTGAAATTTCGCCAAGACCAGTGTACAATGTCTTAACTTTTTGTGAAATGATTACCCGTAACTCGAATTTCATTTCCGAACACAGCTTGTTTCCCTGGAAGTCCCTTCTATACCTGCACCTGCGTAATAGATTGTCATTTTAATTTAATTTATTTGATATTCGGACTGGTAATAGAACAGTCCTTAAATAGTGTTTTTTTTAGACTAATAGAAGTAATTTTTTACGATAAAAACATTGATTTTAAATTTTAATAGTTTTACCCAGCTAAAACTTGTTTTACAGACATTTTAAAAATGATTCCGTTTAATCCGGACTGGGTCCGGTCCCGTCAAACCTGGATTAGCGAGACTCTACTGTAATTATGTTGACATCAATGCATGTTTTTGTAAGATTGACAAAAACCGTACAATTAAGTCTTTACTTCTACTCAAGTATAAAAAAAAAGGATTTAATTACGGAATAATATGTGTTTATTAAATGTTTTTTCTAATAATAATTTTTTCCAGTAATGTTGAGCCTAAAAACTTCTCTCAGAAACCTATGAATATTTGTGACTATAAAAAAGTGGAACAAGAGCTGCAGGAAAATATTTCATCTTTACCTTCGAAAAATAAACTCAAAGAGAAGCATCAGACAAATCCCGGGTGGTCTTCTGCTTCGATAGGTGTGTATATGTCTAACTAGTCCCGATGAAACAAAAATATTTGACCCCTTGCACTTAAATTCCTAATGGAAAATAGTTAAATAATCAGAATTTTATTTATTTCTCCTGTCCATTTATAAATATGTCAGTTACTGGACCAGTTATTCTGTTTTGTGATTACTGTTATTCTGTTTATTGTAACAGTTATAAAGTTTTAGTACTGTTTATATTTTTAAAAGAAACCTCACATTGAGCAGAGGGTTTACATAGAAAGTTAATATATATACTACTGTGTAAATTCAAATACTTAATACATGGCACAGTGAATAAGGCGGTGACTCCAGAAACTCAACGTTCATGAAACAAACAAGTTCGACTCTCCCACAGACCACCAATTTTTATGTAAAAATAGCAAAAGCATACACATCCTAGTCACTCAAATATTTATATATGGATATTATTATCATAATGGGGTCTTCAATTATAAATAAACATTAAAACTGTAAACACAATAACAAGAAGTTCTAAGTAGGTTAAATATCACTCTCTAGTTATAAAAACAATAAAATATACAAATGCTACCTGTAATACAAGGTTTATCTATCTGAATCTATTTTAGTCATCTTGTCATATTTAGAACCACCCTTTTTTTCAAATACAAATAAATATATATTTATATATTCCAATAATTTCAAATTTGCAAAGGGTTTAATATGAAGCAGCAATAAAAACTATATGGCACAAACTATAAAGAACACTAAGAAGTAAAACACCTAGAGAGGAGACTAAGAAACAAGGATTGTTTCAGAATCTGGAAATATTATTATAAATAATTTATTCAAATACTAAACTACTATTAAAAAATTATTTTTTTGTCTTTGCTTTGTATATTATATTATAATTAAAATATTTTGTTATTCAGAAGAAATAGACGAAGAGTTTTTTCCCATGAAAGGAAATGCAGGTGTTTCAGACAGTATTATTTCAGAAACTGCAATGGACACTTCAGTCGGTTCAACATTTACATCTGCTACAGACAATAGGTTTCCCCTTATTAATTTTACTTTTTTTTATGATTAAGTTTTATTTATTGTTTAATTGAATTATTAGGTTTTATACTCTAATTATTTATAACTTATACAACGAAATAAGAATCATTGGTTTGATGCTTTTTTTAACTGGCTAACCAAACCTAACAATCGACAAGTAATGATTAATCTACAATTTAACATACCATAAAATAACATACCATAATTTATTTATTTAGTAAACCGAGTTTTTATTTATTTATTTCTAGCAAGTGTTCATGTGTATCTTTGGAAAATTCAGCATCATGGAGTGGAAGACAAAGAGGAAGTAGAAAAGGTAGTAACATTAGCAAAAATCTTATCATTATTTGTTTTATGATTTTCGGTTTTATTAAAATTTACCTTAAAGTATTAGAGTGCAATGGTTCTGTTCTGTATAAATATATCAGTAAGTACAAATTTACTAATATTTATTTATTTAGTGTACAAAATGACTTGATTTTTGTTTAAGGATTATCGAGCGTGGGAGAAGGTGATTTTTCCGGTGAAATGACTGGATTTAATATTCGACTTGCTAGTCTTTCTGTAGTGCTCCTTCATTCCGATGTTTTGATATTCGACACAGATAGTTTTAGTCTTACACCTACATCAGTTTCATTGATGAAAAATTTATCTTCTAACTTTTTTCAAAGTCTTGGAGTGTACGAAATCCAGGGCTACGGAAATAAAGATTTTACACAAGTCAAAAATCTTCTATCTTCAGCTTGTATGCGGTGCCATATTAGGTAAAACAGTTATTATAACTAAATGTTTTAGTTGACACTGTTAGATTAAACCATTCTGATGTGTATTAAGGTTTTTCAACAGTAGAACATTTGATATTGTATAATAAGCATAATGTTATTTTAGATTGATTGCTACTACTTTA
This sequence comes from Gerris lacustris, assembly GCA_951217055.1. Classification (NCBI taxonomy): domain Eukaryota; kingdom Metazoa; phylum Arthropoda; class Insecta; order Hemiptera; family Gerridae; genus Gerris; species Gerris lacustris. The sequence continues at coordinate 53,305,257 of OX578285.1, forward strand.
ATGGTTGAAGGAAGTGAAAAAGGGAATGACTGGAGTAGGTCTGTCGATGTGGTGTTGACAACTGCTAGCTTTCAAGCTACTGAATGCATATACAGCGAGAAAACTAATCAGGGTGAAAACTCCCCTCACTTTGTCGAGGTGCATATTACTAATGTTCAATGTAATTTTTTAATCGAGATACAATAATTGGGCTTAAGAAAGACCTCGGTTATTTATTTAACATGTTTTTGAAAGCATCAACTAAAACTATCAAAGTTTTTTTTTTTTTTTTTTAGTTGCTAAATTTTATGAGATCAAATGAAGACAGTGTTAAACCCCATTTTCCTATTTCTGGCTTGCCTGATGTAAGGTTACACTTTGAGCAACATAAAAAATTTCGTAATTCCAACCCAAATGCTTTTGTTAAACTGGATATAAGGTATTTATCTTACTATTTATTATTTAATTTATATATATATATATATATATATATATATATATATATATATATATATATATATATATATATATATATATATTTATAGATAGATATTGCTAAGCCAGTTTCTTTTATCGAGTTTCTTGTCTATTTTGCTCAGTTTTAGTATAACAATGCAACAGTGTTGGACAGAGGTTGATCTATCTATAATTGACAGAATTAGTGCAATAATCCATCTTGAAAATGTATGCCAATCTACAAATTTAACTAAAGAAACTAGAGTAAGTATATTATATTACAATTTATATTTTCCCGGTGTCATAATATGATTTTGCATATTTCTGTATGAAAGTAAGTTGCTGGTGTTTTTTTTTGTAATGTTAGGACTTATTTTTATGGGAACGTATTTTTATTTTTGGTCCGTAGGCACATATTGCTGTGTTTGTCTGTCTAGAGGTCGCTAACTCCAAATTTGGAACATTTTTTTTTTTTTTTTTTTTTGGAAGGGGGTAATGCTGTATGCATCGTGCTGACGTATGGTAGTCCCCTGGTGTGCGAGACTCTTACTCAATAAATCCCCCTCCCATTCAGGCCTTTAAGACCACTCCGGGACTGCTTTCGCATTACTTCAGAGTGGAGACCTCGCATTGCACTCTATAGTGGTTCCATCTTCTTTTTCCTTTCCTTCCTCTACTAATTATTTAATTATTTTTTCCCCCTTTTTTAAAAAATAATCTCCTCTTCGGATTTCTTCTACCTCTGGTTTACTTTGATGAAGGTCTTTTAACTTCCTCCATCAATTCTGGCTGCTGAGCGTGCAAGCGAAGAAGGTATGGTGTGCATCATCAATGTCAGAATCGCCTTAGTGGCATGTCAGGCTATCTTTCTTTCCCATCCTATGAAGGTAGGCTTGAAAATGTCTGTGGCCAGAAAGGAACTGTGTCAGATAGTAGTTTATAATTCCAATCCTACGACCTGTCCACTCTGCTAGGCCCTATCAACCTCTTAGTCCATCTTCCTCTGCTTTCTTAATTCCAACATTCTTACCATTTCCGCATGGTGGGGTTTCTCGCTTCTGGTCTGGCTCCTTCGAGTTCAGCTCTCCGATCGTGGATGCACTTCCTCTCTGATGCCAAGAGGTCGATAGGAATCACTCCTGCTATGACAATTACAGCTGGTTCTGACACAGTATGAGCTTGCTACTCTTGAGTACTCCTCTTCTTTGTACGTAACCCTTCTTTTTCTGTATTTCTCCTTCTTAAGGGAGTCTGTCCATATCTCACACCCTTATAAGATTTTCTTTGTGTAGGAAGTTAAATGAAATTGGAGGGCGCCCTAAGTATATATATATATATTATATATATATATACCTAAAGTAGATGGACCATCTTACTTTAGGTGTGCAGAGTTACAAATTAAATCATTTGAATAGATATGTCTCAACCCTTTCTTGTAAGGTCATCCTCAGTCATAATCTTTATTTTTTTAAAAGAGTGTTATTAATACTGCGCAGAGTTTTCTCATCTCCTGTCAATTAAATTTTAAAAATTAAAATTAAAAAATACCAAATATATGAGGATGCATCATTAAAAATGACTGCAAAGTGTGTAAAAAAATAATTAAATTTAATATCAAAAGCACCTTCTGGTACATCGGTTGTGATATTTAATCTCTTATGGAGATGAGAAAACTCTGCACAGTATTAAACACTTTTAATAATAAAGATTATGACTAAGGCTGACCTTACAAGAAAGGGTCGAAACATCTCTATTCAAATGATTTAATTTGTATTCTTCACACCTTAATGGTCCATCTTACTTATTAATAATTCAATAAAAATGGTGTCGAGTCCATCGTACTCGATATATATTTTTTTTTACATTGTATATTTTTTAGGAAAAAGTCATTATAATAATGACTAGAAAGAAAAGATTTAGTTAAAACCATTATTAAAAGTTATAGCTGTACAAACGTTTAAATGGCTACCCGTGAATCAGCTGGGCTAATTATTCTCTAACAAATGGGTCTGTTATGTTAAATTGCCTACGGATTTTTTGTGCGTACTGAAAGCATGTACTTGGACACTTTATTTTAATTATAATTTTAATTTTGGTTTTTTAGCATGAGCTGTCATCTTTTTCTAAAGCAGTTGAGACTTCCTTGGCAGATGTAAAGTTTGATTTTAAATTATCTACACCCTTTTTAATAATAAAATTTCGGTTAGTTAATTTTTAATTCTTATTTTATATATAAATAAATTAAATGAAAATAACATGGGGACAGGTAATTCAACATCATTAACTCTGAAATATCTAGGAATTCAGAAAAGTTACAAACGAATTGTTTTGTTTTCGGGATAGTTTCAACTATGTTGAAATTGGAATCGCAATTAAATGAGTTTTCTAGCTGCCTTGCAATTGCGACTACATGTCCATCTGATGTAAAAATGAATCAATGATCTTGGAATATCAGCTAAGAATTATAACATCAACACAAACATATTTAACATTGTCATATTGTCACAAACATATTTAACATTGTCATATTGTCACAAACATATTTAACATTGTCATATTGTCACAAACATATTTAACATTGTCATATTGTCACAAACATATTTAACATTGTCATATTGTCACAAACATATTTAACATTGTCATATTGTCACAAACATATTTAACATTGTCATATTGTCACAAACATATTTAACATTGTCATATTGTCACAAACATATTTAACATTGTCATATTGTCACAAACATATTTAACATTGTCATATTGTCACAAACATATTCAAGACTCAATCAAAAATTAACTAATTTTTATTATCCCTATTATATAAATATAGGCTGTAATATTTCTCCTTATATCATTAACAAATAATTTATTATGTCAAAAGATTTACCTTCATGTTAAATCCACTGTGATTTACCTTTGGATGTTAACTTGCTATTTTACCTCCCTGATGGCATTTTTTGTTTGTCCATTTTTCTTTTATTATTAAAAATGCATTATGTTAAAAGGCAAGTTTATGCTGTGATCATGTTTTATTTTTAGTTTCCCAATACCTGACCTACGTCCAGTTCATGATTTGGAAAGAAGTCCATGGTGGAAACGGAATGTAAGGAAGGATATATTGTATTTCAATTTAATCGAACCATCTGTACGTTCTGAATCCAACAACAGAACCTATTTGCAGTCTTATAAAATGTATTGTTCTGAAATTGTTGCTCTTTTTCAGGTAAGGTTATTCTCATTTGTGTCCAAAATTAAATAAATTATTTTCAATTCTGAATATGCAATGAAGATTTGCTTTCATGTTAAATCCACTGTGATTTACCTTAAGATGTCAATTTACTATTTTATCTACGATTGATACGAAATATAAACATTGTATCTCTGTTTAGATGCGTAGAAAGTGATTCTTTAAGTACTTGTATTCATTGCGCATGTGCGTCTCATATAGTTCTGAAGAATTCCTCTTCTTTACCACTCTAGGGCAGTAAAGAAGAGGAATTCTTCAGCTTTACGCACGCTTAGCGAGTTTGTTTACATTTAACAAAACTAATTTGCTGTTCTTTTATTAAAGTAACTGTTTATATCGAGTTTTTAGTGAAAAACAATGAGTGAATTAAGTGACTGACAAAAATGTGGAGAATAATACTCCTCCAGAAATAATTATTTCGGCAAAAAATACAACTCAAGAATTAATGCCATCTTTATCAAGAGAGAGATACGAACTTACGTACAGCAAGTTTATTTTTTTCTGTATTTAAAATTTAAATCTAACAATCGTAGATAAAGTACGGTACGCAACTCGTGCGAAAATGGCATTTTGCATTGCTCGTGTGGTTTTACTACACGACGGTTTTACTACACGATGTGCAAACTCCACACTCGCATGCAAAATGCTACTTTCCGCACTCGACGCGTAATGTACTATTACATCCCTAATGGCCCTTTTGTCCACTTTTCGTACGACATACGAGTATTAATAATGGATAAAAGACAAGCTAGGAAGTAACGTATTCAACTGACAAACTAACGAACAATACAGTTAGAACACGACTACAAACACGCTCATACATATATATCTAAACCATAATATGTTTGGTGTTTTAGGAAGGAAGTGTAAATGTCCCTGTAGCTTTTGCACGTGCTACACACAATAAATATGGAAGTAAACCTACAAAAATCGGACAGTGCATAGGATTACCATGGTATGTATTTTATATAGCATCTAAAATGTAACTGAAATTTGTTAAGTGAACAATTATGTGTAACAACCATGTGCCATAATTGGCAAGTATTACAGAATATATTTAACAGACAAATATTTTCAGTCATCCATTTCTATTGGGGTTACTCCAGGGTCTACTCCCTCAATAATTACTATCTCTTCTAATCTGGGCTGCTATTGGGCTACATTCAACCTCTTTCACTGGGCACATGTGTCTAATGTTTCTCGTAAACCCACAAAACCAACAAATTAGTTTGTTCTTTTCCCTTTTTTGATTCTAAATTTTGATATTTTATTATTATGAATATCTCTCCACTATCCTCCGGTTTTGAATTCTCTGTGCCTTCTGCCTTTATAACTATAAACTCACCCTTTTCATTGACACCGCAAGCCAAAATAACCGTTGTGACTGTTCTCCTAGGTTCATAATATGGCATCTGCTGGATTTATCAGAATTACAAGACACAAATAAATGGTATTCACCCTTTCGGTACTGAGGTAGGAATGGAAGGTTGTGCTCTACAGACTGGGTTGTTTTTCAGACAGCCTTCCCTGAGCCTGAGTAGTTTCAACCTCCACACCAAACTATCCATTCTTCTACGCTTTCTCACCTTATGTTAACTTTCCCACTTGTCAAAGAAGATATTTTTCCTCTATCCCTTGGGTATTTAGAAGAACCTATCTATAAAATTTCATGGTCATATGTACTCTGGTCCTATAGATATCATGACAAGTCAGTCAGTGGCATTTGGATTTTACACATATAGATTATTATAAAATGTATTTCTCAACTTCAAATGACATGTTTGATGTTTTGAAATCTGTGTACTAAGTAATTTCTTGTTTTGTTTCTTTGTTCTTTTCTATTAAAAATATGTTTATTTATATTATTAACACACATTTACATTATAATCGCGCATTTATATGATTTTACTTATTTATATTTTAGTATTTCATTCAGAATAAATCCCAAAGAAATAGTAACTGAACTTGAAGAAACAGACGATGGTCCTTCATGTTCTCAGTCGTGCTTTATTGAAACGCCTCCTAAACAGCCTTCACCATTCAGGTCTAAACATGTTGTCCATGGAAACAGTGATTCAGGAGGGTCTGAGCCCAACAAAATATCTGAAAGTAAGAATAACGATTCAAAAGTCAATAATTTTGATTTTCTTGTTACCAATGTTTTAAATGTGCTTATAATAACTTCATTTTTAATTTGTTAGCATATGGCGAAGAACTGATAGTGCCTGCTAATAAACAAGAAATGAATGATTTCATCAACTTAGCTACAAGAACTGCGAGGATTCAAGTAGATGTTTCTCTTCCTTTTGTCGCTGTACATTTTCCTTCTAAACACTTCTATGAAGTGTTATACAATAGGTAATATGTAACATTACATTCCTGTAATATTTAACTGTACATTTTCCTTCTAAACACTTCTATGAAGTGTTATACAATAGGTAATATGTAACATTACATTCCTGTAATATTTAACTGTACATTTTCCTTTTAAACACTTGTATGAAGTGTTATACAATAGGTAATATGTAACATTACATTCCTGTAATATTTAACTGTACATTTTCCTTCTAAACACTTCTATGAAGTGTTATACAATAGGTAATATGTAACATTACATTCCTGTAATATTTAACTGTACATTTTCCTTTTAAACACTTCTATGAAGTGTTATACAATAGGTAATATGTAACATTACATTCCTGTAATATTTAACTGTACATTTTCCTTTTAAACACTTCTAGGAAGTGTTATACATGTGGTAATATTTATCATATATTTGTAAATTGCTAATACTTTACGCCGTTCATTCATTTTTACATTTTTTGGTCTTATCTAACAGTTTTCTTGCAGGTTTAACTCAGATTTATCATTGTGGCAAACATCAGCTCAAAAATTGCATTCCTGTGATACTGGAAATAATTGCCACTTGGATGATTACTCAAGACATCCTCTATTTCCAGCATTTTCATTGTGTAAATCAGGATTGTTTTATGGTCAGTTTTCTTATTGAATTTTGCTTTTTCCCTCATTTGTGTTCTTATTTGTTTACTTCTGGTTACTTACAAGTATTTTGAAGTTTATATTAGGTTTGTTACAACCACTCCTCAAACTAGTTTCAAACTTTACGACGCATGTGCATTAGAAAAAAACTTTCAAATGTGGTCCGATGAGCATGCGTGGGACAGTTCCAAACCAGTTTGAAGTGTGGTTGGAACAAACCTATTATTTCCTGAATTATATTAATTGAGGAAAGTTAAAAGAAAAGGGATTAAAGCTTCTAAGAAGTTATATTGCAATTCCCCTTACTTTGGCACTTTATTTTTATCAACCTTTCAAGTATTAGTTTTTATCTTTTCTCAATAATATTCTTTTCATAGTCCGGGAATCTTTGAAGTGCGGCATTATTTGCAGGTGTGTACAAAAGGAAGGAGCACATGTAGAAAACATCTACTTTAATTATGCATAGTTAAAATGTTTTATTTACATGGCTATTTGTTTGGTGGGAAACTTATTGAAATAACAAGCATTATTTATTTTCTTAAAATAACTTCATACCTGGAAAATGGTTGATTTTCGAACCCATAGTTATAAGGACTTTTTTAATCACCTCACCCCTGAAGAATATTCCAGTAGTGTAAGTGAGACTTCAACCTCTTTGTGAGTGGATTTCACCAAAAAACCAAGTTATTAAAGAAAGTCCTTATATATATATGGGTTTGAAAATCAACCATTTTCCAGGTATGAAGTTATTCTAAGAAAATAAATATTGCTTGTTATTTCAATAAGTTTTCCAACAAACAAATAGCCATGTAAATAAATCATTCGTGACGTGTACTTCACTGGAAAATCAAGTTGTAGATTATGAGTCAACCCGCGGAAGCCTAGGCACTAAGTTAAGGATTTTTTTGTTTGTATTGATGAGATCTGTAAATGTGTAAAATATCCCAAAGTATCAGTCAGTGACTAGGTGTCGGCTAGGCACTACTCATGATTATTTTTGACTCGTAAATGTGATGTTATACAACTGTAGACTTTTTAATTGGTATGAAGATGTCCCAAAATAGGGATGAAATATCACCTTTAAACTAATATCTTGAATTATTTTTTACCCCAAATTGACACTTTAAAAATTAAAAGAAGATCCCAAAGTATTTTTTTTAAACACCCTACATATATAAGCAATTTTTTTTTTTTTTTAGATTCAGATTCAGATTCAGATGATATCTCTCCTGGAATTTCTCAAATGAATAATGCAAAATCCAAGCAGAAAAAGGCAGTTAAATTAAATGGACAAAGTAAATATTCATTAAATATTGCTGTGAGCCAAGGATTATTCAATGTAGAAACTACTTTAAAGGTATGCAGCTATGGAATCTAAAAATTGAAACTTTTATTTATTTGAGAACTAGATATTTCTATTATAAATAAAATGTCGAACGAGTTTGTTTTAACCGAAGTATTTTGAGACATTTTCATTGTTGATAAAACTTACAAAGTAAACTTGGTCAGTAAGCAAATGCTAATTAAATACTAATTAATTGTATTATATCTATTTAAAGACCAGCAACTCAAAACAAACATTTATTTTTATTGGAATAAATGTGGTTGCCTTAGCGTAGCAATATATATATATATTTATTTTTATTTTATTTTTTTTTTCAATTAAATTTCCCATAACCATTTCTTAATCCTGAAATAATAAATTCGTCAAAAAATGAAAGAGAGCAATGCATTCTAGAACTTAAGTTTCACTTCTAATGCGTGAGAGCCTCACACTTTTTGTTTTTTTAGTTTCTGATATGGTTATTTGCTTACCTGTTGACCCTCTTGAGATAGCCTCCCGTATTTTGTGTGGTTTCTACAAGTACAATCGTGTGTTAATGTTTGATCTATCTTGTTTAACTTCATGAAATATTAATATAAAATTTCTTTTTAAATTTATTCTTTTATTTAATTTAGTAAATATATTATTCTCATTCAATTTTTTTTATAGGAAGTTTCTGGGAGTAGTGCACCTGAGCTACATGGAGAACTTCAAATCAATGTTGAAGAAGGAAGTGTGTTCATTGTGAATAATTTTAAAGGGGTTCCCCAACAAAATTACGTTTGTTTGCTTGTCAGTGAAGCTGCTCTATATTTTAAAGGTACTGAGTTTTTACCTCTAAACTTTAACGTAATGAAACTATAAGGTATGTGGGTTTATACACATATTGCTCATTTATCTATTTAATTTTTTTTTAAAAAAACATTTCTGTTTCACTCATGACTTGTGTTCTGGTAAGGATCATCCAAGTCAGTAACTGGAGAAAATTAAATTGTTGGTTTTATGCTGGGAATCAACTGATTAATAAACAGGTCAAGTGTGTGCTAGTCAGCACACAGTGAGGGTCCGTAGGCCACACTGTATAGTTTAAGTAGTACCCTATTGATGGTGTTTTTTAAAATGCTAAAAAGCTTACTTTGAACTATCCTATGGGTCTGATATTCTCAAAACACATAAACAAACTTCTGATAAAGTATTTTTTTGCCACTGAACCGGACTACAACCATATAAATACATCGAAAAGACCATAGTAATAAAAAAACGTATTTTGTCAATAAAAAATAAAATAATATTTTTTTCAAAATTTCCAAAAAGTGGTATCTTTACTTTTGGTCGAAGAATGTTCAGGAATTTTTTCAGATTTTTTGCACTTCACATAAGCGAGATAGAAGGGGGGGACACGTTTCACACCCACTTCAAACTTGCCTACGCTCGCCCTATCAAAGTTATAACCAAAGAATTATATATTTTTGTAATCAGCTTGACGTACCCTTTCATATGATACCCCTCACGGTGTTGAAATAAAATGACAAATTTTTAACCCTTAAGTTTTTTTACCCAAATTTTTTTGAAAAATATTTTTTTTTTAAATCAAATTATAATTATTATTAACTACGGGAAACAGACAGTGAAAAATACACTCCTGTGCCGGGATTTGAACCACGGGCCTCTATATTTCCAGTATAGCGCTCTTCCATCTAAGCTACGCAGGAGAATGATTTTTCACTACCGTAATCGATAACTAGTCCCGAATCCAAGCTTTCAATATTCATATACATTTAGACAGTCAAATTTTATGACATTAGAACTAAACCAAGAATTAACGCTTATAATTATAAAGTACTCAATTAGTACCTGTACCTTGTACAATCAATTCGAAATTCAATTTTTAAGTTTTTGGTAGTTTTCATACTACGGAAAGTTAAATTTTAATTTAAATCAAATTATAATTATTATTAACTACGGGAAACAGACAGTGAAAAATACACTCCTGTGCCGGGATTTGAACCACGGGCCTCTATATTTCCAGTATAGCGCTCTTCCATCTAAATCTAATCTATATAGAGATAGACATGCCAAATTTCAAAGTGATCGGACGAAAGGCGTAGCTGTGAGAGCACGCGAGAGGACGGACGGACAGACACACTCAGGAAAATATAAGGGTCCTTGGTTTTGCCTACAGACCCTAACAATTAAAAACAATGTGGCATTTAAGTAATGTAAATCCTGAAACAACTTTTGAAATGTGTATTATTTTTTCTTGAGGAGCTTTGTTGCTTGGCCATTATTCTATTACTACCATACTCTTTATTATAAAATTTTATTATCATTTGTTTAATATTGCTTTTTTCAGATGTTTGCAAGCAAGCTTCTCCTAAGTCTTCGCCACTATTTTCTCCTAATATCAATCCGTCTCATTTAAGCCCAACAATTTATTTCCAGCATACAGCTGCATCCAATAAACCAGCTGCTTCTGAAAGTAGTAAAAATATGCTGAGAGCTGCAATTCACACCGAAGTCAATGAAAATAAAGTCAAGGTAGTGAAGTTTATCTATATATTTTTATTTAAAGTACTTACTTTGATATATTTTTTTCCCCGTTAGAGTCATAGCTAAAGAGGAAAACTGCTTTAGTGAGTTCTGCCAACTGCTTTGTTTGTTCCACAAAAAGTTTCTGTGTTTGAAAAATTAGGTCTGGCAACATTTTCTTTACCCACTGGCCAGAATGGAGAGTATACGCTACTTTAATTTCTTAAGCACATGCCAACACTAAATCTAATGTTTATGTCAGGACAATAATGTCTAGAACCTAATATTACTGCCATGTATACCAGCCAGAAAATGATCTTTAAGAGTTTTTTCCCTCTTTAATGGCTCTAAAGTTGCAGTGTATCCATCCTGTAAAGCATCTTAAAGCCATAACAAACTGGCCTAGGGACTGCTTTTTCTTGCTTTCAGGTTCAGAAAACCCTTTTTTATTGCCCTCTGTTCTAGCAGTAATAATTGGTTTGAAAAAGAACTACAAACTTGATCAAAATTTTGATGCCTTCACTTTGAAATGTTATAATAAATACGGAAACTCTCTCACGTCAAGAAAACTGAAAGGAACCTTGCTTTACTTTTATTCTTTAAAAGAAAAATCCTCTCATTTTTCTCACTAATTAGGGTAATAATAACAATTAAGTCAGTCCTCGCAGTAACACGTAAGGTGGTCTGTACGCCATTTGACGGTTGTTTTTTTTTTACAAAAACTCAATCATAGCTCAAAAAAACTACATATTAACTGATGGTGTTAGGGTACTCAAACTGAAGGATAAATGAAGAAGTTTTACTGAAATTTGGCAAACTGTAGCACTTGTCATTTTGGCATTATTACAGTTTAAAACAAAAATAAATGTTATAATTTTAAATAAAATTAACAATTAAATGAAATTTAGGCATATGTTTTGCCCCTTTAAGGCATTTACAATAGACTTTTTCTAAACTGAAATTTTCTCCTCTTTCAATGGTATCTCTATTTCAGTTGTATCATCATTATTTTAGGAGCAGCGATTGAGTTTTTAGAGTAGAATGGTTGTACCTTGGAAAATAATAAAAAAACATATTGTGGCAAAACTTTTTCTGTTTATTTTGTGTTTTTTGTTGCAAAAGATGGTAGAATCTGCCCTCATTGTTTGTTACATCTTCGACCAAACCCCCTGTATATATATTTATATATAATCCAAAAAATAAGTGACACTTAACATTGACAGTGTCACATTATTATTATTTTAATAAAATGTAATTAATTATAACATTATCATAATTATTTAATTGAACTTTATAGGAAATTATTTTTTATTGATTTGATTGACAGATTATAAAAGTTTCCTGTGGATTACAAAGTGCTACATTGCAGCATAAGGTTTGTTTACCTCAATATACATGGCTTACACAGCTTATGGAATTTTTTGATGTTATCGACTATCCTGTCAGAGGTTATGATTCTCCCCAAGTTGTTACTGAACTTCACCAGCATTTATGGGATTGCGCCATAGATTACAGGTATTGTTTTAAAAATCAATATGACAGTATATAAACGATAAACCAAAAGCATGTTGTTGTTTTATTCTTATTTATATCTCATTTTATTGATTAATTACTTTTTTCCAGACCTCTAAATTTACCGCTGAAAAGTGTTGTTACAATTGGAAGTTTAAGTTTATCTAGCAACATCGCAGCTCGTACTAAGTCATCAACTTTTCGATTCATCACAGAAGAAGCTAATTTATTCATATCTAATAAGATGAATAATACCAGCAATATAATAGATCTTAAAAAAGATTATGTATCTGTGATCGAGCTTGGACTTTTTGAGCTGTCCCTTAGATTGAGTGACAGTATCAAGTGTCCTAAAGTCGATCTAAAAGCCTTGATTAATATTGTTAATATTAGAACCTGCTCTGATTCAGCTCGAGCTTTAGCCCAGTTAATTAAATATTTTGCCTCTGACGGAGATTTGAATAATCCTGATACAAATGAAGTTACCCCTTCTGTTTCACTTCCAAATACCGACCGACCTACAGAAGGCACATTGTCTGAATCTACAGTGGAAAGAGTCAACAATATGATGGAAGATGCCATGTTAGACGATCAAAACGATGCTGCTAAGTCAGAACGTAAGTTCCCACTACTCAACCTAATATTTAAGTAGTGTATTATTTATTTCATTTTAATACTAATTTAAAATCAGGTACTTTTCTTTTAAGGGTAATAATATTAATAATTTATTTTTTTATAACCAAGTTTTTATTGTAACACTTGAGAAGCTGAAGAGTATACATACTATAAGTATGATGTACAAGGTGAAGGGCAATAATGCATTCAAATATTTAAAATTTGTCATTTATCTTTACTTTAAGTTTTTTTTACTTAGACCATTCAAAATGCTCTGAGTATTCCCTATGACAAACATTTTTATAAGTGGGATATTAAAACTACAAGCACCTGGAAGACCTGCAGAGTGTCTCCTAAACATCAATTATTCACAATTCTATAAATTCCTCTACCTTTTGAAAATGATAAACTCTAAGTAAAAATGTGAGGTGATCTATGGCTACCGTTTTTTGGTTTGAAAAGCTTTACTTTGGTGTAAGTGTCTTATGTATGATTCAATAATAAAATCAAGATGTACATAAATTCAAACCATAAAAGAGTTCCCCATAGTAAAAAAAAAAAGTTGTTCAAATGTTATTTGTAAAATGAATTTAGTGCTCTACTTTTATATATTTTATTTTATTTTTCAGAGTCTATTGATGTTGCTGAAGAAGCTAAAGATGTTGATGTGTTCATCTTTCCTGATGAAGGTTCATTGATTGATACTTCAGTTCCAGTAGATTGGTGTGGCAGCGATTTAGAAAGTGAACATGATTTTTGCTTGTTGGAACATGAAGCAGGCTCTGGCATTATGGTTAAAACTTTAAGCATTTATTTATTATTTCTTGCAAAAATAATATCCATAATTCATGCATTGTATTTAGTATGTACTTTTAAAATAATTGTTAAACTGCTTCTTTTTTCAGCCAAAAAGTGGAATGCCAGAAGTTCGTATGTTAGCAAGTCCAATTGTTGTTATTGATAACTACTTCAGTTTAGCAGTTGGTAAAGCTGATTTATTATTACCTCCTAAACACTACCCATCTCCCGTATTTAGATATACACTCCAAGATATGACTCTTATTTGGCACATGTATGGTGGTTTTGATTTTGGTTCTAACAAGAAGACTGAAAGTTATGTAATAACTACACCACAAGGAGCGAGGTAATAACAATGCTATATTTTTAAAAATATTTTATGTGTTAAATATTTTTGCTTAGTATTTTATTCACTTGTCCTCTTCCTTACTTTTCACAATCAAATTTGACTAAAAAAAATCGGCATTGGCTCTTTTTAAAGGGATTGGAATTTCCTATATTTTACTATGATATATAAAGTATGAAAATAACACCATAAATATTTTATTGATAAAAATATATAACATAAAACAATATCGATGTAAGAAATTTAAGATTCAAGAAACATTTTAAATGCTTGTTTAGGAAGTGGTTATTGTGAATAAAGGTAGTTAAAAATCCTTAAATTAGAAATCTTACTTGATCCACACTTTGCACATTTGCCCATTCTTTCTAGTCGCCAAGCTACTCTGTGCTGAACTGCCCCTTCACATGCTCATCTAATTTTCTGGTGCCATATTTTACATAGACAACCTCTCCTCCGACACCATTCTATCAGCTTGTTCCTTCATTTCTTGCTTGACTTGTCACAGCATATACTTTTATGTATTTGAATCTTCTTCCTCTTTTCTATTCATTTACTCTCGAGATAATTATTTTTTTAACCCTGTCTGTATAGCATTTAAAGCTTAATATATTATTTGGATTGTTTCTGTAGTTAACTAACCTGTCTGTTGGATCCTTTTCAACTGTATTTATTATTATGTCAATTATTCAATTACAGTCCATCAATAAAGAAAAGAGTTTAAAGCAGAGTATAAGACTTTTTTTTTATTTCAATACAAGCAATCATTTAGAGGTGTGTCGAATATAACATAAAAGTTAAAAATAACCTGTCATTGGGGGGGGGGGGGGGGGGGTAACCATTCCTCAGATTAATAATTTTATTAAGTTTGCAAAATTTGCAATGGAGATAGGTAAGGCAGAAGAGCTCGATTGGAACTTTAACTTGGAATCCTCTTCCCCTCTCCTGCCCTGGGGCTAACGCTTAAGCAAAATTTGCTACGGATAGATTTGCTGTAGGTAGGGTAGAGGAGCTCGATTGGAACTTTAACTTGGAATCCTCTTCCCCTCTCCTGCCCTGGGGCTAACGCTTAAGCAAAATTTGCAACGGATAGATTTGCTGTAGGTAAGGTAGAGGAGCTCGATTGGAACTTTAACTTGGAATCCTCTTCCCCTATCCTGCCCTGGGGCTAACGCTTAAGCAAAATTTGCAACGGATAGATTTGCTGTAGGTCAGGAGCTCGATTGGAACTATAACTTGGAATCCTCTTCCCCTCTCCTGCCCTGGGGCTAACGCTTAAGCAAAAGTTGCAACGGATAGATTTGCTGTAGGTCAGGAGCTCGATTGGAACTATAACTTGGAATCCTCTTCCCCTCTCCTGCCCTGGGGCTAACCCTTAAGGCAAGACCTTTGAGTACTAATACTTATAACATGCTTTTATGTTCCTCTGAAAGGTCGTCAAACTTATGTGTCTGTCTTATTTTGCCTGTCGAATCTTCGCCATTGAAACTTACTATTTCTTTTTAGCGAATTATATATTATATATCTTGTTTCTAAAATCCTACGTCATCTCGTTGACCTTTTTTGTGTTCATATGAAATATGTACACCATTTGATTTCTCTACAGAATTTGTTGTACAGGCGATATTTCTGACTTAATGTAACTCTTGAAAAAAAAATTACCTAGCCCATCTTGTAGGGCTTGAAGTGACGCAGATAGGTTTTTTTGGATCCGACCTTTCCTGAGCCCTCTAGTGCCAAAAAAGGGTTTTTTTTTATAGTGTACCCTGTTATCACAAGTAGCTTTTTATGTGAAGACCAAACCGAATAAAAAGTGTCCTATCTTTTAGAGGATACTTTGGAGATGGTACCTTACTGTGAACTTTTTTTCAATCTAAACCCCTTCAAGTGGATTTATAAGCTCCTCTAAAGTTAAGTGATATCCCAAAAAAAAAATGCATGTTTAGTGGTTCATTCATTTTTTGATGATGAGAGGAATTATATGGTTGGGGTGCTTATATTAAAGACTAAATACAAATTAAGAGAAAACCATCCAATTGTAATTTATTATTACCGACCTTAACATATGAACACCCTGAATTCAGGTTCTACCTAATTCAGTCTTTTTTAACCCAATAACAGTTACTCAAAATGCCTGTTACAATTCGATAACAGGACCGTTGTAACCTTTTCTCGGCAAATAACTGTCATTACCTACCTCTACAACCTTTTCACAGAAACAACATTTTTTGGTCACTTAAGGCCGAGAATAATTAGTAAAAATTCCTCAAGCAAGTTTATCATAAATCATAATTATTTAGTGAAATTATAATAATTAATAAATGAAAAACCTAAAACAATAATTTAAGTCAAAATCGAATTATAATTTCAAGGGAAAATTCATATAATTATAATATAAGTGAAGTGCAAGAAGACATATTATAAAAGGACTGAGTCAGAGTTCCCCCTGTTTGGAGTACATTTAACGACTCACTTATCTACCACCCTAAGAAGCAGTGCTCAATATCACAGATCACAGGTACCGTCTTGTTTTACAAGTTTCTTACCCATTCCTAGAATTCCTTCTATCTTATATTTAAACTTCCTTTCTATTCCTATACTCCTATTTGATTACTTCTTCTAATGAAGATTATCTTTTCAATATTTTCTTGTTTTTTTTTTGTTTTTTTTTGTCATATTTTATAAAACTTTCTATGCTTCAATTTTATTGAAAACTTTTTTGTTTGATAATATATAGTTCATTTAATTCCCTCTTCATTAAAATATATAAATAATTAAATCTATAAATAAATAAGTATAGACGTATTCATAATCATTTGTGTAACATTTATTTTAAGCATGATTGCTTAATACATACTAATTATTCATGTTATGGGTGGTTCTCAGACTACAGGCAATTTTCATGTCCACACTCTTCAAATTTCACATAGTGCTATAATTTTATTTTATTTTTTAGATAAATTATTTCTACCATAAATAGGCAAGTTAAAATTAAATGTAAATATGCTTTAACAACATGTTTAATAATATTCGGCTATAAAAATATGTTAAGAAGTGGTGAAACTGTAACTACCGTGGTTTTTAAAAATGAATAAGACCCACGGTAATTACAACTGTTTAAAGACATGGTAATTACATTTCAAAATTGTAAGCCAATTATTTACTTTAAAAATGTCTTTATAAAATATATTGTTGACATAATGTAAACAGGCAGAATTATGCTAATAAATCACAGAAACAAAATTGTTCACAAACAATTATAACCTGTGTTATAAACAACCATGGTAATTTCAATTAAAAAGTACATACCAGAACACGTGATTTCTTTTGATGGTAGAAGCAGACCGACGTTGAATAACATGAAACTCACTGCCTTTTATTATCAGCAGGCATGCCAAAAGACTTTCGATGAGGGAGAAAAAAAAAATATTCCTTACACTAAATTTCTCTACGATTTGTTTTTATTTCGAGCATGGTAATGACAAATAACAAGAGGACACAAGTCAAAATGCTCTGAAAATTAATACGATAATTTTTTTAAATTAAATATTGCGTTTTATTAACTATTCACTAGTATTGAATGCATGTATTTATAACTTTTATCCATAAACTTATTTAAAGTAAATATATTAACAAAAAAATGTTAAAATCCTATTTTTGGACTTCCATGGTAATTACAGTTTTACCACTTCTTAATATATTTTTATAGCCGAATATTATTAAAAACGTTGTTAAAGCATATTTACATTTAATTTTAACTTGCATATTTATGGTAGAAATAATTTATCTAAAAAATAAAATAAAATTATAGCACTATGTGCAATTTGAAGAGTGTGGACATGAAAATTGCCTGTAGTCTGAGAACCACCCTTATAAAAAACCATTGCATATAATTGCTTACATAATAAGATTAATAAGAATTAGCAGAAGCAGAGGTAAAGTATGCATTAACTGTATGTCATAATAATACCAAATTTTGGTGGACTGAAAACTGCACTATTCTAACCGATGAGAGCAGAAAAGCTATAGTAATAACCCATAAAAAGAAAGAAAAAAATCATTATAAGCCTTGTGATGCCAAGGTTAAAAGAACAGTAAAACTTGCTAAAAGTCAAGCTTGGATTAAATTCTGTTCAAATTTAAACGCTAGTTTTAACACAAATAAATTATGGAATACTTGCTAAGAAGTAGAAGTGTTTCCCTGATAATTCAATTAGATTCAGTAAGTGGTTATACATTTCTCAAAAAGCTATGTCCAGATCATGTACCGTGTGGTGCCCCATACCCGGACATATGTTCCTTACAGATTTAACATCTGAAACTTTTCTTGATGCACTAAGCAGATTTACATTTAGAAGAGGAAAATGCTTGTCTATTTTGTCTGATAACACTATCACTTTTGTTGGAGTCATTAATTACATAAAGAATTTACATAATTCTGTCAAGGTTAAGAATCATTTTTGCAGAAGGCGTAGAATTTAAATTCATTACCCTTAAATCCCCTCTTTTTGGGTAGAATTTAGGGGGTCTGTTGGAGGTTGGAGTTCGCTCTGGTAAGTACCATTTGCACAAAATATTAATTAACACCCAATTAACTTATGCTGAATACTGTACAGTTCTATGTAAAATTGAAGCATGTTTTTCACACCTCTATCCACAGATCCTTCTGACTATAATGCCTTATCCTCATCCTACTTCCTTATAGGAGACTTGTTAACAGGCAAACCAGAAGAAACTGTCAGAAACATCCCACTTAATTACCGGTCTCATTGGTAGCACCTCAGGCAATTAACTTAACTTTTCTGGAAGCATGACTAGATAAGTCAACTTCAAGACTGTACCAAATGAAAGCAGACTGGTACTAATCTCAGAGAAAGAACATTAGTCCTTATCAAGGAAGACAACATCCCACCACTGCAGTGAATTCTCCGACGTGTCATTGAAATTTATCCAGGGAGCGACCGACACATCAGTGTAGCTACAGTCAAGAGATCTTATTGCCACATTTGTTCCAGAGTTGTTCGCGTTTTTTACTAGCTTATTTTTGAAGTCTTTCAGTCTAATCACCTCATTGTGACTTGTTATTTGTTTGTGAACTCATTTTATCCTGTCTTTCTGTTGTTGGATTTCCATCTTCTCGTTTAAAAACTTTAGAATATCAGTTTCCAGAACAGGCTAGTTAAAGAATATTTTTATTATACTTCCTTGTGCGGCAATTATGTATTGTCTCTACTTTGTAATTGTCATTGTCAACTCGTGTAATTTCTAAGTAGGTTCTCTCAAGATTGGCTTTAATCTGTGGTAAAACTGAGTCACTTAAATTTATTTTACCATTCAGGGTTTCTACGGTTTCTTTCATTTATTTAATATCTTCGGTATGATAGTCAATTTTGCCATTTTATTGAACAGATTTAATTTTACTTTGATTCATTAGGCTGTTGAAAGTCTATCCAAAGCAGTCGTGTATTTTCAGCTGGCTAAAACTTATTGCACTGAAACGTGTGCATCTGTATATGAGTGACTAAAACAAATTTTAACTTGGCCTCTTGAATTTTCACCTTTAACGAATACATTTTTGCAGAGTGACTTATGACACTTGCACCTGACACATGCATCAATGCAACTCCACAATATTTTTGTTTTTGTTTATTACTTATCCACGTGAAGAAAAATTTCTCTGGTTATAAATTTATGTAGTCAATGTTTTACAAGTTAGTTAATAATCTTATAGGCAAGTCTCTAACTACCCTCTCTTTATTCCTAGTTTATATAAATATAATGAAAAACTTAGCAGTATTTTTTAAATAGCTATTTTATAAGTTAGTTTTATTTGTAGCTTATTTCGTAAAAATTTAGTTATTTGTACTGTTTAATTTAGTTTTTCTCAAATTTCACTAATTATTAATGTATAGTTCCAGTTCACCTCGGAGAAAAAAATGCTATGTCGATACTGTTATCGACGAAACATATGCTGAAAGGCAGAGTCATATAACATTTGAGGTGAGTCAGGTATTTACATTCACTATAAGATAAAAATGTTATTTCAAGCATTTAATTGCATTACAGTATTTTGTATTTTTGACTGCTATTTAACAGCAAATTATGTTCTTGTTAAATTTTAAGGATAATAGAATGTGGAGTGATAATATTGCAATGCACCGTAATAAAGAAACTAGTACTACCTCAAACAAGTCAACAAAGTGGTATGCAAAAGGTGGTTGTCACAGAAATACTAATATACTAATGCAGTTGCAGCTAAATAAGGTACATTTTGTCTGTTAATCATTTAAAAATTAAATAATTAATACAACTGGGTATTCATCATTATGTAGATAACATTAAACAATAATTAGGGTCCTTAGGCAAAACCAAGGACCCTTATATTTTCCTGCGTGTGTCTGTCCGTCCGTCCTCTCGCGTGCTCTCACGGCTACACCTTTCGTCCGATCACTTTGAAATTTGGCATGTATGTGTCTTGTACCTGCCCACATATTTTAAAAATATAGCGACTTAAAAAAAATATTTTTCAAAAAAATTAGGGTAAAAAAACTTAAGGGTTAAAATTTTTTAATTTTTTTTCGACACCGTGAGGGGTATCATATGAAAGGGTACGTCGAGCTGATTTCAAAAATATATAATTCTTTGGTTATAACTTCGATAGGGCGAGCGTAGGCGAGTTTGAAACGTGTAAAAAAATACTTTATCAGAAGTTTGTTCATGTGTTTTGAGAATATCATACCCATAGGATAGTTCAAAGTAAGCTTTTTAGCATTTTAAAAAACACCATCAATAGGGTACTACTTAAACTTTAGAGGGTTGCCTACTGACCCTCGGTGTGTGCTGACTAGAACACACTTGACCTGTTTATTTTTCTTTTACTTACATGATTAACTACATTGTTAACCCTCTGGTGGGCACATAGGTCTGTGAGATGCCTATAGCACCGACTTTGACCTTTAGGATCGCTAACATAAGTGCCAAACTGGTGGGGCTTTGTAAGGTCCTCAGGTTTCTTCCCCTGCCAACTTTGTCTTACTAAAATCTTATTTACTCGTTGGCTACTATGCCTCATAATATATTGGTTTTTAATGTCTAACAGACCGACATCCCTAATAGTTGACAATTCTTGTGTTGGTCTAATAGTCTGATATACCAGTTTTACAATTTTATATAAGTATTATTTTTTAATTCTTACTGTGATTTTAATTGTTTTTATGAAGACGATATTTTTTAAATGGGAAAAAATTAACCTAACATAGCTCAGTAATTCTAGCATAGTGGTCTAAGAGACCAATGTGTCTCCAACTAGACAAAAAATTCATGTGATGTGGGTTATCTAAATATTTTTTTACGTCTAAATCTTTTTTACCAGGTGAAATTTCAACATGATGTGTATCCAGAAAGAGGAGTTCAAGCTTCTCGTCAAGTGTTGTTAGTTCATGAACTTGAAGTAAGAGATCGCCTTTCGACGTCTAGCATAAATAAATTTCTTTACCAATATACCAGTGAAGCATCTCCCCGACAGTCTCATGCTAATATGGTAGTTAATCTTTTGTCTCTACTTTTTTTATATTTATGTGTGTTTGATTATTTTAAACTATACATTTTGTGGCTCTAACATTGAAGAAGGGAGCATACTATAATAAAAGTTAAATATTAAGATAATCGTGTATCATGATGAGTGATAAATGTTCAAAATTGGTTTGAGGATTAGATGGCAGTGGAGTGGGGGTGCCCTATAACTATAGTCATAAATGATAAAGTAATTAAATACATTCTCAAAAACAGTGTTTATATAACAACTGATATTTTAGTGATAGCTGTAATATAAATACAAATATGACAATTCCAACTTACATAAATAAATCTAATATAATTCCCTGACTCTACAACTAATATATTGCTTTACTCCACAGATAATTATTGCATAAAGTTGAAATGTAACTTTTATGATTTAATAGTACTTTATACAATTTGTATGAAGTTTTGACAATTTATTTAAATTATAACGTAAGATATTGATTTTTTTTAATGGAAAAAGTTAATGATAGTGAGGGTAACTTCAGCCATTTTAAATAATGTCATTAATTGGATAAAGTGGGTAGTCACAAAGTTCAAGGTCATTTTGTTCCTAATGCGGCTGCAGCCGACTTATGTGGAGCCAACCTAGCATTTGCTTTGAGAAAACCGCAGAAAACTCAAATCAGGTTGGTTAGACTCGAGTCCTTCCAGATGTGAGGTTTTAAAACCTCAAATCTGGCATTTATAAATTTTAATTTTTAAGGTGCAGTATTTAGTTATGGAGTATATTTAATATCTATCGTGGAATTTACAATCTTCTTTTGATTTTATTTTGATTTTTTTTAGAACAATATTTCTAACATTTTTTTTGTTATAGAGGAATCTTCGTCAATGTTTAATTGAGTATATAAGTTTGTTCTTTGTTCTTTATTTCCAGTACATTCAGTCAGAATGTGCAGGATATTTTCTTCTTTTGTTGGGCAGCTGTAAATAGGGGAATCACTTAATCCAATTGTATAGTTATATTGTATACAATTACAGTGAAAACTCCTTATTCTGTTGATTTTAATAATGTCAGATCGATTTATAGCAGATTTCCAAAACCTTGGTGATTTAGGTATGTTGTGGTTATATTTTTATAATTAGAACCTTTATTATTTTCTCTATACTAACTATTCCATTTATTTTTAATATCGTATTTGAAAAAAGATTTTATATCAGTATTTAAAACTTTCATGTCAAGTTCTATTTTTGTAGGTTCTTTTGCTAATTTGTTGGCTATTTCATTGCCAGATATAGGGTATATCTAGGCACCAGGGTGGTGGGATTTAACCTATACAAAATCGAACGTTTTATGTTGTGACATATTATGTAATTTATTTAAAATTTGCATGCTTATATATGATCTACTCTCTTTGATTTATATAGACATTATCTTTTTTTAAAATACTTTGGTTATCACAAATAATGGTGTAATTTTTATTGTCCAATATTATTTAGGGAGTCGAGCTAATCGATTGCTTTTAAATGCCTGTATATTCAGTGCTAAATATGCCTGTGACATTTGGAAAAAATTGTACCCTTATCCATGTTTAATTGTGGATCATAATAGGAGCAACCAGTTTTGTTTGGTTTTTTAGACCCATCTGTTAAAGGTACAATATGTACCTTTGGGATGAATTGAATCAGATGTTTTTCTATAAGGATTAACTGTGGGTTAATTAAATAGTCTTTATTATCTGTGAAGTGAACTTTAATGGTTTGATTAAGGGCTGAAAAATTGGTTTAGTAAAGTTGGTAAAATTTTGTTTTGATAAATATTAATTTTTTTTGGATTCAGTTTTTTAAAACTCGTTAGGATTAATGGTGCTATTTTAGAGCTCCAAAAGTTATGTCTTGAATTAATTTTGTTGAATAATTCGATTATTTGAGGTATTATTTCTGAGTCTAAGGAGAATACTTTTAAGAATAGAGAATCAGCTAGATATTGTCTTCTAAGTTGTTATGGTAGTTCACAGGATTCAGCTAGAATAATATTAATTTGTGTTGTTTTTAAGTAACCCATACTTAATCAATGCCGATATAATCTAATTAAAATCCCTTAGATTTTATCAAGGACGATATAATCTAAGAGACTATAGAAAAACGTAATATAGAAAAAAATCTTTATTTTTGTTAAAAGCCGTTTGAATATCTGTAATTATTTAATATTAATTTTCTAAAACTGATCTTCCTTCTCTAAAACCTTTTTGGGATTTTGGTAATTGATCCTGTGATTCCAACTACCATTCAAGTCTATTTTTGATGATTCTTTCAATTGTTTTTTAAACAAATGAAGATAAAGAAATTGTTCAGTATGATGGAGTTTGAAGAGGAGGTTTATTTGGTTTTTTAATAGGGATAATGATTAACATTTTTCATGATTCTAGTATGCTTTGAGATTTCCAAATTTGATTAAATATTTGTAGAAGTAAATTTTTCGATGATTTAAGTAAATGGTAATGTATTGTGTCATGTCCTGGTTTTATGATAGTGTCAGTTAGAAAAAGTGTATTTTCTTCAGGGATAGTTGGTAAGGCTTCTCCGAATAAAATATTTTCTTTTATCATTTTTTTAAATTGATTTTTGAAGTGAACATTCTTTGCACAGTTGTCTATCTGTACTTTTATGGTTGGTTTTGCAAAATATGCTAATTGGTAAGGCTTTTAAAGGACAAGGATTAATTTTATTGTTTGAGTAAAAACTGTGATTTGCGTTATTTTTACCATATATTTTTCAACTTGAGTGTGTGTTGTGACATTGATCACGGAAATGGCCATATCTAAAGCAATTTAGACATTGTATGATTCAGGGTATGTAATGTTCTACTGGACATCTTACAGAATATACAGGGTATAATTGGACCTCCGATAGTTATAATTACAGATTGTGTTGGAAATTATTTTGATGTGCTTTGAATTTTTTTAATATTGGGTAAATCTTGAAATTAAAAATCTTCCATAATTTTATTTTATAAAATGGATTTTTCTACATCATGTATTGCACTTTTTTAAAAAAATTAATTAATTTGGAATAAATATTTTATGGAAACTTCTGGGTTAGTCAGTAGGCAGTTAGCACTTTTATAATTTTTATTCTATTAATGCCTGCTTATATTATGTCTTATCTATGTCTTTTGATATGCATGCTAATTTGGTTTGAATAATTTTTTCTACTGACATACGATGCAATCTTCCTATACCTCTATTTTATTTTATCAACTGATTTATTTGCCAAAAAATTGTATATGGCCCCTAAATCTAATTGGTTAAATAGAGCTATATCTGACATTTGTAGGTTTTTTCCCATTAAAGAGCGTTTTTCCACTAAATCCATTTTTTGAGGTGGGCATGATTCATTATGTTGACCATGGCTGTTCTCAGGCATAATTACTGAATTTCTCATTTAAAACGTGTGAGAAAGAAAGAAAATTTTAGTTCTTATCACTTTAATATTTCTTTAAAAGTTTTGCTGTCACTCGTCAAAGCAAACTGGAAGTTATTATATATTTTGTATTTATTATATGTAAGATATTTTTAAAAATCTTTTCTCTATTTAAAACGTTAAAAATCTGATTTAATGGATTTAACGATCTAAGTGTTTGTCTCGTCAAATCTATGAAGCAATAGTCTTTTCTTGTCTTGAAATTCCAACCTTTCCTCCTCACTAAATGTGAACACATGCGACAAACTTAGCCTGAGTATTGATCAAAGGAAGGTCTGTACCAAACTTAAACTAAATCAGAGAGACATGGTACATATTTTGCCCAATGTAAAAAGCTCACTACGCTCGCTTCAATTAATTTCCAACCATTGGTAAAAAGGGAGGGGAGGCTTGGCTTCAATGTCGATAACAATATTTTTGTTTGAAGTAAAATATTACATTTTGGGTGTCTTACTTCGAGCTAAGGAAGAAATTACATTGTATGTTTTTTTTTATTTATATGCTTGCAGGTAGTTGTTAAAGCTGTTCATGTGCGACCAGACCCTAGAAGAAATGTTCAAGAAACTTGTTTAAAATTATCTCTACTCCCACTTAGATTAAATATCGATCAAGATTCACTGGTTTTTCTAATTACTTTTTTCTCCCAGTTGTCAGGAACTAACAATGAAGGTAAAGAAGTGTTAAACATATGCCTACTACAATCAGATGCAAAATACTAATATCAGATAATAAATATGTAATCCTCTAGAATTTTTTTACTTTATTTTAAAGCGGAGAATTTTTTTATTTCATTTCTGGGTAGGTGGTGGTGATGAGTGTAATGCTGG
The DNA here is from genome assembly GCA_951217055.1 of Gerris lacustris. Classification (NCBI taxonomy): domain Eukaryota; kingdom Metazoa; phylum Arthropoda; class Insecta; order Hemiptera; family Gerridae; genus Gerris; species Gerris lacustris. The sequence continues at coordinate 53,330,891 of OX578285.1, forward strand.
TGTAAATTCACACCAAGTTCCAGTCATGGGGGTGGATAAAATAGATGAAAACATGGGTTTAGAACCTAATAAAAGGAAAGATAATCAGCCTTCTCTTTTGATAATGTTTGATGAAGATGTCAACTACTCGCTGAAACCTACTCCACAACCCCCTTCTAGTAATGAACCAGCTTCAACCTCTCCTTTGTATATAAGGTAACTTGTGACGACAAACTTCTTTTAAGGTTTTAAAATCATTGTTTTAATAAAGCACTGGTTCTTTATGACAATATTATTATAATAATGTTAGTTTGATTAATGTTTTTTATTATTATTATTTGTTTAGGAGTTTTGTTTTTTCTCCAGACGTACCTATTAGGATTGATTATGAAGGGAAACGAGTGGATATGACTCATGGTTCATTAGCTGGTCTTCTCATGGGCTTAGGACAACTTAGCTGCTTGCAATTAAAATTGAAAAAATTGTCTTATAGACATGGGTAATTCATTGTACTATTGTTGGCATCATGAATTATTTATCTTTTATATTTGTATTATGCATTTATTATTTTAAAATTATTTTTTCAGAATTCTTGGATTTGATAAACTAGTATCATACGTGGTTTCAGAATGGGTTCAAGACATTAAGAAGAACCAGCTGCCAAATTTAATTGGTGGTGTTGGACCCATGCATTCTCTAGTTCAACTATGTATGAACAATTATTTTCTCTTTAGTCTCATTCACTATGCATTCTTTATTTGGAATAATCTGCATAAACCAATTTCACTATACTTTTTTTTATTAATGAAATCATCAGTTCAAGGTATCCGTGATTTATTCTGGCTACCAATTGAGCAGTACCAGAAGGATGGGAGAATAGTGCGAGGACTTCAAAGAGGTGCTAATTCATTTACGACATCCACAGCTATTGCTGCTCTTGAAATTACTGCTAGAATTGTCCAAGCGATCCAGGTACATCCCTGTTTATTAATTTTATCTACGATACGAAATATAAACATTGTATCTCTGTTTAGATGCGTAGAAAGTGATACTTTACGTACTTGTATACATTGAGCATGCGCGTCTCATAGTTCTGAAGAATTCCTCTTCTTTACCACCCTAGGGCGGTAAAGAAGAGGAATTCTTCAGCTTTACGCACGATTAGCAAGTTAGTTTACATTTAACAAAACTAATTTTCTGTTCTTTTATTAAAGTAACTGTTTATATCGAGTTTTTGGTGAAAAACAATGAGTGATTTAAGGTGATTATGACCAAAATGAGGAGAATGGTACGCCTCCCGAAATAATTAATTCGGCACAAAATACAACTAATGAATTAATGTCCTCTTTATCAAAAAAGAAATACGAACTTGCATACAGGAAGTTTATTAATTTTCTGTATTTATTATTAAAATCCAACAATCGTAGATAAAGTACGGTACGCAACTCGTGGGAAAACGGCATTTTGCATTGCTCGTGTGGTTTTACTACCCTCGCTGTCGCTCGGGTGCAAACTCCACACTCGCATGCAAAATGCTACTTTCCGCACTCGACGCGTAATGTACTATTCCCTATTTGATTTTGGTATCAATAAAAGTTCTTGAAGCATAGATAATTAGCATTTTTATAGAATATATGAAGTATGGAATAAGAATATTTATATTACACATACTATTTCAACATATTACAGAAATAAAGATGGGGTGTACTTAGTGTGGACTAAAGAGCTCAGAAGATGAGAAAAATCTAATTTAATAGAATAGGGTAGAGGAAACAGTTATTAAAATTAGGTTTTCTACTTTTAATTTTATTTTTCATTTGTCCTTATATTATTATTGATGTTATTCAATAAATATATATTTTTATAGCCACTTATATTCCAAAAATTGATTCTAAATCATTTTTTTTTTTTTTTTTTTTAAGGATAATATTTTTAAATTATCAAAAAAAAAAATGTATTCAAGAGCAAGTGACCTACTTCCGATTTTTTGTGTACGACTAGGAATAGAAAGAATTTTTTTATTTTTAGTGTTATATGAGTGATAATGATTTATTGTTGTTCATCTTGATGTACAGCAGTGTGTTGTATATAAAAAGATTGATGACAGACATGATTTTAAGGTTATCAAAAGAATATTTATAGTGTGCCTCTAGTTTAGCTATAATAATTATACCAATTTAAATATGTTGTGTAATATTTTGCTAAGTTGTTTTCTTGTTTATTTTTAGTTTACCTGTTGTGTGGGAATTTTAAGTAGAATAAGTCCTCATGTCTCTATTAGACTGTGATAGGGTTAAGTCAACATCTTAGGAAGTTAGTCAAAACTTAGTAGGAGTTAGTGATGTGAGGTAAGCAGTGCTTAGTATGAAATGGAAATAGATTGGTAGGTATATCATTAGAATGTATAAGTATAGGTGGCCAAAGAGGAAATTATATTTTTATTATAGAGGAAGGAGCAAGAAAAAAGCCATTAAACAAAATGGAAAGGTAACTTTATCCAACTTTTCTGGAATATTATGACATAATTGAGCCTTTATCAGAAAGAGTGGTCCCAACCTTGGAGAGTCTTAAACCTAACATTAGGCTAATATTTTCTTTAAATCCAATTATGTGATATTATTTATTTTTAGGGTCCGTAGGCAAAACCAAGGACCCTTATATTTTCCTGCGTGTGTCTGTCCGTCCGTCCTCTCCCGTGCTCTCACGGCTACACCTTTCGTCCGATCACTTTGAAATTTGGCATGTATGCGTCTTGTACCTACCCACATATTTTAAAAATATAGCGACTTAAAAAAAATATTTTTTAAATAAATTAGGGTAAAAAAACTTAAGACACCGTGAGGGGTATCACATGAAAGGGTACGTCGAGCTGATTACAAAAATATATAATTCTTTGGATATAACTTTAATAGGGCAAGTGTAGGCAAGTTTGAAGTGGGTGTGAAACGTGTCCCCCCCCCCCCCTCTATCTCGCTTATGTGAAGTGCAAAAAATCTGAAAAAAATTCATGAACATTCTTCGACCAAAAGTAAAGATACCACTTTTTGGAAATTTTGAAAAAAATATTATTTTATTTTTTATTGACAAAATACGTTTTTTTTATAATTATGGTCTTTTCGATGTATTTGTATGGTTGTAGTACGGTTCAGAGTGTGTTTATCAGAGTGTGTTTTGAGAATATCAGACCCTTAGAATTGTTCAAAGTAAACTTTTTAGCATTTTAAAAAAACACTGTTTATACACTTTACAGTTAAACACTATATAGTGTGGCCTACGGACCCTCGCTGTGTGCTGACTAGCACACACTTGACCTGTTTATTTATATCTATTATACTTACATATTTTGCCAAAACCTCTTGATCCATTTACTTAAAAATGGAATAAAATGACAGTAATTATTAAAAAAATTATATTTCCTGTGATTGAAGTAAAAATCAATTAGTAAAGATGATGATCTATTTGACATGACAATTTTACTTTTTCAGAGTGTAGCTGAAACGGCTTTTGATATGCTATCTCCAGGTCCCAGTGCTAGAAGATTGCATGGCAAGAAAGGAAAGCGGCAACATCGTTATTCCCGACCAGCTGACATTAGGGAAGGCTTAGCCAATGCTTACTCATTAGTAAAAGAGGTATTATTACACTTAATAAATGTCATTTACAGTAGAGTCTCGTTTATCCGGACCCCGCTAGTCCGGACATCCGTATAATCCGGACGGGCCAAAAACAAAATTGGAACCAGGGCCTGTTAAGATTTATTAATTGTTAAGATAATCGTAGTTTCTGCTTTTATTGTCTAAATCTCTGCTTTTATAAAATTGTTCCTAGTATAGTTTATAGGTGTATATTCAAACAGTCTAACACGAGGAATACCCGGTATTTTGTTAAAAGTTAACAGATTTAAGAATAAGTAAGAACATCGATAAATCTGTTTCGGTTCCATAGAAATGTAGGGCGGAAGATATAAAGGTAGTGTATTCCAGGAAGTACAATTATATGTGACTGAGATGTGGAAGGGTTTTAAGAAACATGTAGCGGCGGCTCAACCCAGTTCCATGAAATTTTGCCAAGCCAACAATGTCTAATTTCTCAACTTTTTGTGAAATGATTATCGCTCCTAGAATTTCATATCAGAACTCAGCCTGTTTCTCAGGAAGTCCCCTTCTATACCTGCCACCTGCGTAATAGATTGTCATTTTATTTTAATTCATTTGATATTTGACATGACTGGTGACAGAACAGCTCTTAACTTAAATAGTGTACACGTACGTTGTACAAGCATGTTTTGGAGACTAATAGAAGTAATTTTTACGATAAAAACCTCGATTTTAATAGTTTTACTCTATTAAAGCTTGTTCTACAGACACATTCCGTTTAATCCGGACTTTCGGTAATCCAGACTGGGTTCGGTCCCGTTAAACCCGGATTAGCGAGACTCTACTGTATTTTGTTAATAGTAATAACTTGATTGACCCTCAGCTGCCTTAGCATCTATCCATCTCTGTGATTTGGAGTATAAACTGGAGTGCACAATTTGCAAATCAATATATTATTAATAATAATAATAGTTGGGGCAACAACCCATGATGGGTTGTGCCTAGATAAAAAATACAATCTTTTTTTAATAGAAGAGTTATCAGTCGGACAGTAATATCTTTAAAACACATTTTAGAAGGGTAACGACTAAGCCTTTTTAAGATTATTGCGTTCTGAACTGCGGTTACTGATTTCAAAGTAGTATCAGCAGTGCTTCCCCAAACAATAATGCAATATCAAACTACAAATAAATGAACTCACAATTCACGGACTCTTTTTTCATTAATTTCATGCACCCATTTTCTTTTTGGTGTTGTTTACCTCAAAGTGAACAGAAGAAGCAATTCTTCGGAGGAACTGCTAGACATGCAGATAATAAAACCAAATAGAACACAAGTTAAATAAATCACTCTGTACCTTATCCACATTCTGCTTAATTAGCCCAGTCCGCTTTCTGTGTGACAGCGGACAACCTGTCCATGGCAGGCAATCTGTCCCCCGCTGACAGCTTCCTGTTTGGCCGGGCCTTTAATGCTTTTGCCTGCTATACTATAGTTTTTTTTATTTTTAAAATGTGTTAAAACTAAATCTATTATAAAATTGTCCCTAGTTTATCTATTTAAGTAATTAAAGTTATACTTATATAATAATATTTTTGGTTGATTTTGTTAAATCAACAAAATCAATTTATGCTTAGAATATTTTCAGAACATTAGAAATTAATTATTTTGTTAAAACGAATTAATAAGAAATTTATTAATAAGAAATTAATTAAAATACAATTATTATAAGTTTTTGGTAGTATTCATACTAAGGAATGTTTAAATTTTAATTTAAACCAAATTACAACTACTATTTACAAAGGGAGACAGACAGAGAAAAATAGACTTCATTCCCGACGCTGAAGTCTATTTTTCTCTGTCTGTCTCCCTTTGTAAATAGTAGTTATAATTTGGTTTAAATTAAAATTTAAACGTTCCGTAGTATGATTACTACCAAAAACTTATAAAAATTGTATTTTAATTAATTTCTTATTAATAAATTTCTTATTAATTCATATCTTGTTAATTCGTTTTAACAAAATAATTAATTTCTCATGTTCTGAAAATATTCTAAGCATAAATTGATTTAACAAAATCAACCAAAAATATTATTATATAAGTATAACTTTAATTAATTTATTAGTTGATCACATTCAAAGGATTTTTAGATGCATTCAAAGAAGTCAAAAATTTCTTTTGTTTGTATGCCTACGTAAAATTGTTTAATTATTTGTTTAGGGCCTAGGAGAAACAGCAGAAACTCTTGTAAGGGTGGCTAGTGTGGAAGCTGAACAAAAAGGTGCAGTGGGTGCTGTTGGAGGAGTCCTTCGACAGATACCTCCGACGGTTGTTGCACCTATTATATTGGCAAGTGCCGCCACATCGAATCTACTAGGTGGTGTAAAAAGCCAGCTTGCACCTGATGCACGCAGAGAAGAATCAAATAAATGGCGGACTGATGAAAATTACTAATTTTTGCATTGATATTATATTTTGTACAATATCTCCAAATGTCAAATATTTATTTTTATATTTTATTGTTGTTTGTATAAATATGTGAATATAAATTTTAAACCTCAAATGTATTTTAATATTTTAAGAGAAAGTCACATTATGCCTATTTGTTTTCATAGAAAAGCATCCACAAATAAGCCTTGCGGAGTCTAGTTGTAATTAAAGATTAAAAGCCACGGTATATAATTTATCAGGATGAGGGACACAATCTATAGTTTTATTGAAGTAAAGGAGCCACGTGGTGCCTAGTTGTATACTTGTATTTAAAGAGAAACATGGTAATGAACCTTTGACGCATAATATAAGTATTGTAACATCTCATTTCTCCTCATCATCCACCAATTCAGCTATAGAAGAACATGATATGAGGAAACCTGGATGAGAAACTGTAACCCACATAACATCAAGTATATGACAACCAGCGATTAGAGGGGGGAGGCAAGTGGCTTCACTTCATTCACCAATAAACTTAAATTTCGTAAGAATTTATCTTAAGTGTAAATGTATTGTATATATTAATAATCATTTATCAAAATGGCTTGGACTCCCTAGAAAGTAAAGTCGGTGTACACTACTCACTAATAAACGATCATAATTTAATTAAATAAATAATTTTACAATAAATTAAACAACTGGAAACATGTATAGAAGATTAAAATACAAGAAAATAAACAGATAAACAAAGTATATAGTAATCAGATCTGTATCGGTCACAATGAGGTAGGTTATGTGGAGCCTTTCCACAACTACATTCATTTAAGGCTGTACTGTCCAATTACATGCAACATAAAAGAGAAGTAAGAGGTAGAAGGTATGATGGCTATAGTCTTATAGTTGCCAACAATCTAATGGATAAGGGACTGTTGTGGTTTAAAAGAATTGTACCAGAATTTCGAGAATTCGATGAGTTTGAATTGAAATTCCTCAATGATTTAATTGCTGTTTGGTCTTAAGGAAAAATAATACACTCCCTTTAGCGATTTTTTTCGGTTCTTTCGACCGCTTCTTGGGTCTAGTGGACAGTGGAACAGCAAGTAAAAAGAAGGATGAAAGAATGTAAGAAGTAAACAGGAAATAAAATTGTACATACTACCTTTAAGTGTAATAAACATTATCTAAATGCAGAGAAATTGACAAGAATCAGACGATTCAATAAAACCCCCAAAAAATTCAATTTTAATTCAAAGATTTTCACTGTAGTGTAATCTTGTAGTCAGTCAGCTTGAGAATGACCCAACCACTATCCTATTCCTTTTGTCACACTCCCAGTCTATTTCTATCTATTTTTCCTATGTGTGGGTCAAAAGGTTTTGTCGGTATTTCAATTTTTTACCTTAAAGAGTTTGGGAGATATGAACCAATGAGCGACAGACGGACAGGCATATCACCCCCGGCATAAGAGATTCGAGAAAGATCTAAGAAAGCCTAATAAACAAAGTCGGGGTTGACCAGTCCCGTTCGGAAACAAAACCTTTGAACGCACCCTTACTTAATATACCCTGCTTATATACAAACCGTAAATCCCTCCCCCCGCTTATGTTACAAAATAAATAAGATTTTTGGAAACAGCTTTAGAATACGATTTCAAAGCCTTCAACACATAGGGGGTTGCTTTTGTGGTAAGGTCGTTCTGGACTCTCGTGATGTCACACATTCGAGCGGCTGGTCTCGCTCTCCGCATTTAGGCGTTCTCTATACACCGTTCTTGATGCTTAGCTTAGTGATTCCAAACGCACCCTAGGGTGCAGAATTACTAATCAGGTCGACCCAGAAGAGCAACTTTGGAAATCCCAAATAGGTTCCGCTGAAGTCACGCCCACCTTACCTCTCATTGGCTACCTGTGCCTAGCTTGCCTGTTCCCCCCAATATTTAAATTAAAATGTGACATTGTCCCTATTGCCAATTAACCTTAACTAAAATTCTGTAGGGTCTATTTTTCTCTGTATGTCACTTTCCGTAGTATGAATACTACCTAAAAATTTGAATTTAAAATTCTGTAATTCTGAAGTAATGTTCATTTCTTTAAATGCCGTTTTTTGGTCGTCCATAGTCTCCAAAAAGTAAATCCCTATAATCTCTCTATTTTATCACTTTTCATAACTTTTATTAGCTTAAAATGATACTTATTATTTATTTGTTTGTACATGTTACTGTATTATGGGAGGTATTATAGGTGCTTGGATCAAAATTTTGATTGTCCCTAAATTTTAAGTGTGCTTGGACAATGTTGAGAATGACCAATACTTTGTTTTACATATTTGAAAAGCTCTTATAGAGCACTATTAAATTATTAAGTAACAGCATCACTTGTAAAGGTAAAATCTCTTATGCCGAATCTCTTATGCCGGAGGTGATATGCCTGTCCGTCTGTCGGTCACTGACTGTAAAGGTTGAAACGTTGCTGAGTATGTAGTAGTTTTGTTGAACCTGGTCACAAAGATTTGGCATTGAAAATAGTGAAAATCAATAAAAATAAGTGTTTAGATTTGTTTATTTAATCAATGTGAACGGTTGAAGTTCACATAGTTTTAGGATTTTTTTTTTTTTTTTTTTTTTTAATTATATTAAATTACAATAAGAAATAAAGTGTATATTCATTACATTATAATAAAAATTGTCTTTTTGAAATGAAGACTCATGTGACAAGGAAGAAAGGTAATTTTTAAGAAATACATTTTTTTAAGATAAATCTTGGAGTTAATACATAAAAATGAATTTAAAGTCATTTTTATGGTATAGATAGTAATTTGTTAAAAAAAATTGTTGTTGTGGGCTGAAGAAGCAGTGATGAGAATGGCGAAATATAGCTTTAATATAAAAATTTAGGTTTTATTCTTTATTATATTTTAATGAACAAAAAAAATAATAACCCTAAAAAGGCAAATTTCAAACAAGAACAAGAAATTAATCTACTTAAATTACTAAGAAGGGTGCCAAAAAATATTGTTTTAAAAAAGAAAATTATTGAGGTTATTTTAATATAACTGCTCCCACAGAGGTCTTTCAAAGCAGCAAACTTGAGTTCTTACTATTGGCTTCAGTCCTAACAAAAAATAAAAAAATTAGAACTACATGACCTTGTATAAACTTAATTGGATGTATAAATTGACTGGACAATGGACACATGAAAGTAAAATAGTTATACACAAAAAAACAATAAATACAAAATTTTAATATGAAGTTTTTTTATGCATTCTTAATGCAGTATATACATTTTATATTATTCGAAATATACACAAATATTATTATTTTCTACATTACCAAAGATATATTTCTAGACACACGACACACCTTCGTCTAAACTCTAAACAATGAGGAGCTTTAAGTACTCTCTGTTGTTGTTGGCCTGACATTTTTCTTTTTTTTTGGCATTTGTATGCATATTGGTCATTATTTTAGCAGGGCCATTTTTAAAATGTTTTTGTGAAAGCCAGCAGGGTAAATGAATAGATTTTTTAAAAAAAAAAATAAAACTAAGTACCATAGGTATGAATACTTACATTTACTTCAAATTTGTTATACATTTTTGTGGGAAATCAAGGTGTAGATGACAAGGAACAAACATTCATTCAATGATTAAAAACTATTAACAGCTAGAAGAGAAGAAGCTTAAACAAAACAACTGTAACCTGCACAGAAGCCATATTTTAATTTAAATATTGGCGGCAACAAGGATGCTAGACTGAGGTAGCCAATGAGAGGTAAGGTGGGCGTGGCTTCTGCGGAACCTATTTGTGAGTTCCAAAGTTGCCCGAGGCGTAACCGCGTTCGTATTCGTAAACCATCGGTTGATTAGCGTTCGACCGGAGCGGTTGCGACCGCTTCGACCGAGTCCAGAATTACCTTTATGGCGGAATTTCATCGTAATTTAAAAAGTTGAGTGTTTTGTCTCATGTTGCGTCGTTTTTTACTTTCTCATTTAAAGAGCAGGGCCGCCAAGAGCTAGGCCGGGCCCCAAGTCAAGAGATCTACGGGCCCCCCTCGCCATGGTTGGGGGGGGGGGGGAGGAGTTCGTGTCCCCTTCCCTAAGAGGTTCGAAAACTAAACATCTGAAATTCAAATAAAAAATCGGTCCAAGTCAACTCAGACAAACTTTCTCATATACGAGTTTATAATTACTTAGCCCAGTGTTTCCATTTATTAGTTTTCAAATGTACATTTAAATATTATTGAACATTTCATCAAAATTTATCATAAAAATAACTTCTCCTGGGCGGGGAATCGAACCCAGGCCCTCTCCATCCGCGTTTTAAGCAAATTTCTCAGGAACTAGATTTTCCCTGGGAAAACGGCTTACATTATGGATTTGTATTCAAATGGACTACATTTTAGAATTTTTTAATCAAAATCGTCGGAACCGTTTTCGAGAAATAATTTTTTTTCAGTTTTTTTTTAGAGTTTTTGGGGGGTAGCGCCCCCCTAAATTATAGCTAAAATTAATTTTTCGATTTCGCCTCGGGTTATGATTTTTCTGAACATGTATGCCAAATTTCGTCGAAATCGGCCCAGTAGTTTAGGCTCCAGGCGTCTGCACAGACGACAGACGACGGACAGAAATTTTTATTAAAAACCACTTTTTTGGACTCAAGGGACCTCAAAACGTGTAAATCCATCAAAATCGAATTTTCGCGCCATCACAATACTTTCTCTTTACTTATATGAGAATGTAAAAAGTAGTGAAATTTAAGTCTTCAGCAGACTTATCGAGAAATCTTTTCAAAACTAAAAAATTAAATACAGAAATAAACTGTACTCAGTGGCGGTTCTAGGTCTTGTGGTTCCCTGGGCGGTAAGATATGGTGGGGCACCTTTCGCGAATTTTTTTTAAAAATTACATGCTTAAAAATCACTTTTTACGCTATTTCAGCTAATACCCAGCCTACAATGTTATTAGGGTTTTTTTTTTAGGAAAATACATTCTTTATCATGCCACATATTAACATTAAAAATTCGGTCCGAGACAACTCAGACAAACTTTCTCATATACGAGTTCATAATTACTTAGCCCAGTATTTTCCATTTATTAGTTTTCAAATGTACATTTAAATATTATTGAACATTTCATCAAAATTTATCATAAAAATAACTTCTCCTGGGCGGGGAATCGAACCCGGGCTCTCTCCGTCCGCGTTTTAAGCAAATTTCTCAGGAACTAGATTTTTCCCGGGAAAACGGCTTATATCGTTTGATTCTTATTTAAATGGAGACTACATTTTAGAATTTTTTAATCAAAATCGTCGGAACCGTTTTCGAGAAATAATTTTTTTTCATGTTTTTTCTGAGTTTTTGGGGGGGTAGCGCCCCCAAATTTAGAGCTAAAATTCATTTCTCGATTTCACATTTGGGTATGATTTTTCTGAACATATATTATGCCAAATTTCGTCAAAATCGGCCCAGTAGTTTAGGCTCCAGGCGTCTGCACAGACGACAGACGACAGACAGACGACAGACATTTTTTAAAAACCACTTTTTTGGACTCAGGGGGACCTTAAAACGTGTAAATCCATATAAATCTCAAAATCGAATTTTTGCGCCATCACAATACTTTCTCTTTATATGAGAAAAAAATACGTGTGGTGTCTTACGCTTTTCATTAAAATATAAATTATAAAATCACAGTAATAACTACTTATACATGGTGGAGTTAGAAAAGAGACAAAATTAAAAGTAACTAACTATATTTGAAGTTAATAAAGTAGGTAATGATATTTTTATTTGATTAGGAGATAACAATTCAAAAAGTAAGGGAAATGCAGGGGCAGAAAAGTTAACTACAAAGGGACGTAAAATTTGTTAGATAAGAAAAGAATTGGGTCTAAGCTAAACCTCGATCTCGCTACCAGTCCAAAATAAAGAAGGGAGAATCAGTTATCTTTATTCGGATATACACGCACGCACATAATTATATAGGTATTGACACCTAACTTGGAAATCAAACTGAGCTCTAAACCATACCGTTTCATAGCATTCTTAACTCCGAATTAAACTCTTATTTGTTTTATCTCTCTTATTTATTTTTATCTCCCAAAAATAATTTTTATTATATTTAACTGTCGAAGGCGTTGATCATGATTTTCTAAAAGCCGCACCGGCCCGACGGCCGTCAGGCCAGTTCGGGCCTGCCTTGAGTCCGGGCCCCCCTGGGTCCCGGGCCCCTAGTTTCAGACTTGGCTGACATGGCCTCTCGGCGGCCCTGTTAAAGAGAAAGTATTGTGATGGCGCGAAAATTCGATTTTGATGGATTTACACGTTGTGAGGTCCCCCTGAGTCCAAAAAATGTCTTCTGTCTGTGCAGACGCCTGGAGCCTAAACTACTGGGCCGATTTTGACGAAATTTGGCATACATGTCCAGATAAATCATACCCCGAGGCGAAATCGAGAAATGAATTTTAGCTCCAAATTTGGGGTCGCTACCCCCCAAAAACTCTGGAAAAAAAAAAATTCGAAAACGGTTCCGACGATTTTGATTAAAAAATTCTAAAATGTAGCCCATTTAAATACGAATCTAACGATATAAGCCGTTTTCCCGGGAAAAATCTAGTTCCGGAGAAAATAGCTTGACGAAGAGAGCCCGGGTTCGATTCTCCGCCCTGGAGAAGTTATTTTTATGATAAATCTTGATGAAATGTTCAATAATAATTAAATTTACATACGAAAACTAATAAATGGAAAACACTGGGCTAAGTAATTATGAACTCGTATATGAGAAAATTTGTCTGAGTTGTCTCGGACCGATTTTTTTTTTTTTTCTAATCTTTAAAATAATTTTTTAATATTTAGTTTTTGTAAATCATGGACCTTTATCAGCACTCTTTTACTTTGTTATCCACCTTTTTTTGAAATTGAGACGAATTTGGTGGGTAATTTTGTGACTGATAATCATAATATATCAAAACTGGGCTAATCTGCAGTTATCAATACAGTATCGAGAATCGCTTGGCAGCACAATTTCGGTAAGAGATTATATCACGTTGTCAAAACAGTTTATTTTTAAGATTTATACATTTGAAAGCTTATATTTATATAAATAATACATTTTAGAGATGATGTCCCTTTGTCTAAATAGTCCATACGTGTGAGCCCCCCCCCCCCCCCCCCCCCCCCCCCCATTTTCTAACCTCTTCTCCTAAGGTGGCTTGATAACTGCAGTTTTACCCAAAACTGAAATATGAAGATGATAAGTGTAATATTATTTTGTCCCACAGTTCATTAGACTAAACATACCTTTGTCCTAACAGTTATTTACTTTGTTACCAATCCTATTTTTCAAGATTTTATGGATACCGATGTAGTTGGGTAACCTGAAGGAAACTGTGCGATCGAGAATCGCTTGGTGGCATAATTTTGCTTGATTTATACACGAGAGATTATACCCATTTTTCAAACAGTTCATTTGCACGTTTTAATACATTTAAGAGATTATATCTATGTAATGCACGTATGTAATCTATGTAGTTTATGCACGTTAAGGAGTCGTTACAGAATTTTCACGTCTATCCTTCTATCTCCCACTAAACTAAAACCAATTTATAACCTCTCTTTGTTTATAACCTTTTCGGTCGACCGCTGCCTGCAACCGGTTCCGTTCGGAAACAAAACATTTGAACGCAGTACGCACATCGATGGTACGCACCCTCTGTAGAGCATCGAGCAACCTCTCTCCCCCACTTATGATACAAAAATAAATATAAGATATTTTGTTTTTGGAACAGCTCTAGAATATGATTTCCAAGCCCGCAACACATTTCATATTATTATTCTAACAAATATTTGTGACGAAGGGATTATCATCACTCTTGTGTATATTAGTTATAATATTGATTTGTTTATTAAACTTTATAGACGAAGAGGCACAATCTTTCCAATGTATCTAAATTTCTAAGTTTAATCAGGACAAAATAGTGTGTTGCGGGCTTGACAGCCGTATAATAAAGCTTAGCCGTTTTTTGTTTTCTATTATTGAGAGAGATGTGAAATACTTGATGAGTTAGATTTTAAGGATGTCGAGTATTCGTCATCTTTTTGATAATATTATGGTATCTTAATATAGCTAGAGATAATTATTGTTTTTTTGGGTGTAGATAGTAGATAAGGTTATCTGAAGGGAAGCTGCGACCCCAGCCTAGCCTGTATCTGTATCAGGAGTCTCCCACGCCTGCTGCCTGCTGTCCTCAGTCGTAGTTCGTAGTCCTCAGTCCTCAGTCTATTCTGACAGGGGTATTCTTCAAGTGCGGTGTCGGTCAAGTGTAGGTTTACGCATTTCCAACGTCTCAGCCTCAGGCTTGCAGTTCCCCCATACCGTTTAACATGACGTACTCTTTAAAATGAACTAGACTGACTACGGCTAGATCTTCTAGACCAGGTACGTCAATTTCGTTGATACGGCTCAATCTTCTCCTTGGGCTTTTTAACCTCGACTTCCGTCGATGATTTTTAAGTACTGCAAGCATCAAGTCAATCTTTATGGATATTTACGTGGAGAAAAACAGTTTGGGCAAATCTGCCTTGTCCAACTTGACTTTGACGCCCGATTTCGGTCGTTTTTTTTTCTAATTGTTTCTTTTTATCTCTTTTAGAAAAGCTTTAAGCAAAGAAACGTCACTCGTATGCATATTAGACTAACGGCTACCATCGCTTCTAAACGCTGGAGACATAATATTTTCTTTGTCTAAATCACTTTTGGACAAAGGAACTCCACTGTTCTAAAAGGAAACAATTTTAAATTAAAAAAACCTAATCCAAATCGGAATAAAATTGTTTTGGATGTGGCAGATATATTATTACAGTTGACACTAATTATTTAAGCTATGAAAATAGTATTTTATCGAATATACAATTGGTAAAAGTGGCTAAATCGGATTGTATGTGCCATCGAAATTTCTTCGACCACCAGGACTTCTACCTGGTTTATATACAGGAGGGTTGTTTTTCTTCAGGAAATGAGCGGAGAACTGCGAAGCGGCGCGGAGCGGCTATTGTAAATTCAAGGGTACACAAAATTAAGGTTTTTAATTTAATATGCTGGATTTTATCACCTAACCTCAAAGTGGTGGCACGTACAATCCGAGTTTACCGGTAAAAGTGAATTGTACAGTGCTGTTTACAGAATTAAAGTACAACATTAATTGTTTTGCCCTAGAATTTTCAACATCCTCTTCGCAGTGCTCCTCTCATTTTCTTAAGACAAATAACCCTGCTGCATATAGACCAGGTAGAGGTCCAAATCGAAGTACAAAAGTCGATGGCACCGTACAATTCAATATAGCCTACAAATGAATTAACAAATGTTAAGTTTTCTTAAAAACATGAAGGTATCTAGTTTCCTAAGGTCTCTTGTCTCCCTTTTTTTTTAATAACGTATAATGTTTGTATGAAATATCTTAAAGACGCTGTTAATAGACAAGTATTACACATGCAATTAGGCTTACGTCAAAATGGCCTGTTACAGAGTATGTAAGCTAGTCATAATGAAGTTGACTAAGTGACAACTATCTGCTAATATAATCGCCTCATACAGTGCCAGTATTAATGCATGACTTAAGTACATAACAACTTTTTTACGGATGTTTTTGTTTCAAGATTTAAGGGTGGATAAGGCTCTGGTTAGGTTCGAGCCCTACGTCCACATACACAGACGCATAATGTTAAACTTCGGCTCTCCGGACTCCAATTATCTATAATGTGATTATCTGAATTGGCGGCGAGTGTATCCTAAACAGAAACAGAGCATAGGGTATATAAAAAAATTGTGTGTCTTACTGACTGCACCATTTAACATGCTTGTATTGCGGGACTCAACAAACCTTACTGAATTCAGGAAAACTAAGCTCCTAAAACCACGTCACACCATTTCGACCAGCATATGAAAAAAACCAGGTTTAGGTAAATGTGAGAATTGAGAATGAGTGAAGAATTTGAATTTATAAATCGTAACAATTTTAAATTGAACTTTAATTAAGATTTCATTTTGATTCTTTTAAATGACTAGTAGTTTGAAGGAACAAAATTTAAGACTGTTAGTTTTAAACACAACTTTAACAACATTTAAAGTGCTTTATGTGTTTTATTGAGCAAATTCCTGGTTATTGTAATAATTAATTGTGACATGAGGAAGTAATACTGGAATTACTACAGTAATAAATAATTTTGTAGGTACTGTACTGTACTGTAGACACTCTCTTATCTACAGTGATGCCTACACTTTATCAGCATATGATTTTAGTGTGATCTGCTCAAAATAAAGCCGATTATGTGTCTAGGGTAAAACTTAATGATAATTCGTGAAGGTGCACCTTTCAGGGTCCGGTCTTAGGAAAGCGGAACCGAGCTAAAAAAGCAGAACACCACAATAATTGTTTGCACTATTAATAGCAGAGATAAGAGATTCAATAATTAAAAAAACAAAAATAATTGCAATTAAACTCAAATAGAAGGTTATTTAGATGCAGGTTTAAACTATGATAAACAAGGTCGAAAAAGCAGTGTCGCCAACCTGACTTCAACAACTTCACTTAATTAGCCATTCATTCTCTACTGTTTATAAAATAATTAAGTTGGCAATCCTTCTTTTTCTCCCTGGTTTTACTTTTTCTCCCAACTTTTTGAGTTCAAGGAAGAAAAGAATTACTTTATCCATATTTTGTTGCTGTCCCCTTTAAATTCTAATGGTGATTTTTAAAAAAGGGTCTTCAGGGGAGTTTTAAATAGAAAACACGTATTATGTTTTTTTGCAATATTTCGTCCCTCTTTTGGGACATTTTCAAGCCTGAAAATTTTTTTAATTATAGATGAGAAAAGATCTTTTACATAGTAATTTTAAACGTTTATCTAACATAATTTGAATTGTTTGAATTAAAAATTTATAATTTCTATAGCATTTAAAATAAATAATTAAATAAATAAAATTAGAATTATACTGACAATATACTTGATTTTATCAATTTGAAAGAGTCTACATCAATTAAAGACGTGCATTCAATTAAAGAAGTGTATCAATTAAGATGTAATTTTTTAAAAAATAAAAATCCCACTTCTTAACCTCGTCAATCTTAAAAATAAATAAATAAAAAACTTAAAAGTTATTATAGTTACATAATTTAAAATTGTTATTAATAAGTATATGTTAAAAAATGTATTACAATATTGCGCTCTTAAGTTGTATTAGATCCTATTATCAATCAAGATAACCCCAATTATCTGTAGAACAATGGGTTATAGATGAGATTAAATTGTAAATGTACCTAGTTTTCTTTTGATTATTTTTCCTTGATCAAGGGTTAAATCAGAATTCATATTATGAAGGAAGTATACTTTTCTGAAAATTTATTTATCCCTATTTTTATATATAGGAATCCATACTTAGAGAATAAAATAAACTTTGATAAATCCAAAATTGTGATTTTTATTTTTTGACTGACATCTGAGTCTCTATACTCAATTTTTATTCAATTCCTAGTTAATAGTCAGCCTCACTATCTTAAGAGGTAGAGTGACAATTGTATAAAGTGCTAAGCAAATTAAGCTACGTAATCTTGTTTGGTAGATTTATTAGAGGAATAGCTTAAGGAATATTAGTTTATTTTTTGATGAATGAATGAAATTTTTTTATTATTTTAGGTGGACATTAGACCTGACCACTCGGATGTGAACCATCTTTAAGATGTTGCTCCAAATTCTACCTTTAATATGGTTCCTTTTAATTTGTAAGTTTATTTGAATGGACTTATTTATTTTATTTACAAACTTTTATACTTTATTAAATTTAGGCTCAATTAATACCAGAAAGATTATTCCAAGAACCAACTTCATATAAGAAACAGTATTTTTTTGGATCCTGTACCTGCTGTGGACTGATTCTCAATACATTTAACACCAGGTCTAAAATTAGTGATTACACTGCTTGCGTAATCTTTAACTACACTCAAATTGAATGCTCCGGTGCTAAATTAAATGACAAGTTTTTTAGTTACTATCCAGGTCTAACAGATTTTAATGACACATTCAATCATTGTATAGATATAAAATAGCCCTTTGTGAGTTTTATATCTGATAAATCTTTACTTATAAAAATAAGTTAGAAAAAATTAACAAATTTGAATTATATACGAACACAATGCAAACAAATACATATTAATATCAAACTAGATTATTTATTATTTTCTTTTCTTATTATAGATTCATCATATGGATTGCTGAGAGACGATTTCTCAAGTAAGTAAACATTCAATTATGTGCCTGCTTGATGTATTTTGCTTAAGTCAGCCTGTATTAATTAGAAATTTAAGCCTTAGAGGCACTTCTTTAGATTATTACTCCCCTTATAATAAAAACAGAGGGGAGTAACAATCTAAAGAAGGTGTACGAAATGTTCTTCTTTAGACTGTTACTCCCCTTATAAAAACAGAAGTGTTATATTCCTTTGTCCTAAAGTACATTGGACTAAACACCCCTTTGTTTTAATATATAATTATTTAGTTAAAGTCATTAATATTCTAAAAAAAATAATGGGGGAGTAACAATCTAAAGAAGTGCCGTCTTAGAATGTCTATCAGAAGGAATCAGAGAGGAGGGGTTGCTGGATGACCCATGAGCCCTTTATTATTCATTTAAGTGATATTTACTCTTATATTCAGTGAGTGAAAAGTGAGGCTGTCGGGGGCTTTTTTGGCGCTGAAGGATCCACAGCTAGAAGTTATAATTTTTTTATGTAGTTAGCCTTTCTTTATTTTTATTTTTTTTTTTTTATTAAAGACATTTTTATACGTACATAAAAATTGGGTGATAGTAGACCTTATTAGCAACAAATATAATTCTATGAATCCCTATTGTATCTCTCTGTGTTTTGGAAATAAAAAATAAATAAGAGAAGTAAAATATGATTTCTTTGTTAAAGTCACTAATTCCTCAGGCTCTCTCTGCATAAGAAGTAAAATGACTATATTCTGAATCTACTTTAAATTTCTGAAAGAAAAGTAACCTTTGAGCATTGAAAATGCAAACACCTTTGCCACAGTTACCTGAACATGAAGAAAGTGACTACTCTAATGCAATCTTAACTTTGCGATTATAACCAGAATTTCATCCTTTCTCATCTACTGATACATTTTCTAACTTCTCTTTATTTAAACTAAAGCTTTTGTCAATAGCTTGTTTAGTTTTTATTTATTGTTAGTTTTGTTTATTTACCATCATTAATTACTTTACAGTTAGCACCCATGAAAGAAATTCTTCTTGTGAAATGGGTTCGTGTTACCCGGCAACTGGCAACCTGCTGATCGGTAGAGAAAAAATGCTTTCTGCTTCATCGACTTGTGGCCTTCACGGCAAGGTTAGTAACATTGCCACTTCTTATTCTTCCTCCCGATTTTAACTAAATTGTAAGTCTATTTTTGCTGATTTCGTACATATAGAAAAAAAATGTAAGTAGATATGAAAAGTTATTGACATTCTGTGGCATAAATAATTTTATAAATGATAAAATTCTCCTTCCTCTTGCCCAAGGTTAGAGCCACACTGGTATGTTTTCATCCTGGTGGGGTGTGGAAAAACACACTGGCTAAATAATCAAGAAAGTTAAAAATTGTCTAAAAAGTGTATGTAAAAAATAATTGGTTCCTACTTAAAATTTTGGTTATTCCAATTCGGCATAAGTTATTTATTATTATTTTATTATAAAACTTTTACGTATAATATTTACACAAAACTATCAACCTACATGTTAAACCTGTGAATTTAAATAATAACAAGTTTTTAATAGTACAATACAAGTCTAGTGCGGAAAATAGTATTTTGCATGCAAGTGTGGAGTTGAAAACCACACGAGCAAAGCAAAAATGCAGTTTTCGCACGAGTTGCGTACTGTACTTTATCTACGATTGTAGATTTTAATAATAAATCAGAAAAAAAATTAATATACTTCCTGTGTGTAAGTTCGTATTTCTAATATTAATGTCTATAAATATGGAATTAATTCATTAGTTGTATTTTGTGCCGAATTAATTATTTCGGGAGGCGTATTATTCTCCGCATTTTCGTCATAATCACTTAAATCACTCATTGTTTTTCACTAAAAACTCGATATAAACAGTTACTTTAACTAAACAATCAGAAAATTAGTTTCGTTAATTGTAAACAAACTCGCTAATCGTGCATTAAGGTGAAGAATTCCTCTTTTTTCCGCACTAGAAGGAAAAAATGAAGAATTATGAACGCACATGCGCAATGAATACAGCTACGAAAAGAATCACTTTCTACACATCAAATCAGTATAATGTTTATATTTCTTATCAATCGTAGATAAAAAAAAAAAAAAAAATATTGTAATACAGTTGTAATAGAGACCCATCCATTACATATGTATTTGTATTAGCCCTTTGACAGGCCTAAGCCCTTATGGGCTGCACTACATATGATTATTTATCTACGATTGATACGAAATATAAACATTATATCTTTGTTTAGATGCGTAGAAAGTGATTATTTACGTACTTGTATTCATTGCGCATGCGCGTCTCATAGTTCTGAACAATTCCTCTTCTTTACCACACTAGCGCGGTAAAGAAGAGGGATTCTTCAGCTTTACGCACGATTAGCGAGTTTGTTTACATTTAACAAAACTAATTTGCTATTCTTTTATTAAAGTAACTGTTTATATCGAGTTTTTAGTGAAAAACAATGAGTGAATCAAGTGACTTTGACAAAAATGTGGAGGATATACTCCTCCAGAAATAATTAATTCGGCAAAAAATACAACTAATGAATTAATGCCATCTTTATCAAGAGAGAGATACGAACTTGCATACAGCAAGTTTATTTTTTCTGTATTTATTATTTAAATCAAACAATCGTAGATAAAGTACGGTACGCAACTCGTGCGAAAACTGCATTTTGCATTGCTCGTGTGGTTTTACCACCCTCGCTATCGCTCGGGTGCAAACTCCACACTCGCAAGCAAAATGCTACTTTCCACACTCGACGCGTAATGTACTATTATGTGTACTTATCAATGAAATAAAATAAAAAAATGTCAATTAAAGTTAATAAAGGTAATAAGTAATAAGTTATTAAGTTCATAACATTTCACTCTAATGAGTCATCTTTAAACTTTAAAGTTTTGTAGATATATGTGTCAGTGAAATATTACTTTTATTACTTTAATTTTTTTTCTTTTTTTTTTTTCTTTTTTTTTTTTTCTTTTTTTTTTGTTTTAACATTAGAAAACTATCATTTTTAACATATAGCAAGCCTGATGATGTCCCTCTAAGGGTGAGATAAGCTTCTACCACTTTTTCTTTTCACCCCTTCACGACCATCAATACTAATAGGGTACCACTACTTATTAAGTATTGTCATAATGTTTACAAAATCTATTTGTTTAATTTAGGAAAGGTACTGCATTGTTTCTCACCTGAGTGAACCAACAAAATGTTTTACCTGTGATTCAAGAAGTGGTAAAAATAATGACCCTTCGATAAGTCATCGCATTGAGAATATTGTCTACAGTAAATTTCCAAAGTAAGTGAAGAATATATATATTTTTAATTGGAAATACTTTGAGCTGTTTAATCTCGAGAACAAAATAGCGGAAAATGTGCAAATTTGAGAAATGATTGTGCATTTCGTAAGCTATAAAATTATACTATTTAATCTAAAATATTTCTACTTTAAATTGGCAAAAATATTATTGAAAATGGCCTAAACCCTGGTGTCTCTTCGTGACTTTGTTGCCTTTCCTTCTGAGAAAATAATGATAGTGTTTATGATACAATTTAAATTTCCCTTTTTTTGTTATATTTAAAAAAAAAAAAAAAAAAAAATCAGGGTCCTTAAAAAGACCCCTTGAAAAGATCCTCCTTAAAAGATCCTAAAGCCTTGTCCACACTAGTAGACATGTTGCGCGATTTTGGTCTCAGAGACATGTCTAGCGATTTGTCTATAGACATCGGCTGAGACAAACGGTGTCTACGGTCTCGTTGCTAGACCAAAAATCTCATGTCTATGGTTTTCCATTCTAAATGGTAGACATGGTGCAACGTTAGGCATGTTGCGCAACGTGTCTACAAATGTGGACGCTAGACCATAGACGGTCTCAGCAGATGTCTATAGACACGTTGCGAGACATTTCTATAGACGGTCTATGAGACCGTCTACAGAAATGTCTCGTAACATGTCTACTGGTGTGGACTAGGTTTTAAAGATGTACTGAATCCTTTAAAAGATGTCATGCCAACTTGAGGGTGAAATCAGCTGGTGGCTAATTATTTATAATTGTATTCTTTGTAATCTATTACATATTATTTATATCTTTTTTTTTTTGTTTCTGTATGAAGTACAAAAAGAAACCTTATATAACGACTCTGTCCATCTGTCTGTCCGTTGGCATGTTTCAATTCATAAACTACTATAGCCAGGAACATGAAATTCGGCACACAGGTGCATCTCAGCATTAGTGACACCTTTACACTTTTTGGAGTTTTCACACTTAATATGTTCAAGATGGCAGCCAATATGGCGGGCAACTAAAAATAAGTTTTTAGTCACCATGACATGTTATAGATAAATTTAAAGGTCTTGAAGTGTAGAAAAAAACATGCAACTATTAAAATTTTACATTTAAAATTTTTTAACTTAATCATACAGAAGCCAGCGGTTATCGCCTCACGTACTTACGTGAAGCATGCCTTACTTGTTTTTATAATTGAAAGAGCTGGCCTTTCCTTAGTTTCTGATTGAATTATAAATGAAATACTCTTCTAAGTACTACAAATATCAAGACTTGTTTCCTGGTTTCAGAATGATAGCTTCTTAATTAAGTTAAGTAGTTATAGCCCTTCAATTGTAGAATCTAAAATTTGTTGACTAAACTAATTGCCAAAAATTATTTTTAATTTCTTTTGGGTTCCTCCTCGTGTATAACTCGTACAAGTTAATTGGTATTAGAAAATGTATAAAATAAATAACATTTGTTGCCCCTGCTTTCAGGAGTAATTCTCCATCTTGGTGGCAGTCTGAAAATGGAAAGGAAAATGTCTCTATAAGGTTAGACCTGGAGGCTGAATTTCATTTCACACATCTCATTATGAAGTTTCGTACTTTCCGTCCTAGAGCCATGCTTATTGAAAGATCATCAGATAAAGGACATACTTGGAAGGTAACCACACCAAATTGCAGATAATAGTTATTTATGCACCTAGGGAATAATGTAAGATATTATTTCCCGCGTGACAGTTGATTCCTGAGGCAAAGCCGAAGGAATCAAGGCAACTAAATCCCGAGGCGAAGCCGAGGGTATTAGGTATCTTAATTCCCGAGGCGAAGCCGAGGGATTAATGTCAATTAGCACCCGAGGCGTAGCCGAGGGAGATAATTATAACAAGGGAATAATAATCCATTATTCTCGAGGTGCATACAACATTTTATCTCCTGAAAAAAGGCTGTATAAGATTTAATCAATAAAGAAAACATTTGTATTTCTTTATTAAACGAATTAAATACAAAAATAAAACAATATAAATTATTTAAAACAATTAATTATCATTTTTAAAGTAATAAAAAAAAAAGTTTAACGAAAGCTAAACAAAAGTAAACAAAGCGTCGTAGAATGACTCGCAACACAGCTGGGAGTTTTAAAGCAGTGTTGCCAACCTGATTTCAACCAATTCACTACATTTGCTATTTATTCTCTAATGTTTACAAAATAATTAGGTTGGCGAACGTGGATTATAATCCCGTTTTTACATTATTTCCCTGTTTTCACATTATTTCCCCGTTTTTAAGAACAGGGATGAAAAGACCATCATTATTTCCTATAAACTAGCCCTGAAAAGTTACATTTCGTCCCTACTGGAGATAAAAATATATATATATCTATATAAAGGTATGGGACATGTTGTATATTATTATTTTTTGGTTACTAAGTTACTTTTTATTTATGTCTATTTCATATGTTATGTAAAAATATAAATATTTTGAGGTATCCTTACAGCTCCAAATTTGGGGGGGGGGGGGGGTCTCTCCTCAATATGTTGAAAATTATATCTCTTTTCCGAAGATTTTGATTAAATAATCTAAAATATAGTCCTATTTAAATACCAATCTAGTCATATAAGTTTATCCTGGGAAAAAATATATAGTACCTGAGAAAAATAGCTATAATTGTAAAGGGTGATAGCGACTTTGATTCCCCGCTGGTGACAAGGAGTTAATGGAATTTTTTGATGAATTGTTCAATTATAATGATGAAATGCATCCACGAAAATCCAAAACAAGTAACAAATGGAATAATACAACAACAACAAAAAAAAAAAATAATAATAGTAAAATCAGATAACAGATATGAAAAGAAAGAGTAGGTGCCAATGGCCCAGCTGTCGAGGTGCTGCTACCTTTCAGTCACGGGTGGAAAGAGGGATTAAAAAAAATATATCTGAGGTCTTGTCTAGTTGCAAGATCCAAAATATAGTTTTTTAATTCAAGTTCTGCTTTTTTGAAAATATCTCATTTAGATTTAGTTAGTGATGAAAAATATGTACTGTATTTTAATAGCAAGTGTTTACAGTAATACTTACCTATACTTGTTAACTTTTACTTAGTAATAACTTTTATTGGAAAAACCTTTATAAAAAATCTAATATGTATGTGCATACTATGTTATTTTTAAAGAAACAAAATAATACTAAGGGATAAAAAAACCTTTAAATACAATAAGTACAATAATAGTTATTTCTATAATGGCGATACTCTGTATTAGAATAATGTACGAGTATAATTGCACTGTACAAAGGTGTGTAGTAGCATTATACAAAAAAACACAATAAAATAGTCCAAATAGAAATATAATAAGTGATAAAACTCCTTTCACAGACCAAGTCTGAAATTAAGTCCAATAAAAGTTATTTCAGTAAAAAAATTCAGATTAAAACAATAATGGTGGAAGAGAAGTATGATGGTTCATAGGTGTAGAAAATAAATAAAATCGTTATTTCATTTGTGAAACGTTTCGACCAATAAGGTCATCTTCAGTCTTGTTTAATTCTAAAATTCAAACAAAGATAATGTAACATTAATTCAATTTATTATTTTTAACATTTCCTTCTAATCTCACTGAGGTTCAATTTAACTTTAGAAATGCAATAAGTATAAAATATACTTACATGTTTCAATTAATGTGTCATTGTATAAAATAAAATACTATCTCCATTGGAGAGGGTCAAGAATATAATTACTTAAAATTTAAATTTTAAAAGTTAAACAATAAATATCACCTTGCTCTAGCACTAGCATACTGACATCGATATAACTTTTAAAGTTAAAATTTTTAACAAATAAATAAACATAATAAAAAATGGTAACAATTATTGACAATCTTAAAAATGTATAATATCACAATCCAGAAAGACACTTATTAAAAAAGCTGTATATATGTAATCTTCAAAGCAATTAATCATCGAGAACATTCATCTAGTTAAACAGTGGTTCTTATATTTAACAATTAATTTATTTAAATATTGATTAGTTTCAATTGATTATTTATTGAGTAATTAATGGTTTTAATGATGTACCCTTATTATTAAATTTATGTTTTAATGTCTAATATAAAAAAGAAGCTGTGAATGAAATGATCAAACCATGATGTTGACTACTAGCTCTATCTAGGAGAGAGTTTAATAACTAAATTGTTCCAAGTGCTTATTGCATATTATTACTGATATTTTAAATTCTTTATTATTTATTATTCTTATGTATTAAATCTATTTTGAGTTTAATTTATATATAAGTCAGTAACTAATATTAATCTTCTAAATGTGGTATCTAATTATGATAAATATTAATATAAAATGATAAATAAATTCATTTTTAAACTTTTTGAAAATTGCATTGTAATTCCTGTTTATATTCCCTGAATCTGTTTTGTGGTTTACAGTGTTGTCGATATTTTTAAAGATATGAAAAGCTTCAAGAATTCGGCGTTTGTTCGTGTTATTCTCATATCCTAAAATTTTGATATTGTTAAAGGCAAAATTGTGTTTCATATTGAATACGTGTGACGTTCAATCTGTTTTGATTTCGACTTTGATTTGACATAAATGTAACGATGTATAACCACATAACTTGACATATATATATATATCAAAATCAATTTTGATTATTAATATATCACTCTCTAAATATAATTTTATTTCACTTTTTTTCCTTTTATTCCACAACAAATAAAGTTGCAGTTTTCACGTTGACAGGCAGCTCGTGCATCTTCGTAACTCTGAATTTACGTAAGTCGGGCTATTACTGTAATAATAAAATTCAAATTTTTTATGAATTTATTATGGTTTTAAAGTAGTTGAAACTGGTGTGTATCCAAGTTTGTAACAACCATAAAATTTCTTTTCTGAGTTTTTTCCCCACTAAGGCCACAATACGTCACACTTTCCCATCTCAGTTATAAATGTCATAACATATTATATTATTCTTATTTTAGGTATACAGGTACTTTGCAGAAAATTGTGATGAAGCCTTCCCTCATGTAGCTAAAGCTCCTCAGCGGTCACTGACTGATGTAATCTGTGAATCTAGGTATTCGACTGCTGAGCCATCCAATTTAGGTGAAGTGAGTGATTATGCTTATTTTTATTTCTTCTTTCAATTATTTGTTTATCATCATAAAAACTCAATATGGACGACAAAATAGTTGCCTGATTACCAGAGACCTTCAAATGCCTTTTTGCCATGACGCCATACTAAAATGTCACATTTTGCCTATTTTTCGGTAAAAAGCCACATTTTGCCGATTTTCAGTAAAATGCCACATTTTGTGCCACGTTTTGCCTTATTTGAGCCAAGTTTAAAAAAATAGAAATATTCTAATATTCTAAGGGGTTCTGCCTGGTGTGCCACTACCTCCCGAGCCTGTTGTCACTAGGTGGGGCACCTGGTTTTCTGCAGTGTCATGGTATGTGAAGTATTTTAAAGGATTTAAAACCGTGGTGAAGGAGCTGGAAGACGATTCTGGTGCGGTGAAAAAGGCAAAAGACTTTATAGACGACACGGCCCTCTTCCCACAACTTCTCTTTTTGGAAGCCAATTTTAAGGTAATTCCAGAAGTCATCAAGCAGCTTCAGTCTCAGATGATTCTCCTGTAGACCTTTGTGGTGATGATGGAGGATATTGCCAAGACAAACTACCGAGAAGCCAATAGAAAGAGGATTAAGGCCAAAGTACAGGCCGTTCTGACCAGGAATTGTGGCTGGGAGTAATTCAGGAGCTTGGCCGCGATTCTCGAAGGAAAGGAATCCCTGCTAAAGCCAATGTAGAGAGGACATTTTCCAAATTAAAGTACATCCTTAGCGACCATCGCCTTAACTTTTTTATGGAGATCATAGTCCCTCACATAAAATTATATTCTAATTAAATTAAAATTGTTTAAATACCTGTAAATTGTAATAAAGTAGTTAATATGACTCCTTTTTACTAGGGAAAGGGGGGGGGGGTGGAAAGTTGAAAAACAAATGCCACATTAGCTGAAATAAATGCCACATTTGGCCAAAATTACTGCCACATTGCCACACTTTTTAGTGCCACATTTCGTAAAAATAAATGCTTCATTTTGAAGGTCTTTGCTGATTACAGATCGGTATCCCTAATAGTCTATAATTGGTGTGTCGTTCTGCCAGACCGATGTGTCAATTTGACAATTTTATTATTTTTTAATCCTTACTGTGATTTTAATTGTCTTTATGAAGAGAATATTTGATAAATATAGCTGACTAATTCTAGCATAGCGGCTTGAGAGCCCTATGTGCCTGCAACTAGTGAAAAATTCAATTAAGATTGCCCACAAGAGGGTTAATTATTATGTTTTAACTTTCAGTTGCTGCATTTATTTCTATATTTTTATTTTTATTTTTTTTCAGGTAATTTTACGAGTAATATCACCTAGCCTTCAAGGAGCATATCGAGACCCTTATTCACCTCAACTGCAAGACCTTCTGAAAATGACCAATTTGCGTATAAATTTTACCAAATTGCAAACTCTCGGAGATGATTTAGTCGATAACCGAAATGAAATCAAGGTATCCATTAAATATTTTTCATTATTAATTAATTGCAAAATGTACGACCACACAGAGTACGGAGTACAATTAAATAGGGTAGTATAACATAAAGTTAATTTGTACTTAAAAAGTAACTTAAGATTTTTTTGCAATCAATTGAGTGTTAAATTTTACCATTATCATGTAAGAACAAAATTCTTATGATGATATAAACATCCTAAGATACTTTTTATCATTGGCAATGTCCTTCTTCATTCGATGTTTTAGAATGTTAATGCTATATTATATTTCCCAAAACAAACACTTTACTAGTATTATTTTAAATGCAGTAAGATGCATTAATAAGTTATTGTGTCTTATAATTTGTGTTAATATGTATAGTGAGTTTACCGAAGTCAATTAATTAATCGACCATTTATTGCTTAACTGTTTTACAAATATATTTAATGATAATACTAAATACGATCATTTTTACATACAAATCACCATTTTGCTGAGGTACCTTTATAAGATGGTTTGCATGTACTTTAATTAAGTAGCTACTATTTATCGGTGAATTTTCTTGGCAATGGGTAAATGTCAGTTGCTCTACTGTATGAAACAATGTAAATAAAAGTGGGATCAATGGTCAATTTTGTTAATCTCCTTATTTCTTCTCTCCCCCCCTTGAGGCATAACCGACAAGTACTTTTGCTTGTCAATATTGCAGCTCTGAAACCTTCCTCTGACAGATTTTTATCTGTATAATAATTCCAGGCTCCAACATCATTACTCTTGTAGCCACTGCATTAAGGGTTCTTTAACATTTGTATTATTATTTCTATATATATTATTATTATTCTTTCTTCGGGGGCTGCAGTGTTTTGTTCTGGGATAATATTGGACCCTAAATATTTGATATACTAGTTTGTTTTTAATAATATTTAGATACATATAAGAGATATAATGTATATATACCTAAGTTCTGGAAAAATGAAATATTAATAACAAAATTTTACACAGGAAAAATATTATTATGCAGTAAAGGAAATGACTGTAAGAGGATCCTGTTGGTGCTATGGACATGCAAGAAGTTGTATCCCTGTTGAAGGCGTTGAAGACAGGACAGATATGGTTCATGGAAAATGCGACTGTACTCATAATACTAAAGGTTTGAACTGTGAAGAATGTGCAGATGCTTTCAACGATGTGCCTTGGGCTCCTGCTATTGGTCGTCAAGCCAATGCTTGCAGAGGTATCAATAATTGTTCTAATTAAAATTTAATTATTTGCTTTGAAAATTTAACTTATAAGGTGATTAGATTGTCTGTAAAAAGTGACAGCAACCTCTGTAACAACTTAACCTTGAGTGATTTTATGCAGGTTTAGCATACCCCATAATTTCAATTATTTGATATTGTTTCCCAGCTTACAGTAAGTAGCGAAAGCTATGTGATCGTTTTAAAGAAAAAGTTTTAATGTTGGTCCCATATAAGTTTCAACCTTCTGCATCCATTTTTTTCTTTTCTACATGAGCACACACATACATTTATTTACACCTATATCTTCAAAAGTACTTCAAAAGGTTGGTTTGTCGAAGGTAGCTCAAAAATCGCCCCGGATTAATTTCAACCGTGTGCGCTCTTTAAATTTTATGTAAAAAATCAAACCAATTTGGATACATTTAAAAAACGGAGGGAAAATTAAATAATTTTGACAATAAAAGGTTGTAAAAGCATAAAATTAATAGAACGTGAGGAAGCTATGTTCACTAATTGGCAGACTATTTTACATGAATTAAACTATCAATTTAGCAACATTTTAAGAGCACAGGCGGTTGAACAAACCATCCAAATTTCTTAAAAACCAGATGAGTGCTTTTGAAGATATAGGTGTAAATAAATGTATGTTTGTGCGCATGTGGAAGAGAAACAAATAGGTGCATAAAATTAAAACTTATATGGGACCAGCAATGTTATGAACTGGCTAATTATGACCTACTATCAAAATTTTATTAAAATCGGACGAATAGTTTTTAAGATATGTTGGTTTGCAAAAATTGAGCGGTAGGCCTAAAAATGTACCCCGTCTGAAATGTCTATTTGTCTTGGAATTTTTCAAATCTGAGACATAAAAATTGTGTCTTTTTTCAGAACTATCCTATCACATATTTTCCATTTCCTTTGGTAAGCTTGGAAGCAAAAACGTGTTCCAAATGGCAAATAACATGGATTTGGAACACATGCGAGTATCAAAGTTCTATCAAATAAAGAATTTCTCACTATGAATTTATCATTAGGTATTTAAGAAAATTAAATACCTATTGCAAAACAATAGAACCATCGCTAGGTTATTAAATGGGACATTTAACATCAGATGTTTTCTGAATGCTTTTTGAGTTTTTTTTAATTTAATTTTAGTATTACTATGAAATATGAAAAAGTTTTGTCACAATATGGCTGACAGATTTATTTAGACAGTTAATTGCATTGGCGAAAATCCGGGCCTAGTCAGCAATTGGGCCGATGTAGTTTATGCATCATTATTTGATTCAATGAATCTAATTCCATCAATTGGGCAGACTTAGCTTATGCTTCCTAATTTAATTCAATTGGAAAAATCCGGGCCCAGCCGAAAAATCTGGTGGTATAGTGTTTAATGAATTTAAATTAAATTCAATTGAATTGAATTAATTCAATTAATCTAATTCCATCAATTTAGCAGACTTAGTTTATGCTTCCTAATTTAATTCCATCGGCAAAAATTCTAGCCCAGCCGACAATTATGCCAGTGTAGTGTTTAATTATTTTAGTTCTATCAGCTAACCCCCCCCCCCCCCCCCCCCTAGTATAAACCTACACATGCACAGGGTACCTACACATCCAGAGCTGTGATCAGACTCTTTGTGTGACACTGTACTAGGGCTCTCTTCGTATGATAGGACAATGGTTGGGAAAATCATTACTAGACAAAAATAGTATGATGTGGTATGACAATAAATTGTTTATTAAATTTTTGTTTCAGCTTGTAACTGCAATAATCATTCTAACAAGTGTACATTTAATGAGGAAGTTTTTATTAAAAGCGGCCGTGTTAGTGGAGGTGTCTGTTCCAATTGCACCCACAACACTAAAGGTAAAAACTGTGAAGAATGTGCTGACCATTATTACCTAGAACGGGGAAAGGATATATCTGAGTATAATGCTTGTGTCCGTAAGTATTTCTTGAAGTGTATTCTTAATGACTATTTGATAAATATCATCTATGATAAAATGGGCTACAACAAAAATGGATAAAATGGGCTCGATTTAATGAGACTTTGTTTTAACATATGTGAAAAAATCTTGAATTGTTTATTTTTGCTCGAATTGTGCCCTAATAAAAATAATATGTCGCCAAACTAAAAAAAAAAATTAATTTAATAATTAGTACAAATATTCTACAGTAAGTGTAAAAACACTAAAGAAACAATTCAAAGCTTGACAGGCAAAATAATTTGTTTCTAGTTTTTTTTCCATATTACCCCCTCTTGAATGAAAATGGGAGAGAAGTTTCCATTACAACAATTATTGTGCTCTTAAAGATCTTTTTAACAATATGCATCATGAAAGGCATATATCACTTTGACATTTGTACCCCTGTGTACCAAAATTTCAATTTCGAAATCTCATGTAGACAGTGACCTTCCCCTTGTTTTGAAAGTTTAGTGTGAAAACTTTCACCGAGATCGGAATAAAACTATAGATTTGTATAAAGAACATACCCACACACAGACACTCTTCTTTATATGTGTAGATTTAGAACTGTATTTATTGTTATTGGACAACACTGTCTTTAGAATATTGAGTTCATAAGTTTGTGATTATACAAAAAAAGATTGTTATAAAACTAAAATAAAGTATAATATCTAATTATATTCTATTTCTTAAAACTAGAGATGTCTATAAATTAGATTTATATTGCAGAGAGACTTGTAGAGAAGGGGTAAAAAGGTAGTAACTCACAAATTCATGTAGATAACGATGTACTTTCTATCGTGTGTAGATGAACGTCTGCTTTGTAGAAGTCATAAGAAATTATTTTTTGATATATATTTTTATATAGATCATAGATACTGCTAATGGTTTTAATTGTTAAATGCTATTGTTTTGATTTGATGTTTGAAAGAATTTATTTTGGCTTTAAATTGTTAATGTTCTTATACTGCATAACATATTATGTTACTACATAATATACTATTTTTTTTTTTCAATTTTATTTTCTTCAAGCTCAAATAATTTTAAGATTTTTTTTTCTTCCTATACCGCTTCTTTGTCTCATTTTGAATTATCTTTACTGTTTATTTTTAGCATGTCAATGTAACCTAGAAGGCTCAAGAGATAAAGGCCTTTGTGATTCGAAAACAGATATTGCAAATGGGTTGGAGGCAGGGCGTTGCCATTGCAAGGCTAATGTCGAAGGAAAATATTGTGACAGGTGCAAATCTGGATATTGGAACTTTGACCCTGAGAATCCTGATGGTTGTGAAGGTTAGCTATTTTCTGGTAGTATATTATTATAAAATAAGATAATGAGAAAAAAAATATATAAATAGAAAAACCTCATTATAACTTATAGGTAAACTAATTATAATACACATAATAATAAAGGTATGGTACCTTCATCAGTTATTAGATGAAGAAATAAAAAGCAAACAAACCCAGCAAAAAATAAATTATTTTTTCTAACAATGAATAATAAATAAAAACATAATCAAAAGTCAGTCGACCTAATTATTCATTTATAATTGTTTTTTATCGTATGTTATTTTTTCAGAGTGTACGTGTGATACTAGAGGTACTATTAACGGAACAAACGTATGCGATGTGTTTACCGGACTTTGTCATTGCAAAGAAAATATTACTGGTGAATATTGTAACCAGTGTCTTGCAGAACATTGGGGACTGTCCATCAACTCTAACGGATGTGAACCTTGTGAATGTGTAATAGGCGGATCCTTGTACAGTGACTGTGATGTAATCACTGGTGAATGCAAGTAAGTGTAATCGGTATATTTTCTTTGAAGATTTATTTTTTTCATGCAACTTCTAAGTTAATGGTTAATGGTTAAGTTGTTGACAAGCAAATAAATTTATCATGTTTGTTTTTTAGATGCCAGCCTAACATCATCGGAAGGCAGTGCGACAAACCAAATCAGGGCTTTTATATACCCACACCAGGGAATATTTATGAAGCAGAATATTCTTACTGCTCTCAAGGGGTACTAGAAAACATTTACGAAACTTATAGATTAATTTGTTAATATTCTAATTGTTACATATTCTTGTTACCTTATACTGACAAACCTCGATTTACGAAAATTCGCAGTTAATAATTTTTTTTTATTTCTTATTTTATATATATTAATATTATTGATGAACATATTTACCTGTAATTGATAATATATATTTACATATGTACTCACATTTTGTAAATTTGAGTAATTTATTTTGTTAATTATAAAACGTTACTGTATTGGCATGAAAACAAAAACTACATACTACTTAGCATTCCGTTAAGTATAAATTAATGAGTAACTTACTGTTTGATGCTGCACAGCATTTATCATTATAGTAATGATTATAGTAAATACGTAAAGTTATTCAACTTTATTATAATCATAAAGGCAGTCCAGTGTCAAACAGTAAGTACTCATTCATTAAATGAATTATCACTGACTTAAACCCCAAATTGCATATTAAATTTACGAGAGTACACTTTCTATTCTGATAGATTAATATATATATATTATAAGTAAAAATACGAGAATTAAAAATCCCGATAAGTACCTTGTAGCCCATGTTAATGAGAAACGAGAATTCTTAACACGTAAAAAGAGAATTCTATAAAAGAGAAATTATAATTATTTAAATGAAACACTATAATTCTTAGAACAAGAGTCTTTAAACTAGAATAAGTACGTAGATACAAAATCATTTGTGTCCGAAAATGACCATAAAATGCATTAGCGTGAAAACAAAAACCACTTGCTGATAGGTAACCGGAAGGTTGGGTTCTTGATGCCTGGTTGTCCGTATCTTCGAGGTAAGTTGAACTGTAAAAACCAAGACGTGATTAAGTTTGTAAAGAATTATAATGTAAAATAATAAATAATTACAATAGAGAAAGAAACTTATTTGACTTACAAATAAGTTGTATTAACCAAGTAAGTTGAGGCTTGTCAATATATGTAGTCTTTTAAAATGCCTTTTTTCTACAAATAAATTTAAAATAATTCCACTATGTATATTATTAGTTTTGCTTATGTTATGACTATATGCTATTGAACTACATAGTCTTAGTTTTTAATTTATTAAATTTACTATACTAATAATTGATATTTGTTTGGGCCGATCTAACAGTGAAGGTGGAGAGAAATAAATTCAACGAATAGAGTTTAAGTTGGATATCTTTCTATTTTGTCTTAGTTTCTTTTTATTAAAGCTTTTTATTTGTTTTAATACTTTTGTTTTTGATCAATATAATTATTTTCCAGGATTGTAGGATTGAAATTAGAGAGCCTAGAAGAGAAAAACAGTTGACACCATGGACTGGTCCCGGCTTCATGAGGGTTTACGATAATACTGCTCTTGAATTTACTGTTAACAATATCAAGAAAACAAATCAATATGATATTGTAATCCGTTACGAGCCATTGGTAAGTTAATTTGTCCATGTTGGTAAATATTTAAATCACGCTGCTCTTTTTCTTTAAATGCAAGTAAAGATTGTGGGACCTAAGGTTCTATCTGTAAGAAAAATCTTTATACCCTGCGAGTCTTATTTTCTTTAAACATACTCAAGTAGCAAAACTGATCCAACATCTCTGGGATTCCTTTTTGCCAGATTTTATCCTATTCCTATACAGGAAAAGAGGTGAAGATAGTAAAGAGGTGTTAATTAAACAAGTAGTATAATTCAAAATTTGCAAAATAAATAATACATAATATTATTGAGGTTTAACATTTTACTTAATGAAATCAGTTCAGTAAAACGATACACTATGTAAAAAAGGAAGTAATGAAAATTATATAATTTAAACATGGATAATATAAAATGTGATTTAAATGCTCATAAAAAAAAAAAATTATGAATATATGGGTTTTTATCCCTTATTGCATTTCTTTTTTTTTACTAAAAAATTTAAATATATAAGTGCATTAATGTCCATTGTTCATTTACACAATTAGAAGTATATTATTTACTCTTTTTCATTAACTGTATGGAGAACTTATGTACAAAATAAATCCACTAGCACAG
This sequence comes from Gerris lacustris, assembly GCA_951217055.1. Taxonomy (NCBI): domain Eukaryota; kingdom Metazoa; phylum Arthropoda; class Insecta; order Hemiptera; family Gerridae; genus Gerris; species Gerris lacustris. The sequence goes on from OX578285.1 coordinate 53,366,287, forward strand.
TAGGCAGCACTTAAGTGTTTCAACTCCTAGCTTTTATATTTTGGAAATTTTTAGTGAGGAAAATTTAATGGTATGACTGTTTTCTGATTTAGTGATTTAAAAACACAAAAATATATTAAATTAAAATTTTATATAGCTGGTTGCTCCTTCCCCCCAATACCCGGGACATATCACATATATTTTAGGTTTTTTGTGGTTGTATAGATCATACTTAAACAAATTGTTTTGAATAGACCCAAATTGATTAGTGTAATACGTTAATATCTTTTATAATAATTGATTAGTATAATACGTTAATATCTTCTATATTATTTTAAATGTTCTAAACTATTATTAGTAGGATAACAATTATTTGCCAAATGAGAAGTAATACAGTGGGCCTCCTACTTGGAACATTTCTAACTTTCTCTGTTGCATTGTTAAAACGTTAAACAACCCAAGAAATTTTAATTGGAGTTCAAATGGTGTTTCTAAGTTTAAACTGTAGTAAAAATAAAAAATAAAAAGTTCATTTAAATTAAAAAGCCTAAAATAGATCAAATGAAAAATAACTCTTGAAATTTATTTTAAATGGGAACGAATCACGTTTTTGTCTTATAAATAAATAAATAATTTATTGTGGTTCAAACAGAATTGCTTATCACAAAGTCAATAGCTTGGTAATTGACCTAATAGGTCAAACTAAAGGATAAATGAATAATAAACAAAACAAACATGAGTACAACAATAAGTTAAAAAAAAAGATATATATATATAATTAATAATAAAGTATGAATAAGATATCACAGAGCAATCATTACTAGAATGTGTCATTTAAAAATTCATCTATGCTATAGTAAGCTTTAGTAATTAGAAATGTTTTTAATCTATTTTTAAAAATGTTAAAAGGTAAATCTTTAATATTTTTATCCAATTTATTGAAGCATTTAATGCTGATATGTAGAGGAGATTTTGCAGTTTTAACCAATCTATTAGTAGGCTGAGTAATGGTGTCGCTATTTCTGAGGTTGAAGTCAAATGGCCTTTCAGCTAGCTCCTTCCATTTAGGTTTGATATAAACCATGACATTGTATAAGTAAATGGAGGGCAATGTCATCACCCCTAATTCCATAAATATTGGTTTGCAGTGAGCATCAATTTTGGCTTTGTTTACAATACGTATAGCTTTTTTTGTAAAGTGAAAACCTTGCTTGCAGATGAAGCACCACCCCATTCTCTAATACAATAAGATAGTCTAGAGTGGAAATGGGCAAAATAAGCAGTTTTAACAGTATGAACGTCTAAAGTTAAACTTAATTTCCTCAACAAATAGATTATTGAAGATAGTTTGCTAATAACAGTAGATATGTGTGCATTCCAGTTTAGTGTAGAGTCTAGTGTCACTCCAAGGATTTCCATCATATCTTATGTCTTTCCATTATATCTTATGTAAAATCTTGATGAAAACTTTGTTTGAACAGATTTCTAGAACCAATTAAATACTGACTACGAGGCACCACTGTACACATATCTATTACTGTACTCTATAAGTGTAGGTTGACTTATAAATCAATGTATTGTTTGACATTTGTAGCCTGGAGATTACACTACAGCGGAAATACTGCTCATTCGACCAGATGCTGTTGACTACAATGACTTGTGTGCTAATAACCGTCCTCAAGATGACCAAAGCACAATTGACCTCCCTTCGGGTATGACCATTGTAAATGTTACTTTATTCAATTAAATCATTTCATGTTTGTACTTTATTACATTTTATTTAAGTGTAACTACTTTTTTTTTTAAAGATTGGCTTTTCGTCGAAGGGCAAACTGTATGTTTAGAAGAAGGGAAGGAGTATAAGATTCGAATAGTATTTAGAACTGATGGCAATAACCAGGTTGATTCTCCCACAGCTTCCATCTTGATTGATTCTGTAAATATTATTTTCCTGTCCTTTTTAAAATTTAAATATTTATTATTATTAAATAATTATGGTGAAATAATTAAAAGCAACTAATTATCAAATCAGAAGCTAGACCAGAGACTGGTCTCAACTCAGTGCCAGATGTCAAGGTCAATGTTTGGCATAAGCAAGAAGGAAAGGCAAAGAAATAGGAGTATAATAAATAGATATGGAGGAAAAAGCCTAATGATAGAAAGTCACAAACTAAAGTGGAAATGGGCGGGACATGTGCATAGAATGAGCACAGACAGATGGGCCAGATTATCCACGGAATGGACTCCGTATGGGAATAAAAGGAACAAAGGAAGACCGGCAAGAAGATGGGCAGATGAGATATCCGAAAGGTTAGGGAAGGTATGGCACAGGACAGCTACAAATAGGCTAAGCTGGAAGAAGGTAGTTAATCTGCACGTTCGGTAGCTACACAACAGTTATAAGATGTTCTACACACCTATACCCCTATTCGGGAGGCTTTTGCTTCATCTAAATGAAGTGTCAATAAAGCTATTATTATTATTATTATTAATTATCAAACACTTATTGTTTATTTTCAGATTGCTTTGGTACCGAGCATAGAATCTTTACCGCACTTTAAAGATGGCTACTTAGAAGAACTGAGAAAGCATGAGTATGAGAGGCTCAATTGTAAAGAATTATTGTACTCTCCTTGGAAAACTACTCATGATCCTGAGTGTTCTAAATATCATTACAGCATTGGAGCCATTGTTTTTGGTGGGGGATATGGTGAGTTCTCTTTATTTGTTTTTGAACCTACTGTAGTACCCTATTTTATATTATAGCTTTACTTATTGAACAAACCATGTATGTGTTTATATTTTTTATAGATTACAGTTCATAAAATTAATTTTTAGGGTCCGTAGGCAAAACCAAGGACCCTTATATTTTCCTGCATGTGTCTGTCCGTCCGTCCTGTCGCATGCTATCACGGCTACACCTTTCGTCCGATCACTTTGAAATCTGGCATGTATATGTCTTGTACCTGCCCACATATTTTAAAAAATATAGCAACTTAAAAAAAAAAAAAAATTCAAAAAAATTAGGGTAAAAAAACTTAAGGGTTAAATTTTTTTTATTTTTTTTCGACACCATGAGGGGTATCATATGAAAGAGTACGTCGAGCTAATTACAAAAATATATAATTCTTTGGTTATAACTTTGATAGGGCGAGCGTAGGCAAGTTTGAAGTGGGTGTGAAACGTTTCCCCCCCTTCTATCTCGCTTATGTGAAGTGCTAAAAATCTGAAAAAAATTCCTGAACATTCTTCGACCAAAAGTAAAGATACCACTTTTTGGAAATTTCAAAAAAAAATATTATTTAATTTTTTATTGACAAAATATGTTTTTTTATAACTATGGTCTTTTCGATGTATTTATATGGTTGTGGTCCGGTTCAGTGGCAAAAACATACTTTATCAGAAGTTTGTTTATGTGTTTTGACAATATCAGACCCATAGGATAGTTCAAAGTAAGCTTTTTAGCATTTTAAAGAACACCCTCAATAGAGTACTACTTAAACTATACAGTGTGGCCTACGGACCCTCGCTGTGTGCTGACTAGCACACACTTGACCTGTTTATAAATAATTGTGAAGCAGTTTGTTACTATTGTTGTATATTTTGCCAGTATCACTGACTGGTTCTGGAAGCTGAACATACTGAATCACTGTCGTAAATACCATTTCATTCAGAGTAGATTGTTGCTTCTAACCCAAGTGAATCAAAAGTTTTATTCGACATTAGTAGATGACAAGAATTGTTTCCACTGAGGGCGGGCATCAAGGGCATCTTATAATTTGTTATCTTGATCTAATTTTCAAGATAATAATTATTAATTTGTGAAGATGAAACACCACTTTATAAGTAGCATTCAGCTACCTATAAATTTAAATAGAATATATTTTTGTGTATTTCAAAACTCAAAATCAGAAAACAGTCATAATATTAAATTTTCCCCTCTAAGAAGGTCCAAAATAAACTAGGAGTTAAAACACGTAAGTGTTGCCTACTGTGTTTGTGGATTTATTTTGTTCTTAAGTTCTCGATGCAATTGATGAAAAAGAATGTGAAATGGATTTCTAATTATGTTAAAGTAAATAAATAGTGGACATTAATGCACTTATATATTTAAATTTTGTAGTAATAAAAAATCTCACAAGTTTTTTTTTTTTATAAAATCACAAACTTCAATTCGGGAGACGTAAGATGTTGCCTCTCTTAGGTTCACAAGTTTTTAGAGGTAAAATGGTTGAGATATCAAAAAAGTGATTTTTTTATCCACTCTACTGGGCAGGTGCAAATCTACTATCCTCCTGGGATCCCATCTTTCTAGTTAATTTAGTGACTTCCCTATATTTGCCTTTCCTCCATTCATTTTTAAATGAATAATAATACAAGAGTCTACTGAATACCAAATCAAACTAAAGTCTCTTTAGTACTCAACGATAACAAGTATTCACTAGTTAATTAAATTCATAGACTTGAATCAGTCACTTTGCTGTCAAGAGTATCAATTTAGTATAAGTTAAGTAAATAACTATAGTCTGCAATTAGCCCACTCATCAGTTCTGTACAACATTTTTTATATTTTAATATAGCAAATGTATGGTTACAAATGTTATATTAGGGGATAATCCTGTTCTCGTCTAACCCTGCCTTAAATTAATTAAATTTTAAATAAAACTTTTTGTTAAACAAATTGTTTAATCATTCTATTATAAAATTTCGTTTTAGAATGTAAATGTGATCCCACCGGATCTCTCAGTGCCCTTTGTGACCCTAATGGTGGAAACTGTGCCTGCAAACAAAATGTTGTCGGAAGAAAGTGTGATAGCTGTGCTCCAGGAACTTACGGCTTCGGTCCCCAAGGATGCAAAGGTACCTAATCAGAATTTTTTTCTAACTCAATTTTATTAGGGATGATAATTCAAGTTGTCAAAGGACTGTAATTTAAATTTTGGTTCCTGTATAACTGTTAGTTATCAAATCAAACCTTTTTTCAGCTTACGTTAAACTATTTGTTGGCAACTATGTAAGTACTATTACTGCATTTGATTTTTAAAGGGGATGGGGAGGTCATTTCAACAAGTCTTGTTACATTAATTATAGTATATTACGCGTTGAGTGCGAAAAGTAGCATTTTGCATGCGAGTGTGGAGTTTGCACCCGAGCGATGGCGAGGGTAGTAAAACCACACGAGCAATGCAAAATGCCGTTTTCGCACGAGTTGCGTACCGTACTTTATCTTCGATTGTTAGATTTAAATAATTAATACAGAAAAAAATAAACTTGCTGTTTGTAAGTTCGTATCTCTCTCTTGATAAAGATGGCATTAATTCTTAAGTTGTATTTTTTGCCGAATTAATTATTTCTGGAGGAGTATTATTCTCCACATTTTCGTCAGTCACTTGATTCACTCATTGTTTTTCACTAAAAACTCGATATAAACAGTTACTTTAATAAAAGAACAGAAAATTAGTATTGTTAAATGTAAACAAACTCGCTAATCGTGCGTAAAGCTGAAGAATTCCTCTTCTTTACCGGGTGGTTAAGAAGAAGAATTCTTCAGAACTATGAGACGGGCATGCGCATTGAATACAAGTTGGTAAAGTATCACTTTCTACACATCTAAACAGAGATACAATGTTTATATTTAGCATCAATCGTAGATAAGATAAATTACTTTCAGTCTTTTTTTATAAATGAAAAGGATAGACATATCTTAGTTATAGCTTAATTTGAAAATAAATTTGAATGTGACTGGAATGAGATTGATTTAGGATAGTGAAGATTGTTATCATATTTATATTGACAAAGTCAGACCTTGAAAAAAGTCAGAACTCAAAGTCAGAACTCATTGACAAAGTCAGACCTTGTATGAAACTAAACTCAAGTTTTCACCAGACATAAGAAACTCATTTTTTTCTCCAGTTTACTTCAAATTTTAATATAATATTATTTACTTAGTACTCAAATTATTATGTGATTTTATTTTTTTAAAATAACAGGAATGCTATAATACATATAGTACAATCTTTCAATGCTCAAATCTACTAGTGAGAGATAATACTTAAACACACTTCCAGTGAGAGATCACACTTCAACCTACTATTAAGAAATGTTAATTTTTTTTGTAATGTGAAACATTCACTAAAAAAATTACAGTAATGGAGAAATGGTTTTTCAACATTTTGATGATAATTTCTGAAAAACACCTAATTTGAAGATTCTAGGTGTGACTGTGTGACCATCGATGTGTTATTAAATAAATTTTCTTTTCATATCATGGCCTTATAATCTATTATGTGTGTGGTGATATTCGGTGGAAAATATATTTTATTAAGAAGTTTTTTCCTGTTCTCAAACTGGTGTTACTAATTGATATAAGAGAGCTAAACTTTTAGTTTTTAATGAAAACGCCAGTTTTATTGAGTGTTTAAAAAGGCCACTGCCTTATTGTCTATTAACTCCAAGTAGCTTATTTTTAACTTGACATTTTTTTTTTTAAAGCTTGTGACTGTGATTCTGTGGGTGCATGTCATAATATTTGCAATGTTACGACGGGACAGTGCTTATGTAAGAATGGTACTTATGGTCGTACTTGTGGTGAATGTGAGCCTGGACAATGGAGTTTTCCGCAGTGTAAGCCATGTGAGTGTAACGGACATGCTCATATTTGTAACAGTTTTACCGGTGAGTGTATAGGGTGTCAGGACTCTACTGCTGGCAACTCCTGCCAAAGGTAACACAATCTTTTCCATATTAGGGTGTAGTAATTATTTAATATAATTTTTTTTTGTGTGTGTGTTTACACTCCCTTTTGACACTATTTTAATTTATTTTACACTAGTGTATTAATATTATAGTTTTTCATGTAATGTAAAAATCCATATTATTTTGATATATTTAGATAATAAGAATGAAACGTTATATTCGAAAATACGGTATATTACAATTTACAGAAGAGGTTTATCTGAATTGCTACATTAAGTTGACCTAAAAAAATGGTTTCTAAATTTGATGGGCTTTTTAAAATAATTACAATTAAGATTGACTACCATTTTATAAATAACTTACTCTAAACAATTGTCTTACAAGACAAGATCATATAAGTATTCCTCTTTATTCCTTTGTTTATTATTTTTTTTCTTTTAGAGAAATGTCCTTTCAGGAAGGTTATATTAGTTTTGGTAATATCCTCAGTGGAAAAGTTCTACTGAACTTAAAAGTTTCAAGTGTTCTTTAAATTCAGTTGTACTACTGCACTCAGTAGATACGGGCTTTGTTACTACTAGCATCTTTTAAGATGGTGTCAGATAAGTCATGAAGAAGTAGAACATTTTTTTATTGTCATTTTCATCAATTACAGATGCAAAGAGGGCTTTTATGGAGATCCTAAAATCGGATCAGGAATTCAGTGTAAACCATGTCAGTGCCCAAATACTTTAGAATCAGATCATTCATTTGCTCCCACATGTACGCTAGATCTAAATACCCAAGATGTCGTTTGTCATTGTCAAGAAGGTTACACAGGTCAGTAATAATTAAATATTATTATATTATTATTAGGATTAAGACTGTAGTTGTTTAGTTATTTACTCTATTTATTTTTTATAGGGTCCAGATGTGATTTATGTGATGATAACTTCTACGGTTCTCCGGAAGAACCTGGTGGATCGTGTAAACCATGTAATTGTAATAACAATATAGATCTGGATCAGCCGGGAAATTGTGATAGGCAAACTGGCACTTGCTTGAAATGTTTACACAATTCATCGGGTGATCACTGTGAGAAATGTGCACCTGGATTTTTTGGCGATGCTCTTCTCCAAACTTGCAAGAGTAAGAATGATTTTTAGTATTTTTCTCAATAAAATGTCCTTTACTTACCAACCTCGGTGCTGGACTAATTTATAAATACATTTTTAGGCTGCGAATGTGATCTTTTGGGCACAAATTTTTCTGCCGGGTCTTGCGATCCGGTTTCAGGACAGTGTCCTTGTTTACCGAACGTTGAAGGTCGTACTTGCTCACAATGTAAACCTAATTTCTGGAAAATCGGATTGGGTGTTGGCTGTGAAAGCTGCAACTGTGATGGGAAAGGATCCTTGTCTGAACTTTGCAACATTGTAAGTATAATTTTCATTTTTTTTTTTTATAGTTAAGGCTTCTTAAGACTGGTGTGAAACTAGTTAAAGGTACACAGATAAAGCTTGTTAGTTTCCATACACCAGTAAACTGTTAAATATAAGCTAATAACTTTTGCACTAGTGTAATAAATTAATTGAGTGCTTGAATGAAAGTGATTAATTAATCAAGTTACCTTTCAATATGCCAGGTCGGTCACTAAGGGTGTGAGAGGCAAAGATTGAATTGATATTTTAACCCTTTCAACGGGTCTTCCAATTTAGGAACGTCCCTCTGTGGTGGGTTTAAATAATACCAAGTGAGATTACATAATTTAAAATTGAATCTTTTAAAATTTTTGTTTTTGAATCCTCTGTGGATACAGATCTGTATCTAAAAAAAGGGGCCTGGTGGGCCCTTGTAAAAGGGTTATACCCGAGACATGAGGAAAAAAGCGGTGGAGTGCCAGAAGGTAATTAGTTAGCAGCCTCTATCACTACAATACATGTCCTGGGGAAAGCCTCGTCTGGTCCTTCCTTTCCTTCTACTACTAGCTTCAGACCAGTCCTCCTCATCCCTCTTGCCCCTCCTCTATAAGCATAAGGTTCCTGAATTAACACAATTAATGATTCTTTCTCAGTTTTCTGCAGTTCCTCTACAGTGTCTTTCTCCTCATGTCCTCTGTCCTTTTATGGCCGTCTGTTGTGGGGGCTGGTCCTCGAACCCTATGTGTCAAATCAAAGTGGGAGAAGTTAGCAGTAGAGTTTCGGAAGTACGATCTATGGACAGATCTTACTTCCTTTCCTCCTAGCCTCATCCCTCACACATGGGCCTCTCATTGTCCTTCTTGAGAGGAGGAGGCTTATACTGTTCTGGGCTTGGTTTGCCTCACAAATTAAATATAAAAAAATCATAATTATCTCCTATTATTTTAAGTATTAGAGAATATGCTTAATGAGATAAATGGTACACCTTAAAATTGTGTCTGTAAGCAACTAGCACAGCACAATGACCAATTATTGCTGTTGCAAAACGTAGGGTTTGATGCCTGAAGCAATTTTGAATATTTTGTAAAATAAAATAAGTCTAATTAAATAAGTGAAAGTTGGGAATTTAGGTTATATTGGAGTGTAGCAGATTTAGGAAGTACTATGAAAAATATATTGTAATGTGAAATAATAATTATGTAAGCAAAACTCTTTTTATCAATGATTATTTATTTATCTTCTACACTTTACTAATGCATGGTAAGAAATATCTATTACAAGGTGTTTTTGTGTTGTTTTTTCAAATTCTAGTATAACGGAGAATGTAATTGTCGAGACGGATTCGGTGGGAGACAGTGTAACAGCTGCAAAGCATATTTTTATGGAGATCCAAACGTCGAATGCTTTTGTAAGTTTTTTTATTTTATCTTTTCTAGTGATTTTTAATTTGTTTTATTATTTGGAGTACAACCAACTAAACCCTTCCCTCCCATATATTTCTATTTAATAATTTGTCTGGGTAATCTGTACATTTAGTGAGAATCTTGAAATTACTTTCCTCTCTATTTGAAATTGCCATGCTTGACTTAAACAATTTATCTTTATCTCTGAATACACCTTCTAGTTTTCTTCCTTTTACTTATATGAACTGCTTCCCAATTTTAAAATGTAGCTTGTCAATCCTTTTTATAGTATGCTTCATTTTGATATGTGTTGATTGTTTTCCCCTCTCCTTTTTGTGACATCCAAATTTTGGATAGTGCTAAAATAATAAATTATCAGGAACAATAAGTCATAGAACAAATTAAACTGCTGACAAGTTATAAAAAATTGTATAAAGATATTAGATTAAGAGTGCAACTGTCTTGACTATTGAATATAGATCAAACTAAATATTAGTTTGATGTTTGTTAGGGTCAACACCCCTCAAATGCTTGAAATGTCGAACTTAACATGTTTTAAGTTAGGGTCTGTGGTGGGTCTTGGGCAAGTAGTATGACCCCTGAATACCCAACCGGGGCGGTGGTTCGGCGGAAGTAGGTGCGAAGGTGGACTGTATATAGGTGAAATAGGTGTAGGAAATAACATATAAGAGATAGATACTGATAATTAATAATATAGCATGAAACCTAGGAGATATAAGAATAAAATAGTTGGGCTCACCTGGGTTTCCTTGTTTTATGTGGCGGGGCCGATTCCGGAAGTGGTTCACTGTATAATATAAATAGTAAATATTAAAATAAGAATCCACCAGTCTGTATAGAAAACCTAGATTATTATCATGTATTTAAGTGGATAGATTAATGTATGACATAACTGCAACAGTTTAGTTGTAATGATGGTCGGGTAGGATTGCTAATATTTTCACCAATTGAATTTTTAAGGCCTTGAGGTTACGTATCAATTTGGGGAGTAGTTTAGGTCAGTCCTGTTTTGTTATTTATAAACAGGATCTAGTGTTCCATCTTAGAGATGTTAGTTTGCCCTACCCCCTTTACCCTTCATAAGTTTTTGCTTTTCCATTGTAATTACAATTTTTTGTTTCAGCTTGTAAATGCAACGACCAAGGTTCTTTAAATTTAAAATGCAACCAAGATAATGGTATTTGTGAATGCAAGGCTGGCATAGGAGGGGATCATTGTGATAAGTGTGACCATGGATGGTTTGGTACTTTTCCATCTTGCAATAAATGCGGAGAATGTTTCTACAACTGGGATAAGACAGTTAATAGTTTAACAAGTACGTATTGATTTCTGATTTTTCAATTTGATTTTCTATACAAGCTTGAAATTTTTTAAATTAAATTTGATTTTGATTTTTAGATAAAACTCATGATGTTATCAAATCTGCTGGAAAGATAAAACAAACGGGTGCAACCGGAGCATATAATACCGAGTTTAGAGCTATGACGGATAAAATTTCATTTGTGAGAAACATTTTAGACAGTACCAAGGAAAATAGTGTGAGCTTGGACCAATTAAACAAGAGCATCAGCCAATTTAGGTATTTTAATTAATTAATGCCAGTGAAACCTAAAATTAAAATATGCTATCGGTTCAAATGAGTTTGTCTAATAACTTGATTTTTACAAAAACGTCCTTAGAATCAAAAGCTTTTAATTGCAATATATCTTTCTATATTTATTACTCTACAATGTAAACATAACTACGTGTATTTCAATTAAACATTTTAAAATTATTTTTAATAACCACAAAAAGTAAATAAAATATTTTTTTTATTTATTTATTAAAAAAAAAAAAAAATACTTTGCAAAAGTATTTTTTTAAAGCATTTTTATTGTGGATAGATAGATAAACATTCTTAACTTCTCATTGCTCAGTTATGCTTTTAGGCGGGAATTATGTTTCTACTCATTAAAGAACTGGGAACACACATTTTTGCCACAGTTTGCTCTTAGACTCAATTTGCATTTCTGATTTCAACAGAGTTCTGAACTTATTCCAAAAATTTCAGTCTATAAATAAATTCTAAGCTTATTCTAAATATAAGTTCTGAACTCATTGCAAGAATTTTTTTCCTTGCTGAAATTAATATTAAATAAATAATCTCTATATAAATATTTTACATTTTTTGGGAACCATTTTATGAAGTAGGGTTTTTTTTTAAATAAAAAATAAAGGTGCTATTTAAAATAATATATATTATGTTCTTATTTGATTCAGGTCTTCTTTGAATGCTTCTGTGAGTGAACTTCACAGCCACAGTGAAAAAGTTCAAAATGTACTTACTAACATGGCAGATGCAAAATACTCGCTGAAATCTGCTCATCAAAGAGTTGAGGAATTAAAAAATAAAGCTAAAGACCTTAATGATAATGCAACACAACTTCAAGAGAAGGATTTAAAAGGTTTTTTTTTGTATATTTTATGGTGGATGGATGGTTCAGATGTATAATAAATAAATTATATTTTCTTTTTATCTCCATGAGACGTTTCAACCCTTTATAAGGTTATCTTCTGTCAACCATTTTTACAATTAGAATATATTAACATTTTTAAAACACAAGTTCCTTTTTTAAATTAATTAATATCAATTTGAAATAATATATATAGTTTAAAAATTACAATTATTCTGTTTATTTATAAATATTGATTTGATTACATTAGTATCAAAAAGTAAATTATATACTATAACATAATTACTTACAATTACTGGTTTAATGCATTATTTTTCACAATATTGTGCAATCAATTTTTTAGTTAAAACCTGTTCTATTTTCCATATTAATCTTGTCTCATATTGTTATAGAATTGTATTAATTTATCGTTTGTTTTATAAGTAATATTAATTTATTTATTGTAAACGAATGAATATTTCTTATTAACCAAATGATGAATTAATACAATTCTATAACAATATGAGACAAGATTAATATAGAAAATAGATCAGGTTTAATCTACAAACGTGATTATATAAATTGCAAAAAATAACACATTCCACCAGTAATTGTAGGTAATAATGTTTATCTACGATTGATACGAAATATAAACATTATATCTCTGTTTAGATGCGTAGAAAGTGATTATTTACGTTCTTGTATTCATTGCGCATGCGCGTCTCATAGTTTTGAAGAATTCCTCTTCTTTACCACGCTAGCACGGTAAAGAAGAGGAATTCTTCAGCTTTACGCACGATTAGCGAGTTTGTTTACATTTAAAAAAACTAATTTGCTGTTCTTTTATTAAAGTAACTGTTTATATCGAGTTTTTAGTGAAAAACAATGAATGAATCAAGTGGCTTTGACGAAAATGTAGAGAATAATACTCCTCCAGAAATAATTAATTCAGCAAAAAATACAACTCAAGAATGAATGGCATCTTTATCAAGAGAGAGATACGAACTTACATACAGCAAGTTTATTTTTTTCTGTATTTATTATTTAAATCTAACAATCGTAGATAAAGTATGGTACGCAACTCGAGTGAAAACGGCATTTTGCATTGCTCGTGTGGTTCTACTAACCTCGCTGTCGCTCGGGTGCAAACTCCACACTCGCATGCAAAATGCTACTTTCCGCACTCGACGCGTAATGTACTACTATAAAGGGTCAAAACATCTCATGGAGAAAAAAAGGAAATGCAGTTTATTTATTATACACCTAATCCATCTACCCACCAAAAAAATATTTATTTTTTCAATTAGAAATATACTTATTTTCAACATTATACAGGTTTTATTTTTGTGCATAAAACTTATTTGTAAATTTATTTAAATATGTAAAATTATCATACAATGTCTGACCTCTTATGATGAATAATGTTGAATGAGCTCTGAGAAGTGTTAAATCAACACTTACTAATATGTATCAAATTAGAATTATAGAAGGGAAAAATAAATGCTTACTTATATATGCTTATACAGGGTGATCCAAAAGTTCGGCAACGGCTTAATATCTTCGGTTATAATTGAGATATTAAGTTCCCGTTTGCGGACATCTTAATCATTTGTAAAAAACTACTTTTTTGGTGGGTAATCATTTTTTCCGCCATATTGGTTGCCGCCATATTGGATTCAACTTTGAAATTTTAAATTGGAACACCCATAAAGTGATACATTTTTGGAAAGCCCTTAAAAAAAGAAAACATTTGCCGCAAACCCGAGCTTTCTATCTACTCCCGTTCCAAAATGGCGGACACTCAAAGTTTAAAAAATGATTTTTTTTTATTTTCAATAGTTTAGTTAGATATAAAAAAATCGGTCCGAGACAACTCAAACAAACTTTCTTATATAATCTTGGCCCCAGATCCCAGGAAACATGAATATAAAATTAAATATTTATTGCATTAAGCTTGCTTCAATGATAAACCTACGTGATGCTTAGTTAATTTATATTATTTAAAATGTGTTCAACAGGTGGTTGTTTACTTTTTGTTTTCGATTTTCAACCAAATGAGATTTATTTTCATCAATATCTCGGAAACTATGACCTGATAACGAACTAGGTTTTCTGTGATCTGGGACAGAGATTATATGAGAAAGTTAGTCTGAGTTGTCTTGGACCGATGATTTTATTTCTAACTAAACTATTGAGAATAAGAAAAAAAGAGTGAATTTTTTAACTTTGAGTGTCCGCCATTTTGAAACGGAAGTAGATAGAAAGCTCGGGTTTGCGGTAAATGTTTTCTTTTTTCAAGACCTTTCTAAAAATGTATCACTTTATGGGTGTTCCAATTTAAAATTTCAAAGTTGAATCCAATATGGCGGCAACCAATATGGCGGAAAAAATGATTACCCACCAAAAAAGTAGTTTTTTACAAATGATTAAGATGTCCGCAAACGGGAACTTAATATCTCAATTATAAGCGGAGATATTAAGCCGTTGCCGAACTTTTGGATCACCCTGTATATGTTTCTTTTTTCAAATCTCGAATTGAGGTAATGAATGTAAAATCAATTAGAGTATTGCCTGGCTGCCTCACTTGTCTTGACTCCTTAGATTTGGCAATCATTGCACTTTTTCCATAAAGCTTCAATGCTTGTCCAATCTAATTAGCCCTCGCCATAAGTTCGGAATTTGAGGTCCTAAACTTCTTTCCCTGCATCTGTTAACAATAGGTACTGAGAAAAGAACTCCAATATAATATATGTATTTCCAGTCCAGTGCTCTACGAATTAAACTACAATGGAGAATGATTTTTCTCTGTCGCAAGGGATAGACCAGTCTTAATTAATAGTGAAATATGGTTTTATAGATGTAGAGGGCTAAGATTTAAAGCACAAGAACTAGACAACAGAAAACACAATAAAATCTTACAAGTTGTGCATAATTAACTCTTAACCGAGACATTTTTGAAAAGCTCATCCTTTGGGAAACATAAGTATAAATAAATTATTATTGTTTTTTTTTTAAGGTGCTCTCAATTTAACTAGAGCTGCTGGCAGTACTTCACAAGAAGTGAGCAAAATTGAAATGAACACAAAAAAATTTCTGTATGATGTTGATCGGAATTGTAGGCGAACAGAAAAGTTTTTACATCTGGAGAATGATAATTTTAGTGATACTGAAAGGAAAAATGAACGACACAGAGAGGAGTTAGAGTTTCAGTTGTCACAGTTGGAAAAGCTAATACCAGATTTAAACAACAAGGTAACTTTAACATTTTAAATTGGTTATTTTGGGGAGTAGCTCTGATTTGGACATATTGTGTAACTAAATAACAAAGTTTTGTTATTTGGCATAGTTGTTTATTAGTACATATCAAAAGTCCTGAGGGTAGCTGGTCCTATACACAATTAATGATCATAAAGTTTTCTGCAACAAAGGTCCTTCCAATTTTCTTACCATTGCTACTATTATGGTTTTCTAGTTATTTGTTCTTAAACTTGTGGTTTTCCCATAGCCTTGGTGGTTTAAAAACTTTATTTTTTCCAATTTCTCTCGATGAATATGCTATCTAGAATCCATTAACTCGTTTGAATAATAGTGAATTGTGAATCATGAAAAGAAAAAAAATCTCCACTATATAACAAGGAATTCTACCAAAAATGAATTTATTTATTTATTAGTCGTGTGGTAAATTGTGGCGTTGACGAAAAATAGAGGTAGAAATCCAGACTCACCGAAAAATGGAAAAATCCCTAAGTTTTAAATAATATGTCCAATCTGGTAGGAAACATGTAAAATTCTGAACTTTTACAAGACAATGAACTTCTAGCGACCAAAGCACATGATGAAAATATTAATTTTAAAATAAATTCATTGGAATAAGAAAATAAAAATATACTAGAGTTCGGTAATAACAGTTATTTGGTGGTAACATGTTATTACTGTTCTCTTGGGTTATTACATGTTATTTGAGTAACAGGCCATTATTATTTGAGAGGGGGACATCGTCAAGCAAAAAAAAGTTAATGAAAGGGTTGGGTAAGAGAAAGTGTTGTAAATTAAACATTATTTATTTAAATAAACACACTCATGTGACTAGAAAAGTACAAGGTAAATATTATAAAATAAAAGTTGTTAGTGGAAAATCTGTTCTGTAGAACTGGATATAGAGCTTATCTTAAGAACGCAGATAGGCGGATAAGTAAGAAGTTGTAATTTTACCTCTTCAGATTTAACTGTACTATCAGCAGCCTCAATAAAATTAGTGAAAGTCTGATTCCAATGTTTCCATTCCAATGCAGCTGTAGGAGAGCTTGAAGAAACTTTGAATGTAATTTGTTTGTAAGTAATTTATCCACCTTCGTGAATTACATATTTTTGTTTATTACAGTGTTTTAGCTTTATACTTACTATATGATATGTTGTTTAAAGGGAACTAATAAGAATATTCCATTTTATTAGACTACTATGATTAAAATAATTTTTGTACTTAGCTGTTTACATTAATGCATAATTAAATTATCTGTGTATATGATAATTTCATAGCTTTCTAAGATTTATTAATTAATAGTACACAATATGTTTATATATATATTTGTTTCTAGATTTGTGATGGAGTAACTAGTGTTACAGAACACTGTCATTCGCTTTGTGGAGGTGCTGGTTGTTCTAGATGTGGAGGAATTTCTTGCAAATTTGGCGCTGTAGGAAAGGCAAATGCTGGTCTCGAATTTGCCAAAGATACTGAAAAAAATATCAATATACATATTAAAGATGCTGAGAAAACATTTAGAACGGTCAGATGCTTTTTCTATTTCATTTAATGTTAAATGTCCTTGTTTGAGTCTTAAACAATAAATTTATGTCTCACAAATTTGGTGTTGAAAATTAACAATTACTTTTTTTATTTACAAAACTGTTCTAGATTGAGCAAGCACGGATAGAGACTGAAAATGCTAATAGAGCTGCTAAGACTGCACATAACGAAGCTTTTCAAATAAAATCTGACTATGAGGCTCTGTTAGCCAACATATCATCAGTTGCTGCAGGGATTGAATACTATGTGAATATGACAACTGCTGATCCATCTGACATCAGGACAACTGCAGCCATGGTTATTAGTTTTTAGCTATTCTTTTCAAAATAAACCTTAGGAAAACCTAAAGGCTAGATCAAAACTATCCCGGATCATTCCTCCTTCCTTCTCATTATGAGCAATGTTGGAGAAACTTCTCTCTTTGCTGCTGATAAGATTTATACAGCAGGAAAGTTGTTGCATTGGCCAGAAAGTGGTTGTTAGTGCTTTCCACTAAGAAAGTGATTCATGAACACACCGTTTACATTATTTAGCACGGCTTTAAAACCCAAAATTTTGATCTCCCAAAATTTTTGATCCAGAGGTTTATTTATAAAGTTTAAAAATCCAACATTTCGATTTCACCATATTTATTGATCTCTATCTAGAGGTTTATTTATAAACCAGTAATTTCTTGATAAAAATAGCTTTCTTAATTGTGGCTACATTCGCCCCTGCAACATTTCTTTTGTTTTAGACCTCGCTGTATCCCACTATATTTATTTTCAGGAGTTAACGAGTATATCCTTACAACTGATCTCTCTAATCGACATCATTGTAATATTAATAAAAGCTGTTGAGCTCTGCAACAGAATAAAATAGAGAAATGCGGTAGGCCAGGGGCCATCAGATAGTCGCTATAATCAAACTCCTAAATCAAAAAGTAAATTAAAACCTATTGCAGATTATATTGAGACTTAAATTCCTCTAAATATTTTCTCCTCTCAATAATACAAATTTGCTAACTTATTTGTACTCCTCAAAACATAAGTAGTACTGTTTTCAGTATCCCTTGGAGCTCAGTTTGCAATTTACTTGTTATGTTTGCAGCATGCAAATTTCTGGCCTTATGAGTTGGATTTCTTTTTTTTTACATTTAGCAAGATCAGATCTGTTCTTAACAGAAGCAATTGTAATAAATGAGACTGTAAAAGTAGAAACTCTAAAAGTAGAAACTGTAGCTCCTTAAAAGGACTGTGTAAAACTTCAGCTTTTGGACTACATCGTCTTCTTTTACTCATAGTTTGTGTGATATTTCTTTTAGAATTGTAAACAGATCCTTTTTTTATTAATATATATTTTTTTATTTTAGGTATTGAATGCCAGTATTCCTTATGAACCTGATCAAATTAGAAATTTGACCAAACACATAAATGACAAGATTGCCTCTCTCAAAAACATTAATAAAATCGTTGATGAAACCAAAAATGACCAAGCTAGGGCAAATGAGTGCAAGAAAATAGCAGAAGCTAAAAAGTGAGTAATCTAATTTGTTTTTAACTTAATCAGTAATGATTTATCGAGGTAATTGTCATTGTAAAATAATATAATTGAGTTATTTATTGTCTAAACATCTTTTTGTTTTTTTATTTTCAGAGCTGAATCTGTTGAAGTGGAACGTAAAGCGAACGAATTAGTTGATGGAGTCAAAACTACTCTACTAGCACATGACAATGCCAAAGATGTTATTACAAAAGCCAATGAAAATATAAAAATGATAAACAATGATTTAACTCAGGTAATAATTTGTATTTTTATTAAACTGATTGCATTAGGCTGTTAATTGCTTTGTATATTATGAATATGACTTTACTATTTATTAATCTATGAAAGTAGACCATGAATCTTAATGTAGCGTGGGGGTAGTGATGATCATCATTGAGGACAGTAATATTTAGAGACTGCTCATTAACTAAGTTAATATACTAACTCTAGCTTACTAGGCTATAGCTTCGACTGATAATTCTGTCCAACGTACTTTTATTTTTAATTAAAGTTTACCAAATTTCAACTAAATTAATAAACTTTTACAATATTTAATTTAATTAATAAAATCAATATTTAAATATTAGGTACTTCTTTTTTTGTCTAAATCACTTCACTATGCCGGTTTTAGCATGTTTACTTGTGATTTAGACCAATAAAAGAAGTACCTAATATTTAAATTGTGTACTTATTTATTAAATTAAATTAGTGTAACTATCACAAAATGTAAATAGCGTCCGAAGATTACAATGTGCCCAAAGAATGATGGAAAGGAGTGTGCTTAAAATAACTAGAAAAGATAGGAAAAGGAATACATGGATAAGAAAGGAAACGGCATTAGAAGATATAGGAAAGGTAGTTATGGAGAGGAAATGGAAATGGGCTGGGCACATTGCTAGAACAGAGGATGATAGGTGGACCAAGAAACTGATTCATTGGTACCCAAGGGATAGGAAAAGAACAAAAGGAAGACCTCCACAAAGATGGGACGAAGAAATGCGTAGAATATGCGGAGGAGTGACGTGGCAGAGGGTAGCGAAAGACAGGAGTGAATGGAAGAGAATGGGTCAAATAAATTACGACGTCTGGTTCTACAAGGAATAAAATGTATACACTTGTTTTTTGTTTCGTTGTAATAATTACAATCTAGTTAAGAGAGAATAGTTTTATGTTTTAAATTAAGAAATTCAAGAAGTATAAAATATTATTTAATTTTTCAGTGTAAGAAATTTTTATTTTGAAGTTTTAATATTATTTTCTTTATAAATTGGTATTGTAATCTTGCTCTTTAAGGCAACTCAAAACCAAGTAAATGGTACCACGGTTATGAAACCGATTTTTAGCTGTAATATGAGAAAAAAAGTAAAATGTATTGTAGTATATATTAAGCTAGAATAAATGGTTATTATTATTATTATCACAAAATGTCGGTTAAAACTATGAAACTTTTACTAGTTATTGTCGTTATTTAACCTTATAGATTTAACCTTACAGACAGGTAATATACATATTCTTTTGAATAAGAAGCTCACAACACCTTTAATTTACTGCCTGTTCCTTCCTAATACCTGTTCAGGTTTAGGTTAACAGTTCAGGTTTGTGCGTTTGCACCTCCAGTAATGCTTGCATAAAACAGAAGGTCTTCAAGAATAGCAGATAAGATGGGCATCCTTGTTGCTGACTACTAGTGCCTAGTGTCCAGGCAAATTAGTAAAAAAAACAGCAAATGGAGGAAATAATTTATAAAGTTTTGAAACTTTGTGAAAACACTTTTAACGGGTGTAGTAGTAAGAAACAGTAAAGTTCCCCCCTCTTGAGGTAGAGCGTCCCCCCCTCCCCCCTGTTTAAAGTCCAAAATTTACTTATTTTTCACTTTTTACGCAAAACGGTTTATTTTTTTAAGAGAAGTGTTATTACCAAAATTATTCCTCACATAATTCTGCACAAAAAAGGTCATATGCATGTTTGAAGTGGGACATACCGTTTTCGAGATATCGTAGTTGGATAGAGATAAAACGTATTTTTGCGAACCAAGATATCTAAAAAACAACACATCCGATTTTAATGAAATTGGGATGGTAGGTTATACTTAGCCCACTGTTGATCCCATATAAGTTTCAACCTTCTGCGCCCATTATTTTATCCTCCACATGCGCACAAACATACATTTATTTAGACCTTTATCTTCAAAAGTACTCAACTGATTATTATGAAATTTGTATGGTTTGTCGAAAGTAGCCCGCAGATAGCCTCACATTAATTTCAACCGTCTGCGCTCTTTACATTTTGATAAATTGATACTTAAATTCATAACAGACAAACAAAAAATTGATCAACAGACAGGCAGTAAGGGAACCAATTTAGAAAATGTAAAGAGCGCAGACGGTTGAAATTAATGTGAGGCTATCTGCGGGCTACTTTCGACAAACCATACAAATTTCATAATAATCAGTTGAGTACTTTTGAAGATATAGGTCTAAATAAATGTATGTTTGTGCACATGTGGAGGATAAAATAATGGGCGCAGAAGGTTGAAACTTATATGGGATCAACAGTGGGCTAAGTATAACCTACCATCCCAATTTCATTAAAATCGGATGTGTTGTTTTTTAGATATCTTGGTTCGCAAAAATACGTTTTATCTCTATCCAACTACAATATCTCGAAAACGGTATGTCCTACATCAAACATGCATAGGACCTATTTTGTGCAGAATTAGTTGAGGAATAATTTTGGTAATAACACTTCTCTTCAAAAAATAAACCGTTTTGCGTAAAAAGTGAAAAATAAGTAAATTTTGGACTTTAAGGAGGGGGGAGGGGGGGACACGCTACCTCAAGAGGGGGGAACTTTACTGTTTCTTACTACTACACCCCTTAAAAGTGTTTTCACAAAGTTTCAAAACTTTGTAAATTATTTCCCCTATTATTCCTTATTTTCCTGGACTGTAGGAAGTGTATGATGATCATACAATATGCAATGGTGTCTTTGAACCCAACTCAGTTATGAAATGAGGACAGGTTGTATTTTTGTTAAGTAGATGAAACAGGGGGATAACGTTATGGCAGATGGTAATTTGTAAAATTAAGTTTTTTTTACTAACTTGTAATTTGCTCTTGCCCATTTACCCCGCAAAGAGCTAAGTAACAATCGGGGTATCTTTTATCCAAACTTCCTTCACATTGTTAAGTAAATTTAACCTGCTTGTATGTGAATGTGCTACCAGCTTGGCCCCACGATGTTTTATCCACTAGCACACCTTGCAAATCTGAACAGAAAAGAAACTTAATACCTCTCTTATGTAAGCAACTACCAGCAAGAGCTGCTAATGGAAATTGCAGAGATATTTTTTTGTTAATGTATATAAGTTTCTATGTCCATTTTTGGTTTTAGATTACCAGTGAAATTTCTAGAGCTGAAAACAAGGCTGATGACACTCAAAATGAAGTACAACAACTTCAATCAAGGTTGAAAAAATTACAAACAGGGGTTCTAAAAAATGAGCATGATGCTAATTCAGCCTCTGATGCAGGGAAACGTGTTTCTGATCAGGTATTATTTTTGTTAATTAATAATAAAATCATTTTTGTTACTTACATACGTTTGAGGAAGCAGTCTTGAAATGATTCGTTTTTCAATAGGTCAAAGTTGCTAGCAGTGAAGCTGATGATTTAATTGATAAGTACAACAAACTTAATGCAGACCTTAAGAATAAAACCTACATTTACGAAACGTCTAAATCTAAAGCTCTGCGATTGTTTGAAAAAGCTCAGTTGCTTTCTGGATCTGCCAAAGCCAAGCTTAAAGAATTAAAAGGTATCTCAAAATTATCTTTATATTAATTATTATGTTTACTTGAAATTATTTTTAAAAATTGGACAGGACACCTACTAAAATTTCAAATTGCTAAGCCCCCCCACACACAAAAAAGTGGTTTGTACAATTTCAAAATGAAGAAGTGTTAAAATGGTTTTTGTTTGGGTTTCATATTTATTTATGATTTATATACAAATTATATTTTTACACACCATTATCACACATTACTCGGTCTGGTTCATGTGCATGGCTCTTGCACTAATCCACTTAAGATGACTTCTTCCGTCCTCAGAGATAATGTCAGATTGCACTGGACTGAGGTGGTAGTGCAAAAATAAGTGTGTTTGAGCTGCCTCGATGAGGAGATCAACCGCTTTTGTGAGATAAAACTTGAGTGAAGTAGTGAAGTGTGATAAGGAATGTGTCACCTGTTTTTACCCGTACAGTTGAAGAGTTTAATAAGTACTTCTCTTTATCAATAATATGAGTATTTAAATTAATGTTTCAATAATGAATAAAAGTTATTATATTTCAACATGTAAGTAACCTTTCAATTTACAGTAGAGTATAATAATTGATAAAACTGACTATGTTTTTGATTGAATTAAAGGGAATATTCTTAACTGACTAACTAACTAACTTTGAGGCGCAACAGCCCATAAAGGGCCTAGGCCACACCACTCACTCGTCACCTCCAGTGCCTAAGGGCTTATACAATTATATATGTACTGGATGTCATGGGGTTAGTTGCTCCATCAGCTGTATAAACTTTATAATTGGCATTCGCAACCAGTTATTCACCACTTAATATAAGCAACTAGCCATTTTATATGGCGATACTGGGTGAACACAGAGCGAGGGGCCCGGTCCGGGAATGGTACTCAGATCTGTGGTCACCCATTCAAATGGTGACCACGATAGGACTAGGACAGCCCACGTTCTACCCAAGCTGCTGAGGCCCCCAATTCTTAACTGAGCTGTATATATATATATATATATATATATATATATATATATATATATATATATATATATATATATATATATATATATATATATATATATATATATATATATATATATATATATATCCAACCAGTATCTACCTACTTCAATCTAATATCTCCAACCATCACGCTCAGTTTCAGTCATGATAAGTAAGATAGAATTATCTTAATTCTAAACTAATAATTTCTGATGGACAGCTTTCATTTCTGTGTTTATCTTTTTTCACTATATCCAAATGGATGAAAAATATTCATTCAATATTGCATTGTAAATAAGGAGATTGAGCTGGAACCAATAAGGTTTGGTTTGAACAAGAAAGATTATATTACATAAAGAAGAAACCTAGAACAGGGGTTGTTTAATAAAGACAGACTAGTCCCAGATATTAGAACTGAGTGCTCTCTTCACTGTTTACCAGAGTTTTCTGGTAATCATATGACTCCATTGGAAAGTTTGGATATCAACATATCAAAAGTCCTGAGGGGAAATATGACCACCATCTTTATAGAATCTTTTCTGAATTTATCTTTATATATTTTTCTGAACCTGTATACCAAATTTAATTGAAATTGGCTCAGTAACTTAAGTCTGCACAGACTACAGATGGGAGACAGACTTTTTTTTAAATCCACTATTTGGAATCAGAGGACTTCAGACTTTCAAACTTGTAAATCCATCAAAATCAAATTCTTGCGCTATTACAATACTCTCTCTCTCTCTTTTTTATATATATATATATATATATATATATATATATATATATATATATATATATATATATATATATATAACCCCCCAGCGTAAACTGTTGTGGTACTCATCATTAACTGTCTGCCTTCAAGGAACTGTGCATGTATTTATCATTCCCTTGCAATTGAATTAGCAATGCAATTCCCTTAAATTAAAGTGATGACCATTTGACTAATTTTTTAAAGTAACTCCTGTTAACTAGAGGCATTGAAACACTCAAGTGTATAAATATATACCTACAGCCTTGTGTTTGAGATACAGCAGTGCGCTTTCTGGGTTTTATTGGAGTAATATATTAACTAGAAAACTCTGGTAGACGAGGCAGTGAGCACTCAGTGTTAATCTCTAAGACCTGTCTCAGTCTTAATTGAACAACCCTCGTAATAAAAAAAATGGTTTTAGGGTCACATAATTAAAAATAAAGATAAATATAAGTATGTATGTTTTTATGCCTATATTTGTACATACAGTAGAGCGTCGATTATCCGAACTAATCTTTTTTGGGGTGGTTCGGATAATCAAAAATTCGGATAATCGAAATTAACTAGAAATGTAAAAGGGAAGATGCAAAAATTGTATGCAAAAAGCATATTTGTTTTATTTATCTAGTACATAGTGAAAAAAAAGATATAAAGTTGTATCACCTAAAATTAATTTGGCATAAAGAAGGTTGTAATACTTGTCTGCTTAATTTTTCACTATGAATCTCAATTAGTCGAATCCCATGACGTAATTTGAAATTTTTCAGCCACTCAGAACTGAGGATGAATAAAGAGTCACCACCAAGCTTCATGTTTAATTCTACTGCTTTATCACACAATATGGGTCCAGATATGGATATGGGCTGTCCAGAGGCCCATTTTTGCAAAAACCAAGTGAATGCAGCATCTTCCAACAATTTGGATTTTTTTTTTTTTTTTTTAGTTTTACGATTTAACTGCCCTCCTCACTATCAAGATTAAGTGCACTTAAACCTTGGCCAAGTGATTGAATCAGAATTATTTTTTATTCCTGTAATCGTTGATTTACCAACACCGAACTTGATAGCCAATGCCTTGGCTTTCACCTTTCTTCAGCCACGTAATAATTTCTATTTTATCTTTTAATGAAAGCACTCCCCGTTTCCTTTTTGTCGACATGTTGTAAGTTTTACTTAAAATATCTAACCACTAACTAATTGAATGTATACCTCACAATGAATGATTTGAAACTGAGAGCATTAACATAACCGACCAACAGTAAAGAAAGGTATTAAATAGAAAAATGCTGCAAATAATTCCACAAATTACATAGACAAACAAAAGTTAGTTCTTAGTAAACAAATGTTAAAGTCTGCCCCGTCAAACTGAATTAATCGAAATCTGGGATCCCTTTATACAGCTAACACCGCTCTTTCTAGGAATTAATTTAGCGGTGGCTTATTTTTTATTTTATTTTTTTATTTATTTTTTTTTTTTTCCCATGAAGCTAGTTCGGATAATTGAACGTTCGGATAACTGACGTTCGGATAATCGACGCTCTACTGTATATATATATATATATTTTTTTTTTTTTTTTTTAGAATTTACATCATCTTACGAAGAACAAGAAAAGAGTCTTACTGAGTTTGCACAGGATATTGATGACCTTTTAGCAAAAATGAGCAATTCGACAAAATTCATTCGAACAAATTCTGACAAATATAGACAGTGCAACTATTAATTGATGTAAAAAGGAATGTGTTTGTGTGTGTAATATATATATATATATATATATATATATATATATATTTATTTATATATATTATTTAATATATAATTATTATATATATATATATATATATATATATATATATATATATATATATATATATATATATATATATATATTTACATACACACACACTCTAATATATAGATATTATTGCTAGTTATTTATTTTTGTAAACTGACAATATTTGACTGTGCCATAGATTTTAAGTTCCTTAGATTTCTATTTAAATGTTTAATTTAAATTTGTACATACATTTTTTTATATACTACTTTCTTCTTACTTTCTTTGCATCCCAGCACTCAACAGTAACAGCTTTTTTACAGGACCCAACTTGTTGAGTTGTGACAGAAGAGTGGGTGTATCATTGGCGTATCCAGCTCAAAACGGAAGAAGAGCTGGGGGAGCGGGGGGGAGTTTTCTGAATTTTACTTTTTTCATGGAGGAAGGGTAGTCAAGGAGGGGGGGCTGTGCAATATATTTTTTAAAAAGTAGGTTACTAGGATTAGATGTAAATGGGTTAACTACAGCTTCTAAATGCTCTTTTGTTTTAAAGTACAAATTTTAAATTTTAGTTCAGTTCACAAAGGAAAAATTGTGGAATAAATCGGAAAGTTTTGATAAATGGCATAGTTGTTCATTGATGTTTGAAAATGAACGTTTTCCTGAATGAACGAAGTTTTCCTAAAATATATGCACAATAAAAGGTTTTTTAATTATCTAAAAGAAATGTTCTTGATACCTCGGAGGCTTAAAAACATTTCTATTTCGAGTAAAAATTAAAACTATTTTCCATGCAAAGTTTATTGAACGGTTTTGTTAATTATATACAGCAACTTTGATTTTTTTTTTATTAGAACAAGCTTATGTAAAACCTAAAATATTAAACATGGTTTTATAGTAAATTTTCCAAGAATTCTAATGGTACATCTTCTTATTAATTTTAAACTAAACTTTTTACTTTCTCTTTAAAAAAAATTCTGTCTGTTGAATTCATTTATGATGAAATTTGGCATAAATGTTCAGACTAATCACACCCCGGGACAAAAATATGAATTTTGACTCAAAATCCCTGATCTTAATAAATTGCTTAAATGAGATATTATTGGATTTAAATTCAATCTTCTATATGAGAAAAGTGTTTCCCAGTTTGAAGCACCGATTAGTTAAACCCCCCTATAACTTAAGAAATTCATGCCTGCACCTCTCTCTTTTTTCCCCTTCTTTTTGGGTTATTCGGGGAGAGAGTGAGTGGAGACGATAAAATAATAAGATCAATAAACTCAATGGCAATGGTTTGTGTTGTTTATTAAAACCTTTAATTGAAGTCATTATATATAATAGACCATCAAGTTCCAAACATTTTTATGTATGTGGATTTTATTGTTGTACCCTATAGATCTTTTTTTTTGTTTTCCATAGATTATCTGCCTGCCTAACATTGAATTTTCCTAAGCGTACTTCAAATGCTTTTTTTACAGCTGACATAGAGATACTCACTTTTATAGGTTTATTGTAAATAAGCGGCAACCTCTTGAACCCTTTCATATTATTTTTGTTTCCGATTATAAACAAATTCAGATACATTTTTATCAGTATCTTGGAAACTAAATTTTTCCTGGGAAAACAACTTTATCTTAAGATTCGTACATACATATAACGTAGGATACATTTTAGATTTTTTTTTAATCAAAATCATTGGAACAGTTTTCGAGAAATAATTGATTTTCACGTTTTTCAAAGATTTTGGGGGAAACGCCCATAAATTTGGAGCTAAAATTCATTTCTAGTAAAGTTTTGTATAGTTCTAGACAATACAGATTCGACTGAGTTAGAGAAAGAGTCTGGTTTAAGAAGGATTATTTGGAATTAAATCCGCCAACTGCTGCGCAGTGGGGTGGGTATTGGGAACGACTGATAAGACTGCTAAAAAATGTATTTAAAAAAAATGTTGGCATTGCCTATCTTAATTATGAAGAATTAAATACAATATTATGCGAGTGTGAGTCTATCATCAACGCCCATTGACTTATGTATCTGAAAATCCTAATGAATTGATACCTTTGAAACCATCTGACCATTTTTTGAAGAGCCTTAAAGGAAACGATATGATTGATTTTTTATACGTTTTAAGGTCCCCTGAGCCCAAAAACGTTTTTTATTTTGGATAAAACACCATTCTTGCCCTAGGCGAAGATAAGTTTTAATCTGCCTCTGCCCAGAGAAATAATATGGAATTTATAAAACAGATCATCGTCCTTTTTATTTTAAAGACACGCAGCATGAGATCAAAAATAAAAAAAAAAAGTACAACAATTACATATTTACAACAATAATTAGGTATACATTTAAAATAGAATAATTAAACACTACATGTTCGTTTTTACATTTTATATATATATATATATATATATATATATATATATATATATATATATATATATATATATATATATATATATATATATTGTTACATCACTGGTCATGTCAACAATGCTTACATTTATAATTTGAGTTTAATTGTGAGAAATCTTGAATGAGTTATAATATATTATAGTTTTATGAGTTTAATTACAACACACTTCGTCCACTTACTTGATTATTTCTAACGTAACAATTGGTTACAGAAGTAAGTACGGAAGTTTTAAGTATGTTTAAAAGACTTGAGATAGTAGATTTAAAAGTTAAGGAGATAGAAACTAAATTGAAGGAGTGTTCCCAGCCAGTTAGTGGAAATAAGGCTGACATACAAGAGTGGCTAAAGCAGGCTATCTCCGAGGAAGGTGGTGATCCTAATAGTATCGAATGTACCGTGAAAAACAAAGATGCCCTACAAAGAAAGTGGTGACTCATTTAAGGCTGATTCACACTGTAGCAATAAAATAATGTTGTCAGACACTGGGGAACCATTGAAGGATTTTTAACCCTAGAAAGCTAACCTGGAGTCAAAATGACTCCCATTTTTTTAAACTACGAATTCACGGTGTCTGTAAAACACAGAACTCCCACATCTCAGCTATGCTATCTCCCACCCTTGAATGACCCTTCTACACTTCTATCAGTTCCACATTCAGATTCTAAAGAGGACATATCGTTTGTTTTTCTGCAGTCACTGAGTCATTTTTTAGTCTTGCACGTAATTTTTTTTAGGTCATTTTGACGCAGAATTGTATTTTTTAGAATAGGATGCTGTGTTATTGTTTATTTGGCCATTTCAAATCTTATAAATTATATATTATATAACTATTAATTCAATATATAATTGTAATTTATTCATTTATAAGTATAAATTGTTATATTTGTTTTTGTCTTTATGTCTAAATTATATAAAGTTAATAGAATATGAATATAGTCAAATAATGGAGAAAAAATACAATGATCCAAACGACATTTGGCGCTTGATGAAGGAAATAACCAATTCAGATACCGATTATGAAAAAGAGCGTATTCGACAATAATGGTGACGGTTGTGATTTGGACCCTGATTTGAAAATAGAAAATGCCTTTTTTGATTCCATCAGCGATGATGAGGAAAATGATAAATTAATTGAAACAATTTACAAAATAGAAAAACCAAAGGAAAGGAAAGAAAAAAGCTGCAAAAAAAAAGTAAATACAACCACTCTGGTAGATAACAATACCGGATTTGTAATAGTAGTCCAGATTGAAAAACCAGAATTAAAAAGAAAAAAATGTTTTTTATGGCAAAAAAAGCACCCAAGTGTCCCATCAACTAGCAATAAAATGTGTTAAAAAAATATTGTACATATTAGGCCTTTATATTTTAATAAAACTGGGTAAATAGATTAGGGAGTCAATATGACTCAAGGTTAGTCATAAGAGGTTAAAAAATATGGTTAGCGTTCTAGGGTTAACTAGATATTGAGAGGTTAGTCCTTCCAGAAGTTGCTTCTAACACTTAGCCATCCAATTTTTTGTGGACGGTATATGGACGAGGTTTAGCAGGAGGCACCATGATAGGTACAATCCAATAGATGCTCAGATGCCCTGGTTTGATCACTAGAAATTTAAGCTGCTAAGGGAGGGATAGGTGTGAAAGAGATACAGGAAACAGATGAGGACAGCCTTGTGGAGAGG
This sequence comes from Gerris lacustris, assembly GCA_951217055.1. Classification (NCBI taxonomy): domain Eukaryota; kingdom Metazoa; phylum Arthropoda; class Insecta; order Hemiptera; family Gerridae; genus Gerris; species Gerris lacustris. The sequence goes on from OX578285.1 coordinate 53,395,970, forward strand.
GTCATATCGCTAATTCAGAAGTCTAATATGAGCGTTCCTGGCCAGCCTGAAGTAAGACATCCTTTATGCTGGGGATGTGGCTCTCCTCATCATTTAAGAGTAGAGTGTCCAATAAATCAGTGATATGGAGGAAGAGCCCAGGGTGGAAGGCAGGGAAACTGAATGGAGTCAGTACAAGGGAACGACAGCTGGCTTCATCAAGAAGTAGCTCCAAGAAGTTTTTAGTTTCTGAAACTCATAAAGGTATCCGATGCTTGATGATGAATAGACGTATAGGAGGACGGGAGTTCCAATTTACTGGGGCTAATGCCACAATAATGAAAAATAGTATTTTGCCTAGTACGGCTGTGTCTTTTAACTAGTAACAACAAGCTACAACCGGCCTTTAGGGAAGTTCTATCTGTTCAAGGTGAAGTTGAACTTCGTATGCAAATATGATATTCTAAATTCCATTATAACGTTTTGTTTGGAGATAAACCAAACTGACCTACCTTAGACTTAGCTAAGCGATATGGTATAGTTAGTTAGATTACTTTTGCTTTTTTTTATTATAATTATGCTTATCACTGTTTATAATGAAGTTATTTACATTTAGTTTTATATACAAAGGTTTTATATACTGTAGCCTTTAAAAATAAGCTCCTTTAAAAAGAATTGCAGTGGATATTGTGGGACCTTTTCCCAAATTGAATCGTGGCATCAAATACATAATAGTTGTAATGGACTATTTTATCAAGTGGACAAAGGCTTATCCGTTGCCTAACCAGGATGCGGTGACTACCTATGATGCATTGCTGGAGAAATGGTTAGCTAGGTTTAGGGTACTTCCAGAATTACACTCTGTCTATGTATCTTTCAATGTTTATTGGAAAGAATGGAAGTAAATAAAACCAGGACTACACCACTCCACCCACAATCCCATGGAATAGTGGAACAGTTCAACTCAACCCTTATACATCACTTAGCGAAGACACACACTAGGTGAACCCTAGACGGAGTGGGAGCAATGCATGCCATTATTCCTTATGGCTTATAGAGCCGCTGTCCATGAAACAACTAAGGAGCCCCCCATGGAATATTGCTTGGTAATCAGATGTGGTTGCCCTGTGATCTCAAGTTTGATCGTCCTAGGGATAAACCACAGGCAGTGGAGGAGTACATAAAGAATTAGAGGAAAAACTGGAATCGGTCCAAAATTATGTTTGACAAACATTAATTTAGCGAGAGAACGGATGAACGCCCAATATGATAGAAGGTCTAACATTCCCTGATTTGCAGAGGGAGACAAAGTTTGTCTCTACAACCATCGGAAAAAACATGGACTCAGTCCTAAGCTGCAGCCTGCTTGGGAAGGGCCTTATAACTTTATTTAGAAGATATAAAGGATATGTATGCCACCCAGGGGCAAACCAAAGTTCATGTTGACCGATTAACACCATACAGAGGTCAACCTCATAAGGACGTTGGCGTCTAAGGAGGGGATGATGTTGCATAACATGTCATGTCAACAATGTTTATATTAATAATTTGAGTTTAATTATGATAAATCTTGAATGTTTTGAGTTTAATTATAACACAGTTTACTTAATTATGTCTAAAGTTACAATATATATGTATTGTGTGTATGTATATATATACATCAAACAAATCTTGATAGTTTGTTAGTATGCTAATTTAAGCATCACAGTCAGCAGAGACGGGCGCCGGTCCTAGATTTTTATCTATTTGTGTTCGATACTTCATAGCTTCATGGTAAGCTTTCTTCACAGCTTTCCTATCAGCAGGTTTTCTTGATTCTGTGAGTTTTAAATAATCTAATTCATAAGTAATTCCTAGGGGTTCAAGTTTGTTGCGAGGAAGCCATTGCCTACAAAATGAAAAAAATAAAGTACATAATTAATACATCAAAATATATTTTATTATTATAACAGAGAGGGGGAGGAGGAGGAGGGAGAGAAATACATAAAGGCAAAAGGAATATACACATGCAGAATATTCATATTAATGATTATTTAGGATCTCTACCCTCTACACCCTTCACCACTTTTAGCTCCACCTCCACTTTTTTGTTTACTTTTATTGACTTTAATATTCTTTTATTAATTTAGTACAAATGTTACTTATATATATACACGACTTGTGAGAGACACCAAGGGATGTGCCACGCAAGTGTGACACATAGGAACTGTTCCAACATCAGACATTACGTCATTAAGATGTTGGCTCGACATTACGCTATGTCCTGCATCGTTTCGTCGCGTCCGACTCATCAGGGGCCCGACGATGCCCACCCAACTCTGGACCTATACCAGACCAAGAAGATCAGATATAGGACTTATCAAAGACGAGTGTGCTCTCATACCGCCATATTTGCTTGGCTGGCAAAACACAACAACAATATAATACCGTGTTTGCACACTGCAATAGGCTACACGACTTGTGGAGACACAAAGGGATGTGCCACGCAAGCGTGACACATAGGAACTGTTCCAACATCAGACATTACGTCATTAAGATGTTGGAATTAAAAAAACGAAATTATTAACATTGGAATAAAAAGGTTAATTATTGAAATAATATAAATTAAATAAATTATTAAATAGAAAGTGATTTTCTTGTTAACCCATAATGGGATATTGGAACTTAATTTATTACATTATCTAAGTGGGTTGCGCTTACTTTAATTTTTCACAAAATAAGTCCAGAGGACTAAAACTCAATAAATATTTCTCAAGTTTTTTAGCAGAATTAGTCGCCATCTTAGAAGCATTAAAACACATAAGTAAAATAAACTTCAATTCCTTTGCAATATTCACAGATAGTCTAAGTGCAGTTCAAACCTTAAACAACCTGAATTCAAACACGATCGAGAACTACATCCTATGTGATATCGCGAGAATCCACTACCTTCTGTTACAGCAAAATAAAAGTGTGGTATTTGTTTGGTTAAAAGGACACACGGGTATTGTTCCGAACGAGGGAGTCGACCAAATAGCTAAAGAAAGTAGCATGAACCACGAATTAGCTATTGACTATGGAATAATGTATAAAGTACATTATCACGATTTATACCACCAGATTAAATTCTCGGCCTACGAGCAATGGCAACTCTGGTATAACGATACCACCAGCGGAAATTTTTATAAATCCATAGTACTGAAAACCAACTTCAACCCGTGGTTCAGAGAAATGGCGAGTAATAGAATCATGGTTGTTAGTATTTCCAGGCTACGATCCAACCATGGCATATGCAATCATTACCTATACAAAATAGGTAAGTCTAACTCCCCGATGTGTCTAGTCTGTAATGTGCCTGAAACCCTAGAACATCTAATAATGGAATGCAGAAAATTCCGTGTACCAAGAGCAACAATGTTTTCTTATCTACATAAACAAAGAGTGCAACAACCTTTCAACTATCTATCTCTACTAGCATCTAACTCGCAACCCATATATAATCTTATCTTTAACTTTTTAAAGCAGGCTGAAATACAAATGTAAAACTATTAATCAACATATTCCAATTAGTATCTTAATCTGTTTATTATAATATTTACATCTGTTTATTTATTATGATCAATAATGTTTTACCTATCATGTTGATTATTATCAAGTTGATTTGATTTTTTTTTTTTTTTTTTTTTTTACTTTTTATGTAAGTAATGTTTGTTTTTAGTATTTTAATTATGATAATATCTATGTAAATTTTTATTGTAATTCATATTGTATTAGTAGGATTGACTATTGTTTACTTTTATTTGATTTATATTGTTAACTATATAATATCAGTTAGATAAAACCAATTATGTCATCCGTAAGTAATGCATAGAGGGAAATTAGCGCTATCCGTTTTTCTCTCGTTTTGAAACAAATGCCAAAAAAAAATACTAAAATATCAAAAATGAATAATAATAGCTTGTAATAAATATGGAATGATAAATACAAAAGAATAAAACAGGGGGGCAGTGCTGAATGAGTGGATGGGGTGCAAGGTGGCAGGGAGGCGAGTATTTGGGTACTTTGATGTGTGAAAAAGACCAACTTGAGATGGGAACTCCAAATCCTGAAAAATCAGGAGGGGGAACCGTCCACACTACTTGGTGTTTTGCGAATCGGAGGGAGGCACTCAGTGTATCCCGCATGTGTGGATCTGCCTTAATAATATTAATGGTTCAAATAGACTTTTAAACACCATTCTCTTTCATGCAACTGGATCTTGGTTAAAGTTCCAATAGTTCCAATGTAGATTAGATTATTATTAAAAAAGTTTTTCCATTAAGTTTTCTCTTGAAAACATTAGGATACATCAAGTAACACTGTTTTAACTTAAAAACTATTTTTACAATTAAAGAACTCATTGATGTTATGATTCACATTTTCTAATAATATTTGTTTTACGCTTTCCTTGAAATCTAAAAAAGGTAATTCTACGATATTTACACTAAATTTATTATACATTTTTAAGCCTAAACCAAACTGACCTACTTTAGACTCAGCTAAGTGATGATATTAGGCAGTGATTAATATTGCCTGGACCATTCCTCAGGGAGAAACCACTGAATACTTATATCAGTAAAGTTTAGAAGAAACATAAAATAATACTAACCATGTACGTTTGGTGTCAAAAAAAAGAACAAGATAAACAGGTTCAGTGTAATTATTGGCAAGAGCAATAACATCTTCTGGAGGTACTGGAATCGGGACACCATTATGCATGTATCCAGGTGGCATCTTTGGATTTATAATCTAAAAAACATTAATTAAATAAATATATTGTTCAATTAGAGTCGAAACACATAAAAAAAAGAAGTTGAGTATGAGGATAGATGAATGTCCCACATATTGGATTTTATAAGGAAGAGAAGAATTCCCCTTTGGGAGGGTTATTAGGTTATAGTCATGCAGGTTACTTTTATATGTTTTGGTGCTTTATTTTAGGTGAAAGTGGATTTTGACATGTTTTAGGCCGAGTTAAAATGTTAGTACATAATATAAAACTATACAGAATTACATAAAGTAATTAGCAGTTTTATGATGGAGAGTAGCAGACCAGTAATAAGTATTGTGAGCTGTCTTCAAAGCAGCCAAGAAAATCAGTGTGAATAGGCATATATGATCTAATATTTTATGGATATTTACTTTTTATTATGAAAATTCAGTAACTAAAGTTATCTATTAAGTACTGACTGTAGGCAGTTCTTTTCTTCAAATAATTAATTAGTGGAGTTCAACTCCCACTTGTCAGCAGCTCTGTGCAGCTCTGTCCCCAGTTGAAAGTTGGGATTTGCCTAAATATTGTTTTCTGAAGTACTTGAGGACTGGACGACAGCTAAGAAGTGGAAGTTGTCCTCTCGTACTGTCATATTGCATATGGAGCATAATGTTGGCTGGCCTTCTCGTCCCGGTCTGAAGTTTAAGGGTAAGAGTTCACCACAGGCCTTAAATACCCAGACAGTTATTCTTCTTTCAGGGGCAGAATAGACAGGTTTGGTCATTTACCTGAGATATTAATTTAAGATAGAGTTGCTGAAGCTGAGCCTTATTAATGTTCTCATGCCTCCTTAAATCTTTTTCTAACTGAATTGATTGTTTAAATTTTACACTTAGCACATTCGGTTTATCTATCTGGTTCACCTGTAAAGGTTTACCTGCCAGGTATTCCGCAATGTGTATGGCCAGCTTTAGGATTGATTATTTTTGGTTGATTTATAAGGCTCCCTACACTATTTCGTGTTCAAAATATAACATTCGATATATCAATCTCGAGATAATCGCACTTTTAGAGAAGTAGAAGAGAAAAGCTATTAATAACGTTGCCACTGTCGTGGGTTAAAATAAACTACGGAGTTAAAATAAACTATTTCCTATTCAAATGTACTGTTTGAACACAAAAACTGAATAATTTTTTAAAAAGTGGTCTAAACTGTATATTATCACTGCAATTTCCCACACGAACTCTTCTTAAGTCATAATGTAGAATACAAGTGTAGAAAGGAAATTATTCCCTTCATTACATTGTATAATCATATGAAACGTAAACTAATGTAGTTTTAAGTGTTTTTTATTTTATATTAAATTTTATTATTTATAAGTTGAAAAATTAGAAAATTAAATGGATTAACTAAAGAATAAAAATGATTTTAATGGGCATTGCTTACCAAGGCAGGATACCAAGGGTAGCCTCTGCACTTAGCCCAAACTAGTTGAAGCTGATCTAAAGCTTCCATGGGAGAGTTATCCTTGTTAGCATCACTTTCAGAGTCACTCCAATCAGACGAACTTCTACTGGTGCTACCACACTGAATACCACTTAAGCTGCATCCAGAGCAACTAGTCTCTGCTTCGGAATTAGAATCATCCTTCTCAACACCTGACATTTTTAAAATAAGTAATACTTAATTACATTGATTCTAAACTGGTATTAGCAATAAAAACATTTAAAACAACTTTAATGTTTTTAGTACCATCTGTTCTGTATGTTTTGAAGCTGTCGGCATTGACTGAACTGTGGCCAAAATTAAATTGTAAGCTATACTTCTGTTTTCCCCTTCGCTTATGAGCAGTAGCTGGTGAAGAAGAGGAATCTCTAGAAAACCAGAAATTCATATTGAAAATAAATAATGACAATTAGCTGTATTGCAATGCAAATAAATAGCTATCATTAACAACAAATTAAATGCAAGAACTGACAGTAAATATCCCAAGCAAAGGAACTGGCAAAGTCTATAATTATTTCTTAGTCTTTAAATTGGTATTTATGTAATAATCAAATAAATTTATTTCCATGGCACAACAGCCTGTGGCATGGTATAGGCCTGCCAAAGGGCTTAGGGGTACCCAAAAAAAACAGATTTATTTATTTCATTTTTTTAATTTAAGATTACCCTTGAGAACATCAATCCCCTTCAAAATACTGCCAATTTCAATTCATTTTTTTTTTCTTTTTATATGTATCTGATTAAAAAAAAAAAATAAAAAAAATCCTGGACAGAAATCTGTTTCAGACATTAGGGAACATATTTGGTTTCGTGTCGTTCTGTAGGTCTGTTGCTCAACATATTTTCTAACAACCATATCTTAAAAACGGGGCCATAATAATTTCAACCACCTGGACAAATTTAATATTGTTTAAAAATAAGTGTTACGCCACTCAGAATCTTAAAGAATCCAAATCTCATGAGACCATTCGTCCAATAATAGGATAGCGAGGAAGCTATGTGCCATAAAAATTGGCAAACTAGTTTATCTTTCTAATTGTAGTTTTTCTTTTGTAATTTAATAGTTAACAAATGAATAACTGTGTAAGTTAGTCGACACACCTTATACATTCTGAAGTTCCTTATAAGTTGAAGATGTAAACCATTCATTGGTGGAACTTTAATTATTTTATTTTTTGTATACTACATAGTTGCTCTCTTCAAAATAACATTTTACTTTAATCTTATTATAATCTTTTAATAATTTTAATATCCTCTTCTATTTATTAAACTGAGAATTATATTATAAAAACTCATTAACTCAATCAACACAATGAATAAATAGTCAGCATGAATAGAAAATAGATATTAAATATTGTGTTATAAAGAGTCCAAAAAGAAGTCTAGAGAAGTACAGAGGTCACTTCATAAAATTAGGTCTTAATACAGTAGAGTCTCGCTAATCCGGGTTTAACGGGACCGAACCCAGTCCGGATTACCGAAAGTCCGGATTAAACGGAATCAGTTTTAATGTGTCTGTAGAACAAGCTTTAGTAGAGTAAAACTATTAAAATCGAGGTTATTATCGTAAAAATTACTTCTATTAGTCTCCAAAACATGCTTGTACAACGTAGGTCCACTATTTAAGTTAAGAGCTGTTCTGTCACCAGTACCAGTCGTTTCAAATATCAAATGAATTAAAATAAAATAACAATCTATTACACAGGTGGCAGGTATAAAAGGGCCTTCCTGAGAAACAGGCTGAGTTCCAATATGAAATTAGAGGAGCGATAATCATTTCACAAAAAGTTGAGACATTAGACATTGTTGGCTTGGCAAAATTTCATGGAACTGGGTTGAGCCGCTACATGTTTCTTAAAACCCTTCCCCATCTCAGTCACATATAATTGTACATCCGGAATGCACTTCCTTTATATCTTCCGCCCTACTTATTCTTCCGTTCTTACTTATTCTTAAATCTGTTAATTTTTTACAAAATACCGGGTATTCCTCGTGTTTTGGATATACACCTATAAACTATACTAGGAACAATTTTATACATTTTAATAGACAATAAAAGCAGGAACTCCAATTATCTTAACAATTAATAAATCTTAACAGGCCCTGGTTCCAATTTGTGCATAGTTTTTGGCCCGTCCGGATTATACGGATGTCCGGACTAGCGGGGTCCGGATAAACGAGACTCTACTGCACAAAGGAGCACCTACTACTACTTCTATGGCACAAAGGAGCTGGTCTCTAGTATTATTCAATCAATTACCAAATGAACTCAAGAATATAGAAAAATTGGAACTATTTAAAACTAAAATAAGAAAACATATTGCCACACATTAAATTCATAAAAAAATTATAACTATAATAATATTTAAATACTGGAATGTATGTATTTTATTGTTATTACTAAAAATAAGTAATAATAAATTCTATTAATAATAATTATTGTGAAACTGTGTAAATATAGGTAAATTGTGTGAACTCTCTCTTCACAGCTCAGGACTATATTCGATGGTGTTGCACCAAAAAGGCCAATCTGCATTTTGTATTTGAATTCTAATACTTGAAAAGCTATAATGAAAAATTGATATTTGAATGCCTTATTTATATTTTTATTCATTTAAAATATACTTGGATACCTAATTAATAAGTCAAAATAGCCAAATTTATTTTATTTATTACAAATAAAAAAACAAACGTGATATTAGTTGCAGATTGGCCCTTGTGGATTTTTTCAGATATGCCCTTTTGGCGCAACACCATATGTTCTCAGTAGATAGATAACCTTTTTATGTAGTTCTGTGTACTAAATGGTTTTTTTTGTATCAATTGTATAAAATTATAAATACATAGTTACATAAAAAGATATTTTTGGAATAAGGTGTATTAGGTGGGTAGAGTTGGTGGCTTAGTCAGTATACTATACTCCAGAGGCACACTGACTAAGTCAGTCAGTAGGGCTTAACTCAAAATATGACATTGATCGTAGGCACAGAGAGATGTAAAACCGCCAACGGGTCAAAAAAGACTGCAATCATTGAATCAGTACAGAACAGGAAGCCGGGCCAGTAGGTACACAGTAATTCAAAGGATCAATATGCTTGACAGCAGGTTGTAACACAGAATCAACACTTTAATGTAGGCAGGCATAAGTAAAGTGTGAACCTGTCTGGGGTTCAAGAGAGCTTAAACAGTTATATTCCCTTAAGTAGAAGGTAAAGGAATAAAAAAGGTGGTAAATATAATTAAAAATAGAAGTGTTTCAGTCAGAAGTAACGTAGAAGGCAGAGTAAAAATCCTCCTCGTCGATTAAAGAAAAGAGGCTGTGGTCCTGGGATCTACTAAATTTAATATAATACTACAAACATACATATTATATAATTGATAAATTATATAACTAACAAGCCTGGAATTATCCCCAATGGGCTCCTTCTTTAATGTCATCGTTGACATTTGTTACATTGTAAATAAAGGGGATGTGTGGCATCTCAGAACTTTTCCTCGCCACTGAGTTGAATCAACACTATTTAATAATTAAACTTATATCAGAATTAATATCAGAAGATATTATACTCATTATTACTTATACTCTCTTAAATAATCATTATTTAATATATATATGACCTCACTGGGAATCAAAACTACCACCCTAGGATCCATCCACTACCCATTTTACTGTAAAATGCTTCACTTAAGTGCAAAACGTATTTCCATATGGCTAGTTGTAATTTAGTTATTTCCACCTGTTTAAACCCTGTTTCTATCAATATATCATCAATTGTTGATAACGGCTTTATAATTCCGCAGTTATTAACCATTAAAGTTTATATAAATGTAAGTCGATAATTTCAAATGGCAGCAGATATTCACTTGAGACGTAGTAAATTTTTCTGCCTTAAAGCGAGAAATCGCACAGTTTTTTTTACGAATTTTTAAATATATTTCTTACTCAGCAACACAGGTTAACGAAGTCACAAACAAAAATATTCTGGGTAGCACAACTAGATGTGGAGGTTGATTTTTGTAGCTAGTTTCGACTCTCCACCTTTAACTCAGTAGGAGTTATGCATGCCACATCCAGAGCGCTTGCCCCTGTTTGCATAAAATGAGAGCATAAAGAAATACAGACATTTATTGATAAATAATATTAATATTAAATATAGGTTTAACAATAAACCGGATGAAAGTATTCATTCTTTCAGTGTTTCTATTATCTAACCTTATTTTATTTTGATCTAATTTTTGTTATTATTCTATTCTATTACGATCTCATATCTCTCCCTTAAAATCCTATATTTTCATTATATAGGATATTATGTTAATATTCTAAAACCAACCATTGAGAAGCGTCAAAATATGGTTATGTTCGAACCAAAATAATTACCTCTTCCCTCCAATCGGTTGGCTCTCACCAATAATCACTTTGATTACATAGGTGTTAAAGTTTTAAATAAAATTAGTTACCAGACTTTAAGTTTGCCAGTGAACTTATTTAAAAATAAAATTAAAAAAATGTTAATTGATAATGCTTTTTATACAATTGAAGAATTTTTAGAACATTCATGTACTGTGTAGTTTCTGTGTTTTTTTTTTTATTAATATTTTAGTTTTTATGTTTTGTTAACTTTTTAATTAGTCTCATTAGGTTTAGGTACTGTGATTTTGGTTTTAAGTTATAGTGTTATTGAATTTTGTTAAAAAGTAAATAACATTTTAGCTTTTAAGTTTTGTATAGTATGTGGATCTGTGATACTGGTTTTTAAGTTTTAACTCTAATTTATTTATTATTTAGCTTTTAAGTATTATTGTCAGATGTAACTGACATGAAATGCCTTGACTTTTGTGAAACTTTCTGAAAGTAACCACAATAAATAAATAAATAAATAAAAAATAAAAATATAACAAAAACAATACAAACATTTGGGACCTCTATAATACCTAGAATTTGATACCCCACTCAAAAATTTATAAAAAAATATCTTTTGTAGGTAAAAGACGTCTAAAGAGACTCTTTTGAGCCTTTTGTCAGTCTTTTCCATAGCTTAAGTTTTGGATAAAATACATGCGGGACACCTGGTAAAAATACGTGAGGGACACCCGGTAGGAGCAAAGTTCCTTATGATTTTCATTAAATATAAAATCCCGCTGCTAAGTATACGATGCTAACTACTTATATATGGTGGAGTAAGAAAGAGACAAAATTAAAAGTAACTAACTATTTGTACTTAGCGAAGTTAAGGCAAAATTAAAAGAAAAGCATTTGTTTTTTATCGTTGAAGCAAGCGTCTTGCAATAAGTATGTATTTAATATTGAGAAAAATGTTAATCATGATGAGTTGATAGTTAAAGAGGATGGTTGTAGTACACAGTTGGTGGAAACAGTCCTGTTCCCTACCTACTCAATTAAAAATATATCACTACACAACACAAAAATTTCTGCTTGTATTAGGTTTAAATTTTACATGCCTGTTTCAACTGTACTTTAGACATTGTGTATGCAATTTTATTAAAATCATTATTTTAGAACGTAAGACATCGGTAAAAACGTTGTTTTCTCAATTTTAAAGGTTTAGGTCAGCTTTAATAAATTTAGTCATCTTTCACACTCAAACACTTCATACCGGACATACGTCATTTTTTCAGATTTACTCCCGGGTTCCAGACACTGTACTTGAAACTTCGTTTCAAAATGCAACAGTATTGAAAAAGGTAAAAAAGAATAGGAAGAATAAAAGAAAAAGATAATATAAAAGGAAATGATATGATAAAGGAAACGGATATGATAAAATGTGGTTAGAAACATGTAATAAAATACATAAATAATTGCGAGGGAAAAGACAGAATTTACCAAAGAATTATTTATTCTTGGGATAAATAAACTTGTGCGGGTGAATACCAGTGAAGATAAAAAGAACCAAGTGAATAATAAGAAAAACAACTTTATTGCCTCTGAAGCCGACCAACCCTGTGAGTATAACCTAGCAAAGTGCAAACAATGTGACCTCGACTGAACCCTAGCCTCAAACAAAAAAAAAACGAAATAAATGACATAAACCAGTCCAAAATGGCTGCAGAAAAAACAAAAAATAACGTAAAAAAGATCTCTGCTCAAAGGACCATTTTATGGAGAATTGGGGGGAGCTTCTAGAGTGAAGAATATCTGTCTCACCTAGCATGCTGGGCTTTAGAGCAGGGAAATATGGTGAACTTAAAATTTTGTAGTTTATAATAAAAAATAGGGAGATAATTAAGATAGAAAATAGATAAGCCTTAGAATCCAGGTCACCCTTGATGCCATACACTTAATCACCTGGTAAGGATGTTTGACAGTCTTGAGGTCTTGAGATCTTGGAGCGAAGTGCTGATCATGGGATGAGGGTTTGGTTGTTCTATGGGTATTTTAAAAATTTAAACTTAGAATTTACGTTAAAAAGAAAAACTGACAAGACAAAAACCAAAGAACAAGGGTTAGTTTAAAAAAGATACCATACTGGTATGGGCTGGCCAGCCTCGAGCTTCCTTCACCGAGGGTAACAGTGGCAGTGTTACCTGGACGACGTCTGGATGAAGAAGAATGAATAAACGCCAGGCTGAGAAGCAACTCAGGTTTAGCGCTAGTTTCGAAGTTGAGTGGTTTTAAGACCATCAAAGGGTGGGGAGCGTCATTTTTGGCGCTAATAATATTTTGATTTAAACATAAATATGATTAGAGAGCAAATAAGGGAAATAATATTTTTAAATCCACCAATATATATGAATATAAATAATAAATATATTTAATATAAATAATTATTATAAAAAAACGTACTCTGCTTGACTCAGAGGTGAAGAGGGAGCTGATTTTATGGCAGCTGCAGCTTTTCTAGTAAACAGTACAGCTGTTCTTCTATTTACACCAGAAGCTGAAACAACATTACTTTACTTTAATAATACTTCAATATTTTCAAAATACCTTGAAAATGATGACAAATAATGATGATCCTTATTATTTTATACTGCTTTAAGAGCAAGAGGGTCATTAGCAGTTTGAAAAACTTAATTATTTGTGTAGACTTGGATTATTTTTCATCATTACTGTTGTTATTCCTTTAAGGTATTGATTAATACGATATTTAAGGTTTAACACAGTAATTAATAACTTTATATAATATTACATAATAGAAAATTGATTATGCAAGTGTCACAAGAATGGTATCACGCGCTCAAGGTTATCAATGAACTGTATGTTTGCAGGTTAACCAACCTGACATCTTCTGTTGTCTTAAAAAAAAAATTTAAAAAGCTACAATTAACAATATAGAATATAAAATCAATATTAAGTAATAATACAAAAGTAAATCAAGATAAATTATATTAATTATATGGATAAGAAATAATAAAGCAATAACAAGGATAATTATAGATCTAAAGATCCAATTTTGTAGGTTTTTTCTTAAATTATGTATTGTGTTACAAAGTATAGCAAATTTACTGAAGTTACTGACATTAAATGTGGTTTTCACCTTGAAGATGACCCAAAGAGAGGTAGAAATATTGCAAAACTGAGCTTTTAATTTTTCCTTTGGATCCTACTTTCATTACGATTAATATACAAGGAAACAAAAGGTACAACTTACTGACTAATATCACAATGTTTAACTAACATACCTTTAATGGGTGTTGAGGGTCCAGCTTCACTTAATGTACAATCAGTAGAAGAAGTGTTTGGCACATCATGAGCATATGCCATATTATCAACTAAATCTACTTCACAAACTTTAATTAATTCTTTTTTCGAGGAACTCTTTTTAGACTTCTTCTTATCTAAAACATATTGAATTTAAAATGTAAACAGTTTATATTAACATAATGTTAATTTAATATGTGCATGTATATATACACAAGGTGTACAAATGTTTTTTTCTTACTACCCAATAATCATTCAGTACAATGCCTCCTCTAATGTAAATACTAGGAATACCTCTTCTTTAATAATGATTTTTAATCCAATATATAGTTATAGAGCCAAAAAAAAAATCAGTTTGTGTATTTCACAATTGGGTTATAACATTTAGGTGGAGTTTGCGAGTAAATATTATAACAGGTGCTGAGTAATTTAATAAAATTACAATAAAAGATAAATCAATTAATTCAAATCTAACTGCTTTATTATCAATAAACAATATGGTTCTAAATTTTTAGCATGTTTAATCAGTTTACATTTACACTTCTCCAATTAGGTTTGGAATGCAAGGAATTATAAGTTTTCCCGCGGAGGACACTTGAGAATAGCAGATACTGTAATATTCTCCACATATGTCTGCTATATGTAGGGTTACCATAATTTATGAAGGCCAGATCCGGACAGAGGGAACTTGATGGGGTGGGGGGGGGGGGGGAATTGTAAAAAAATATGTATATATATACCTATATATATATTTTTTTTTTTTGGGTGAAATTGGGAAAATAAATAAATTACAAATATATAATTACGTTATATATAAATTTATTAATACAATATTTGATAATATATATTTATTAATATTTACTTATTAATACTTATTTATTAATATCATATTAAACTTTAGCTAGTATCTGCTGGGTCCATCATACTTTTCAGATGAACTGATTTGGCTTAGAAAAGGCTTATAGTCATTTTTTATTTTGTCGTGGAATTCTGAGCAAGTGATCATAGAATTTGCTTTAATATATATTAAGAAGCTCTTTTACAACTGACAGAGATAATCTTTCTCTTTCAGGCGTCCAAATAGACCCCATCATTGAAAAAATACGTTCAGTGGGAGCCTATAAGTACCTGGCAGACACATGGCGAATTCTACTATTTTAAATATATTAAAAAAGAGACTCTTCTTCTAGAAAATGCTTCAAATATTTATTTCCATTATCATGAGTTTTTGGGGTTTCTTCTTTTGGTAGGGCTCTTTTGGCTAGCTTTCTGATTTTTCTTAAAATCCGGACATTTCTCAAATCCGGACGCAAAACCGGTCAAATGTTTCAAATCCGGACAGTCCGGACGAAATCCGGACGTATGGTAACCCTAGCTATATGGAAAAGTTTCACTGTATCTATACCTATATTATAATTAAATCAAAAATTTCTGTAACTAAAAACCTATTTAAAGGCATCTGTGTCTTTCATTTAAAAATAAAATAAAATAGAATAAAGTAGGAAAGGTATAGTGACTCATCAAATAGAGAGATGATGAGTTGTGATAAAACCATTCTTTATTGAATATGTTGGTTGGCCAGTTTTCTGTTAATATATAAAAAATGAAACAGCCATCCTTTTCAATTGAATTAAGTGTAAATCTGCTTATCATAAGCCTTACACGTTCATTAGGCAATTGACATAGGAACATTTAAATACACCTTTTTTTAATACAACTTGTCTCCCACACCTATATTAAAACAATTTATGTGATACACCTATATTAAAACAATTTATGTGATTGAGAGTAAAAAATGACCAAGTTAAATCTAAATATAAAGGTAAAAAAAAACCTCGATGTTTGCTTCGATGATGCTCATTGGTTTTCTTCCTCTTTATAGAAGATATCATTTTATTAATGTGCTTGCTCTTTCGGCATCTCGATATAGCGTTTTTCAGTTTAGAACACTCATCCAAAAGAAGCTGAAGTTTCTCAATACGCTCATCAGGAGTCTAAAAATTACAATAACAACAAATTAAAAATTAAGTAGGTATACCCTTTAAGGACTGACTGTTATTTTAGAATATATGCCTTGGGGACGAAGTCTATTTTTAAGAGATGAACCCCAGGCCAGGACTCATTTTCTACCTTATGATAAATGTATGTATGTATATAAATGAAACGATAAATATATATATATACAGTAGAACCTCGATTATCCGTCTCCCGATTTACCGTCTTTCTCGCTTAACCGTCAGGCCACACTCCATTGTGCACCCCACTTTCTTTCTTTGACCTTCGATTCGGCACTCAGGACGTGTATTCCACTACCCCCCCCCTACTACCCCCTATATATATATGGCCCTTAAACAAAGTCAATATCCATATTTTTCGTCTTATAAGTATTTTGGACGCTAAAAGCATTGAAATTCTGTCTCAAGATTTTGAAATGTTGTCGGGAACCGAAAGAGAGGATTTCGAGGCTAAAGATGAGGTTGCAAGGCAAGTTATCGTTGCCTGCCTCACTGAAAAAAAATTGGAATACGAAGAAACGCAAAAACGGCTAAAGAAATACTGAAGTCTTCAGAAACAGTTTTTGAAAGAAAGACCTTTTTGTATTCGGCGGAAACTACTAATGTTAAAGTACAAGGATAACATGGACTTACAAGATTTTTTTTTTTTTTTTTTATTCCGGGGGGCTTTTTACACCCGAAGATGCAGGCCAGGTTTTTGGGATGCGGACAATTTCTCAGAGAAAAATCCTATTGGGGGCGGGAGTGGTTCTCTGCATATTGCTGTAAAACTGCCCCTATAGCTACATCAGACGCATCAGTTATTAGGATTAGCTTGCTACAAGATGCGGGAAAGGCTATGGCTGTCGTAGTGGCCAGTGCCTCCTTACACTTCTCAAACGCTTGCTCTGCCTT